>VZTJ01000577.1:0-79309 GCA_013397795.1 Orthonyx spaldingii | reverse complement strand
GGGGGAGGGTTGTGGTTGGGTTTTTTTTCCTTCCTATTGCATGTGAGTGTTGTAAAACTCCTCCAGTACTGGAATGGAAAGTTCATTCAGTTACCTGCAGTCAAGTGAATAAAGCTATAAAATGTAGGTCTAAGACAGAGGGTTTAAAACGGCAGTAAATTCATGCTGTTGCAAAACCTGTTATCAGAATTTCCTTGTAAAGATGGATGTTTTCTTAAACTATCAAAATATACACTGAATGTAGCTTCAAATGACTTTGAGTACTGGAGAGGGACACACAACATTGTGAAAGTTTAGTATAAATCTATTAAAACTTTAATTATTTTTCTTAATTTTCTCCAGCCCTTTCGGCTAAGATTGGGTTGCAGTGAGCTACTGGAGATTATGTCTTTTGAGACATCAAAAAGCCAAACCCTAACTCTTGCCTTTAATGATTGTGTGTCACTTTGAGGTACTAACTCATGACTAACTTCTAATTTGGAATAAAGTATGCATTAACAAATAGAGAAAGTAAGTAAAATCTGTAAGTTGGAGCTTGAGCTGAGGAAAGAAAAGAGTGTAAGTCAGAAAAATGAAAGACAAACAATGCTGGATCAGATTAAAAGCAGGTAGTAAAGCCATCCTGTTTCAAATACACATGGAAATGCCATGAAGAAGGAAGGATTAAAAGTATTGTGATGGAATAAAAGCTAATTAAAATAATTAAGAGAGTCTGTTTTCTAGCTTTGCTTTTCTTTCTCCTTCTGGTTCTTTCTTTCTCCTTATGCTTTCTTTCCTTTCTCTCTCTCTGTATAAAATGCCTTTATAATACATATAAGACATATTCATAGTTTGCCAGTAGAACCAAAGAAAATATGTTCAGCAATTAATCTGTTGTTGTGAGTGAACAAGTTAAGCAGAATTTGATTTCTGTGGTGTGAATTCAAAACACTCCAGACTATTTTTTTCTCATCTAGTAAAGTATTTACGACTGGGCTCATCCCTAAGACCATGATCAGTTCCATTGACTAATACGTCAATTAGTTTCATGATTAGGATGGAAATGACATTATAGGGTTTAAAGAATTCACAGGGTTTTATTCAGGATTTTCTTCATCATCTTCCTGACTGTTGTTTGTTTATCCTATATTGTTTCGTCTTCCTTGTTGTCACCACCCAAGCTAAATGCCCAATCTGTCTGATTTCCAAAGACAGACATAACACTGTCATCCTCACACTGTTCACTCAGCTTACATGTTACAACCTATTCTACTTTTTTGTGGCTGTCATATCAATTAGATTGTAGCACTTTGAGGTGACCCACTTACTAGTTTACTTTCCATATTGCATACCAAAATGCAAGTGTTCACAACTGTTGGCCATGAGGCGTTGTAATAAATGTTTTGTGGACACTCTTAGTAGCCTTTATCTTTTCAGGGTTGGGGATGTGCATCCAGTAATTTAATAAAGAAGACTGAAGGGTACGCAATGCATCACAGGGTTGATCCTTACTTCACTGGTTATGCTTCCATAGAGCTAAATGAGAGGAGGAACCATGATCCACCTCTAGTTTTAGATTCCAGGTGTCCAGATGTTTTAAAGGGAAGCCTAGTAGTAGCAACACATAGCCTAAATACGTGTCTAAAGTTAGCGTATTCCTGACTTGGCACCCTCTGTAGCTATTTGTCACTGAAAAATGTCAAGTTTGCAGAGTACTGGTTTGCCCAAGTGTGAGCAGCTGCACCAGCTGCAGGAGAAGAGTCAGCTGTGCTCTTACCCTGTTGTGCACTGAAGATAGAAATATTGGAATAATTCAGAAACAGTGGTGATTGTTAAGGCAGAAAGCTACAGAAAGCTCCTCTGTTAACTAAAGCTTGTTGTTCCTTTCTATGAATGTACCTAGGTACCAAAACATCCAGCGAACCATCGCAACAGAGAGGACTGAAGATGATGCTGTGGTAAACAACAGGGTGGAGAGAGTTCCCACGGGAGGAGGAAGTGACTCTGAGGCAGAGCCTTGCCAGCCAAGCCCAGGTATGGGGAAACAACTTCTTAGTGGCGTATTCAGTGCCATTCGGTTCTGGGGAAATGTGCATTTCCAGGGGAGAAGGGAACTTTATTATACTAGGTTGCAAAACTTAATTAAAAAAAAAAACAAGAAAGTAATTAGACTGAAGATATGTTTTTTAGATGTGAAGCTACAGGTACAAAGCTGGATACAACAGTATCAGTTCTTTTTTAACAACTACTAAGACAGACAAAGCATTTTTACCTTAGTTAAGGGCTACTTGAAATTAAAAGGGAAGGGGAATTTTGCAACTGCTAGGTGAATACTATTCACCTAAGCAGTTGCAAAAATGGTGCTGTCTTATTTTTGTGACAGTGTGATTTTCAGCTTGGGGCATTTGCAGATTATTCTCTCTAGGCCTGGCTTCTGCACTGCCACATTTGCCTATGTGATTGCACATGCAGTGACCCTGGCATCATGTATAAAATACTTGTGTTTTCTAAAGGTGCGGCTTTGTGATAGCTGTGAGCTGACCTAAGTGTTGTGGGCTGTCACCGAAGAAGGCACAGCTGTCTTTTTGCTCACCACTAATTTATGTGACAGGGCCCCATACTAGAGTGGAGAATTTACCCGCCTGAAAAATAGCCTGGCTTGTCCTCATCATTTACAGCCAGATTGGATCTTTCACCTGGCTTGTTAGATGAGCAGACAAGTCAGTACAAAGCAGAAGAGGAAAATGTGTAGGCAAGGCAGGATGGGATGACAGGGGTCTCGTCCACTCTTTTTGGTGGTAGTCACATTCCTGTTTTCTCAAAACATTTGGGAAACCGTAGTCTTAAGTGTTTGTTTCAGGTAGGAAGTATCAGCAATCAGTCTAGTGCCCACTATGCAACTTGAGGCCATGCAAAAATAACTCCCAGCTTTGTTAGCACCAGCAAAATGATTAACCAGTTCTCTTTCTTTGGATCACTCTTAGCACCAGCTAACTTTGTGTTCTGTATTGACTGCCATGAGGAAATCCAACTTCTTGCTATCCTTTTGCCATGTCTCTGTAAATAGCATTGGTAATGGGAAAGAACCAACACAATATCTGCTTGAATTTTCTTAGTTTTCCATATTGGATAGGAAAAACTACACAGAGAAGTAAAAAACTTTTTTTAACAAGTTTAGAAAAATATTCAATATTGTTTGTTTTTCTGATCCATTAGCTGTTTTTAGCTTGAAAATAAATTTTGGCCAAGGATGTTTAACATTTGATGCTCTGAGTTTCTCTGCCATCTTTTGTATTGCAATTAAAGGGAGACTTTTACCTACAGTGGATCTTATAGGGAGATCCCAATTCTCTATGTTAGAGAAGTGGAAATGAGGTACCCATTTTATTAGTAGTATTTATAAGTAATGTAGCCATTACTTGTAATATGTATAATAATTTAGTGTCATAGACAACATAATAAAATAGTAATTTAATAGGAGTTGCCACGACTAAGTATTTAGTTCAGTTTATTATTTAGCATGCACTCTTTTGTTTTAAACCCAAAGAGCTAATAAGTGTGATGAATGTTATCATAAGCTATTAGGAAATGGTTTTGCCACAGATAATTGCTTTGCTTCTAGAAGAAAACATCAATATTGTATAAAATGCCAAGAATTAGAAGGTCAATGATGGTGTAAACACATTAGGGAAAGAAAAAGCTGCAGTATTATACATTTGTTATTTTTCTTTTAATTTAAATGAAAAATATCAGGAGGAATACAGTTTAGGAACATTAGTCCAGGTTCTGAGCCAATATAAATCAATTTAACTCCAGCAATTGATCCAGTCTACAGTTTTAAATGGATAAAATAATAAGATGTGTGTGGCAGGAAGAAAAAACAAGTTATAATTGATAAGAAAAAAATGGGAAACTGTATTTTATCTGTTGATGACATCTGTGTCCAATTTTCTTGGACTGCAAATAAAATTTGGCTTTATTTGAAAATACCAGAACATCAAAGCCTTAATTCCATGGTAGGAAGAATTTTTCTGGTAGCTAAAGAACATCAGGAGTTTCTATCTCTACAGAGTTACAGTCTCCATACTCAGTTCTGTTCCTGTGCTTCATTAATTGATGCAGATTAAAAATAATCCAATTGTGTCTGGTTTTGTTTTCCTTACCATACAAGTCCCCAAAACCTTGGACTTGTCAAAAACAATGCAATTAAAGTAAAGGGCAGTGCTGGATCGGGAAATCAGCTGTGGGGGGAACCAGAATGGACCTGGGTGACTGAACCAAACCATCAGCTGGTGAAAACTGCTGTGGTCACACTATATTTAGGGACAGCAGCAGACTTGACATAGAGTTTCATAAGCTGCAGTTCAGGAAACCATCCAGCTCCTGCACTGCTGTGGTAAACACTGCACCACTAACCATAAGGACATCTGTCCATTTGCCAGCAGGCTTGTCTTGAAAATGCCAAGGTAGGTGCATTGGGCAGGTGGTGACCATTTTATATCATCACTTTTGCAGCGGTTTCTGAAAGGTTAAATAATAGACTCTGCTTGCCACTACATTAAAAAGATTCTGTGGCTTATGTTTTTGTCCAGAGATTAGGAGGGAAGGTTCCCTTTCTCCCGTGAATTCTCAAAAAATCACCTTGTTGCTGCAGTCTCCAGCTGTGAAGTTCATCACCAATCCTGAGTTCTTCACTGTGCTGCATGCAAACTATGTGAGTAATTATGATTTGCTCTCTTGAATTACTGATTTTTGAGTCCCAGTGCTGTGCCCCAGACCTACAGGGAGAATGCACAGTGAATCTCAATTGTGCGACTTGGGGCTCAGTTGTTCCTTCTGAGCATCGGATCAGACTGAGGACACTACAGCCAGGCTGCTACAAGGAGGCTCTTGCTGAGATTCTACCTCACACAAGAGATTCCATGGTACAGAGAAGCTCATTAATGTTATCCTCCCAGAACGAGCAGGAACCCTTGGTTTCAGCTTGGTTGATTCTATTGTCTGTTGCTGCAGGGAGTGAAGTTGTTGCCTTTTGATCCAACATCCTGAGAAATCTTACTCAGATACCACCAAATCTCAGGGATTTGGGAAAAAAATTAACTCTTGCAATTTGCATTCCCCAAAAGGGGGCAGGCATAACTGAGTGAAAGAAATACTGACTTGAGTCAGTGTAGCTATTTTGGGAAAAGCACAAATAAAAACAAATTTTCAAAATTCAAATAACTTTTTTTCCCATTAGTGCAGTAAAACCACACATTTTGTTGCAAACCTGGTGTGGAGTGGAAAAGGTAGTATCAGGAGGAAGCAGATAGGGAAGTCCCACAAGGAGATGCAGTCCTAGTTTGCCATATCTGGAATGTAGTTCAACAAGGCATCTAAACATGACTTCTGAATATTTGGAAAGTCGTCCATTTCTGGATAGCAATGACTTTTTTTACCAAAGGCAAAGAAAGTTAAACACTCCACGATTTGCCTCAGCACAGCTTTTTAGCTAACTACAGACATCAGGTTTTGGCTGTGGCACCTTGTGGATGGAAGCCAACCGTCCATCTCCAAGCACCTGCCGGAGATTATCACCCATGAGATCCTGCCAAGGAAGGGATGTATTAACTCATCTGACATTCCCTGAACTGGGTTATGGAGTGCAGATAATTTCTTCCATTGACAGGGTGATATATGATGATTTATAGCTGGGAGCAATATGATTTTTGACCAGCATAGTTGTTGGGAAAATGAGCAACTGATTCCATAGTTGTGTAAGAAACAGCTTACAAGAGACTAAATCCCAATTTTATTGCTTACTGAAATTTTAAAAAAAGCAAAAAGAGGCCTTCAGTTGTATCTTAAAAACTTGTCTGTAATGTGAGAACCAGAATAATCTATTGAAACATCTGTCAAATGGTCATACAGATACCACTTGTATAGGAATAATGGCCCACATAACTTTTGCCTTAACACAAGTGTAATATTTTAACCACAAGCCCCTATTAAAATTTCAAGCTATTAATTATGTGAAGTTGGGATCGGAAAATATTATCCAGCAGTTAGAATTAAAAGGGAAAGGCTCTCATTTTTCAGATATTTTATTTCCATGAAGAGATAAAACTACATTACACTCCTTGTTTCCCTAATTCGGCTTAGAGATATTCAAGACAGTCATTGGTTATACATTAGATCAAAATACAACTTTTGTTATGTACTAGGCTGATCTTAAAAATCTGTGACCATGAAGCTTTCCTGGGTTATAAGCAGGTCATATCTTCAGGGCAGAGATCATATCTGTGTGATTTTGTAACATTTAACAACCCTTGCCATAATTGGGGACTCTGTGCTACAGGGAGTGTTCTCAGTGGTGCCACCACAATAAATCCTTACATAATAAAGATTATACCTGTAGATGTCTTATTGCATTATAGTGGTTAAAATGCCCTAAATGTACACAGAAATTGAGAATTCAAAGCTGTTGGGTCAGATTCTCTGGACATATTCCAGGTCTGCACACTGGAGCTCGCTTCACTGGAGACAGGAGTCCTCCAGTGATCTTTATTACTCTAATGAGTTCTTCAATCCCTTAGGCTGACCAGCAAACAAAGGCACTCATTTTCTCTCTAGTGAAAGGCTCAGGTGATTTTTGTGAAGTTTCCTACTTCGTCTTGAGGAGCTTTTTCCCTGAAGTGAAAGATTCTAAGAGCAGCCCGTGCATGGGCCTATGTCTTGTCAGCACAAGTATTATTTTGTGGTGCTCTGCCATTGAATACACTCTAACAACAAATACAATTCACTGGGCCCCTATTCTGGAATCAGATCAGTTCACTCCGTTGAACTGCATCAGGCCACTTTCCCCTAAGAGGTGTATTTAATGCCCATTGTGAGGTGCAACTTGCTGCCTGAGGGGTGGCATTCATTTGACTTATGGAAATGTCTCCACCTGGCAGGCTTTGTAGTCATCACAGAAACAAATACACAGTTCCAGGAAACAATTCACATCTTCCAAAAACAGACAATTAAAAGTGTCTGTTCCTATCCTGTGACTGTATAGTTACCATAAGAAAGCTAGGAAGCTCAGATGGAGACATTTGCACTGGGGTCCTCTTAAGTTCATGAGTGCTGTCACATGCATCTTGATTTCAATTATATATGAATACATATTCACGCATCTCTCTGGCACTGCCCAGGCATACAAGCAGTGTTTCTGTTGACAAATAACAGCAATGAAAGGGGCACAACAACATGCACTTTGAGTGTGTGATGTTTGAGTTGACCATCTGTTTGCAGTGCATTCAAAAGGCAGTTCTTGCACAAGCTAACTGTGGATAACGTGTGGGATGTTTCACTTTCCAGATTGTATTTCTTAACTCTGCATATGAATGTAAAGTAGTCATTCAAATCAAAACAATGAGATGGAAGTCTAATAGGACTTCTAATAGGATTTGTTTCGGTTCTTTGGGCATATATCCCATGAAATAACCCAATATGTTTTGACATCAGAACTGGTTTTCTTCACTTCTGTTATCCATCCCATAGAGTGCCTACCGAGTCTTCACCAACAGTACCTGCTTGAAGCATATGATTCTCAAGATTCGTAGAGATGCTCGTAATTTTGAGCGGTATCAGCACAACAGAGACCTGGTAAATTTTATCAACATGTTTGCTGATACCCGACTGGAGCTTCCTCGTGGCTGGGAAATAAAAACTGACCAGCAGGGCAAGGTAAGAGTGCCAGCAAAACTAATCATTTGTTTAACATAGCACATCAGGCTACAGGATTATTAAAAGTTCCTTCCTTCTTGACTCAAAGTCAGTGAAGGTTTAGTTTAAACAACACAAGCAGCAAGTAGAGTTATTTTGGAAGCAGGAAAAAAGATTCAAAGTTTCAAAGTATTTCTAGCTTTCTGTAGAATATTGTACCAAAGCCAAGGCAGCATTGGACTGACAACAAAGTTTGCGCCAGAGTAGACTTGTTGTGACTGCAAAATTTGATTCAGTGTCTCTACCTCAAATGAAGTTTTGCTGACTGATTTCTGGAACCACCATATAGGTTAAAGCAGCGTTTCCCAATAATATTACTCTCTCCTGTCTTGTTTACATCATGGCCATTGCACATGATTTTGACCTACATAGCTTCAGGTATTTTTCAAGAGCTACTCTAGCTTGAAGTAGGCCAGTCCTGTTGTTTGCAGGTACCTTCCATGGACTGTACTTATCCAAGGTATTCCCAACATACAATTGCCAGTGGTTTTCCTGCTGTGTTCCCACAATACCATCACAGGGTTGGCAGTCTTCTTATTAAAGAAACCATTGTTCCTTTGTGTTTCAGTCTTTCTTTGTTGACCACAACAGCCGTGCTACCACCTTCATAGATCCCAGGATCCCGCTGCAGAATGGGCGTCTCCCAAATCACCTGACTCACCGGCAACACCTGCAGCGACTTCGCAGCTACAGCGCTGGAGAGGTAACTGTGCTCATATCAACTCAGGAACTTTCGACAGCAGTCTTGTCTAGAATTATAAGAACTTCTTATATTTGAAAAGCATTGAAACAGACTGTCTTGTGAATGTTTATCTTCAAAAGACAATAAGGGATTTTTCTTCTGTCTGAAGGGTTTATTTCAGAGCTTGCTGGTTTATATTTTGATGGTTTTCAGAGTGAAATAATAAGCAAGTAAAGCATAACTGAAGTGAAATGATGACAAAATAGATTCTGAAAGAAGAATCCACATTTGACATCCTGGCCTTGCTTTACTAAAGTCATTCATTAATTTTTTTATAGCCTGATACCTCAGCCAGATATCTATGTTTCTTCATTCCCCACTGTGACACTGTGCTCTGAAAAGACAGACTCCCTAGAAGCAGTGCAGTAATGTATGCTGAGGTTTGCTTTCCTAGCTTTCAGTCACATTAAATCTTTCCTATGTATCATGGGGATGATTTTTATCCCTGAGAGCCACAGGCAGGATTGAATGAAGCATAAATACTGTATTCATATTGTGAATTTAAGTAGGAAAAAGTACCAGCAATCAGATTCTTCATATAGCAAATACACACAGTTAAAGAGTTGTAAAGATTTTTGCTGAATAGAGATGAACTATGGTGAAAGGATCTTTCTCTTCCACAAAAATATCCAGAGAAATGCTTGTGAAATCAGCATCAAAATGTATTGCAGCAGGACCAGTCTGAATACCTCGCACTGCCAGCTGGGGTTGGGATCAGGAGCTGACCAGGATGTGAGGTCAGTTTTTTCAGGACCAAAGGCAGACCAGGCATGAGTAACTTGGGCATGTTTTCTCCATCTCAGGTGAATACAGCACCATATTTTCTGAAGATAGAAGTGTATCAATGGATCTGTTTCAATTATATCTTCCCACCAGCTTAACAACTTCGCTCTGCCAGCAGCCTTCAGTTTAATGTAGCTGCTGTGATTGAATTACTGGCATGACTGCGATAGCCACCTGCACCATGATTCATGCTCGGGCCCATGCTTGCCTGAGGCTTGCTGCAAATTCACCGTGTTAGGGACAGAAACACCACTGAGCAACTCAGATGACCTAGCCCAAAAAATACACTTGGTTTTGCAAGCACTGACAAAGCTGGCAAGGAGTAATTTGCAATAAACCCAAAAAAAACCAAGTCCAGAGTAGGGAGTCAAAAGTATTGAATACTTTTGAGTAATGATTCTCTGGGGAAATCGTAAACCATTGTTGAGGCCACTGTTTTGGCATGATGAGCCAATGAAATAGTCACCTCCCAGTCTTGGTGGCCCAGGTCCCACAGCACTTGTACGCTGTAACAGCACAGAACTCTTGCTCACGAGAATTTTACTGAAAGTTTTATAAATATAAGTTTCATGTTTATGAGAGTGGCTTTTGGAAACGGGCGGTCAGAGTTCTGTCCAATCAGTCCCAGGGGGGTGGACTGGTTTTATCCAATCCGAATAGCCTTCTCGCGTGTATATAAATCTGTTAATAATGAAATAAATTCACTTAGCATTCTCTCAGATTGTTGAGTCCCTTTGCTCTGCTCACGGTTCAACAACGACACTACACCCTTGTCATAGTCAAGCTTCTTTGTCATAGGCAAGTAGCTTCCCATTTGGAAGTGTCTGCTGCTCCACTGGAAGGACTCCTGTTGATTTCCAAGGACTTTGGATTGGTGCCTGAAAGTCCCTCATTTACAAGGAAAATATTCAACCCTTCACAACTCAGTCCATTTATTAAGAGCCTCATGTTCCATGCCATTTCCTCCGAGTGCATTTGGATGTTCTTTGGCCTATAAATCATGTCTGTACTCACACGTGGGGCTTCATCCTGGCCATGTGTCAGCTGTCTGCAGTCTTGCTGGTTTCTTTGCTGAGCAGATGGTGTGGCCTCAGGAAGCTGTCGCCAGGACAGTGTTAAGGACCGCAAAGGACAACCCACCAGTTTTCAATGTTATGTACATATGTCAGAGGAGCCTGAAGGACATCAGAATAGTGATGATGCCAGAGAGGGCATAGAAAAGAGCCAGGGTAATGAAATAAGGGACCTCTGCAAAAACTGCCATTGTTCTGTGTACATTACTGATGTTAAATGGTATTATATATAAATTTGACAAAAATGCTACAGATTCTTTAGTAAGCACTTCTTTAAGGGTTATCAATCTTCTACAGTGGAAAGGGGATTGTTGCTAGTCTTGGTTACCTGATTTTTGGAAGAAAAGTTCCGAAGGTAGTGGCTATCAGTAACTAAAGGATTGGTCACTAAGTGATTTATTTCCTTCTGCCACTGCTATAAACAGAACAGCTCATAAGCACTTTCCATTCCCTCTAAGAGACTTCCCATCTGCAGTGAAAATCAACATATGTTATTACAAGGTAGAGATTTTAAAGACAGCAAGAGGAAGGAAACAGGCATCCATGATGGAGAGGCAAGAGGTGCTTGTTGGCAAGAAGAGCAGAGAAGGTACTGGAATATAGCAGTATATAAATCCCCTTACCAACCCAAACCACAGTAAGCAAGTAGCAGGATTCAAATGAGCCTCTGAAATCCAGCAGCAATATAAAACCCAGGAAAAGGTATTACATCTTGAAAGGCTCCTCTGGTAGTTTGGACTCTCCACTCTGGTTGCAACATCCCAGTATCAATTTCAAAGCTGTTAAACCCTGACATAAATCTGTCAGGTTACTCTGCACTACGTGAACCAGGTCACTAAATCATTAGAGGGGTCACTCTTTATTTTTTTATTAGAGAATAATGTGCTAATCAAAATTAAATTATTCAATTAGAAAGTCAAAGTAGAAAAGACGATTGTGACTGAACACTAAATTGGAGCAATCAATTGTACTCTATTATCTAAAAGAGTGGAAAGAGAATTGTTAGCAAAATGAAAGTTAATTAGATGGCTCAGAATTCTCCTGTTCTGTTGCCAGAGAAAAATTGTTTAGAAGTGTAAATGTGCAAAGACCAAACACAGCATTAGCAATGCCTAGGGATGGTAATGAAGAGAAATACATCACCAGTTTATTGAGGTGTTTACAGAACTGGGTTCTTACATCTAGATGACTTTAGCTGTTAAACCAGACCTGGGAAGATGGGAAGAAGAGAGTGAAGGCTTCTTTTCACAGGCACTAGACACGTTTCCTTCCAGAATTCTTGCTCCAGGAGAAATATGTCCAGGCACTGGCAAGCTAACCAAAAGAGATGGTGACATGAGCAAGAGGAGGATCCAGTCCCCTGCTGGGCAGAAGTACCATGCAGTTCCCATTTGATAAGCCGATACTACCTGGTGCTAATTTTTGTGGGAGATATATGTTTAAGTCCTCTGTTACTCCTCCCTTTCCCCATTTTTATCCTATGGTCAGTAAATCTATGTGTGGCAACAAGGGCATAGGATTTGTCTTTGTCAAGGATGCATCAGCAATCACCCTTAAAAACAGGCTCACCACCATCCTCATTCCCATGCGAGTCTGTTCTAAAAGGACCTGAGGAATAGGCATCCTCACCTGAACTCCAGGGCTCCCTGGAAGTGAAGAAGCTGAGCCCAACAATGCCTTAGCACCCTCTCACGCATCCTCACTAGTACAGCCAGTCACAGGCCAGTGTATGATCCTGGCTGTGCTGCCCACAGACAGCCCAAGAAATGGCTGCTCCCACAAGGGCCACATGCGTGCTGTGGCAATGGATCTTGGGGCACCTCCACCTAAGCTTCTTCCCTGTGCCATATCATAGAGTGAATGCCATAAAGGTGGCATAGTGCTTGTTGGGGTGGATGCCTGGGTCACAGGGGAAAAGCTGCCTAAGCCTGAGCTGAACTTTCGTTGTGAGTTGGCCTGAGGGGGTGTGAGGAGGAGACAAAGGCAGAAGATGGGTGCAAGTGAAATCATAACTGAATGATGGAGCAAAACATTCGCCACACACTGTCACAGCAGTTTTGTGTTTTAAAATACAGCATGTTTAATTAGAATAGTTAGGATTTTTGATTGTTTAACCTGTGTGTTGACATGTATCAAGTGCATTGACTGCTATCTTGTTACATATAAACATTTTAAGCTTTAGGGCTTCCAAAAGGCAGCTTGCCAGTTACATTTAGCTTCCCAGTTTTTGTGTATATCCAGTTGGAAGACCTGGTTTGGCTGTACTGCTGAAAATGTGTTGGCACCGTTTACTTGGATGCAGAGCTAATCATTTAAAATATTGGAGTAGGGGCAATTTCTTCTTGAAGTGGTTGCCAAATGCTATAATTTATGCAGTGAGAAAGGAGCAGCTATTAGGCCAGTAGAGTGGCAATTGGAATTCCTAGTTCATCTTGTCCTGATACAGATTATCCTCTCATTGTAGTGACAGGACAAGGGGGAGTGTCTTTAAGCTGAAAGAGGGTAAGTTGAGATCAGATATTAGGACAAAATTCTTTATTGTGAGGGTGGTAAAGCACTGGAACAGATTGCCTAGAGAAGTTGTGGATGCTCCATCCCTGGAAGTGTTTTAAGACCAGGTTGGATGGAGCCCTGAGCAATGTGGTCTAGTGGAAGGTGTCCCCTGCCCATAGCAGGGGTGTTGTTGCAACTAGATTATCTTTAAGGTCCCTTCCAACCCAAACCATTCTATGATTCCTGTGTTGTCCTTGCTGTGGCCATATTCTAGAGGAAAACACGAGAGTGGTAGGTTCCCCTCAACTTGCACAACTCCCCAGAGAGTTACCCAGAAAGTAATGCCTTAATGCAAACATTGCCAGATCTTACTGTTTAGCTTTTAACATACCGAAGTGTTTTCCCACTTTTTAAGGTATCTGCCTTCCTGACATGATTCCCTTCACTAGGTAGTGTATTTAGAACAGTGGCTTGCTTTAAGTGCCTCAGTTAAGGGACAGTGATAAATTTCCTTCTTACTACTCCCTTTATCAGCTCTTTGGATTATGTTCTTCTTGTTAGTGTATACAATTCAAATTCTGTTTCTGGTTATGCAAATTAGGCAGCCTTCTGGGATGATACAGCCTTTCTCTGTGCTACACAGATACACCTCCTCATGTTATTTCCACTATAAAATTTCCCTTCAACAACACTGAGTGAACATGTTGCAGTGTTGTGGGTTTTTTCTCCTTTCAAAAACATTGCTGTAAAAACCTTGAAGTAATGCAGTTATGCTAAAACAAGATACTGTGTGATACTACAGAGATTTTATTTTCATTGAACCAGAGAAATCCATCACTGTAATACCTGTGTTAACATACATTTACTTCTGGATTCTGGTGCCTTCACCGCAGCACTGAGGAGGTGTGATAGCCATGGATAATGGTGTACATTCATTTGGAAGCACAGAATTACTTGCCTTTTTTAAGTTGGCTGAAGTATAAAGCTATAATTTTCATGCATGCTTTCTGTCCTTCAGTCAGCATTATGGACCATTCTGAAGGTTTCAGAAGTAAAGATGACAAGTCTTTTAACTGACTCATGAGCTACTGATGGTCCGTTTTGATCATTCTTTTCCTTTTCTCTGATGTTGTAGGCCTCTGAAGTCTCTCGAAACAGAGGAGTGACTCTGTTGGCCAGACCAGGCAATAGTCTCGTAACAGCTATTCGAAACCAGCACCATCACGAGGCATTACCTCTGGGTAAGACAAGTTTTGCTTTTCTTCTCAAAGCAGTGCTCACAAAGGTGGATTTTAGGACTTCTCATCGGTTACATCCACTGCTTCGTGTTGCCCTGTGTCTCACTGGCAGTGCAGTCAGTGTGCCCCTGCAGAGTTACGGTGAAATGGCAAATAAAGCCTCTGGTTTGTTTTTACCTTTTCCAGCTTACAATGACAAGATTGTTGCATTTCTACGCCAACCCAACATTTTCGAGATGCTGCAAGAGCGTCAGCCCAGCTTGGCCAGAAACCATGCACTCAGGTACTGCTTTTTCCCAGACTGCTGAACCCTACTTCCAGGAAGTTCTTTTTGTAGTGCGGAAAACCAAATTCTAGTAACTGCAGTACAGAAGATGAACTTGGACCCCCTATGGAACTGTCAGCATTAAAGAGTAGATGAGAACCACCAGGATCCATGTGGTTACTGTAGTTATTTTCCACAGACATCCAAGAAGTAAGAAGAACCAAAATAAATATAGGCAAATAGTGACATGTGTATTTCTATTCTAAGTATTATTGAATAGCAGAAACTCTGTCTTCATATCACTTTGCTTTTCAAAAGGTAGAGTTAAAAGAGTGTTTGGATGGAAGTCAGCAGCAAAACCCCAATAACTCCAGCAGAACCAGGATTTTACTTCGTGGTTGGATTTACACCCCTCTCATGGATATAGTCACCCTAGATTTTATAAAGAAATAGGACCATTATTATGAAATGGATTATACTCTTGTCTTTAATCTTTCTCATTTGACTTAAAGGTAGTCATTTCCAAAGTAGTTAAATTGTATCTTTCTTGTACCCACTGCTTTCCTATTAGATATTTTAAAAACAGAAAAAACCAGAACCAATCACCAGTACAACTTAAACTTATTGAAATTCCAAAGTTTGAATTAATTGTTTTTGGCCAAGAACTTAAGCTGGTGTTAATCAATGTCAGCAATGCTCATCTGCACCAGCTAAGAGTTTGACCAAGAGTTCAGGTTGTACTGTGGAGTCAGAGGTGTGGCTGCAGGACTGCCGAGGGAGAAAAGGACCTCCAAATCCTGCAGTGCACTTTCTGCTGGTAGCCTTACTGACTCATCATTTACCTCTGAGGGCCAGACAAAGAATTCTTTGGGTGTAAGAATTAGTCTTCCCTTCTGGAGGAATTGATACATGCAAATAAAATGAGAGAGAGAGAATGAAAAGTACTCTCAGTATTCAAGATGTACATTTCTGTAACTGAGAATTTTTTACTTTCACACAAATTATTCCAGGCTGGTTTGTTTTTTTTTTTTTCTCAGCTGCAACTTGAATTCTTATTTTCCAGAGAACAGATAAAGCTTTTATCTCTTTTGAGCAGAGAACGAAATTGACCAGTGATAGGGACTAGACAACTTAGCCAGTGCATGATGAGATTTGTAACAGGATATTGAGCCTTTTGCCTCCAGGTCATTGCTGATTATACCTTGGGCCAGGAGTGATACAAGCTACTGTCTAATGTTCATGCAGCAGGTACTAAGCAAACTCCTAGGATGCAAATGTCCATCTTTTATGGACCTTGACTGCAAGGTTCTAAAGCACATCCTTGACTTGAGGTAGAATATTTTGACTTAATACTAGAATAAAAATATTTGGACACTGCAATGCTTTAGAAACACACTGATAGGCTGGGTGTAGATGTATATCTTCCATGATCCTACTCTGCTGATAGGATCCTATTCTATATTTCCCAGTCCTTATTAAAAAAAAAGTATGATTTTCTACATATAACACATATTTACACTGTATAACCTCTGTGTGATTAATTCATATCAAGTATATGTTAGAGTGTTATTTGCCAGATGGAACTGACAGAGGGAAAGGAAGTGATATTATTGGAAATTTTGTTAACAAAAGGTGCTATGTTAGTTGTAGACTTACACAAAAAATCTGCAGTCGTTGACCTGCTGTGTACACATGAAACTGGAGAACTAAGAATCATTCTGTTTTCTAAAATAGGGAATAAAATCTCTTCCTTTTGGGTCAGTAAACTGAGTGATAGAAATAGAAGTTTTTTGCAAGTTCGTTAGGGAGATTGGAAAATTAATCAGGCATATAGAATGTTTGCCATTTTTATAAGGAGATAAACAGGAACTGGCAAAATACCAAAGAATAACAATTCCTTGCATGGTTTATGCAAGGCATAATAATAATGGCATTTTTTTTCTGGTTTTGTCCTTTTTTTCTTCTCCATAATATCACTTATGTTTCAGGGAGAAGATCCATTACATTCGGACAGAGGGTACACATGGACTTGAAAAGTTGTCTTGTGATGCAGATTTAGTAATTCTGCTGAGGTAATCAATTGATCAATAGCATAATGTCATTACTTACTGTACCAGAGAAACTATCTGGCTCTTTCTCAGCGTAACTGAAAAGATTTTGTTAAATCAGGTCGTACTGATAGCCATCCAAAATGATTCAGGCAGAGTATATCTGTCAATTTGTACTTCCTGGAAGGCAGCCTTCATCAGTGCAGTAAATCCAGCCAGCTCAGTCAGTATGGCTGTTACCATCAAGTAGCAGATAAAAAAGAATCAGGTCAAAACATTTCCTATTAAAGGGAAAAAATCTTGTTTTTTAAAGAAAGAAAAAACAAGAGAGGAAAAAATTCCTTGTGTTTCTAAGTCCAATAATGTAACTGCTCATTAAATTGATAGTTTTACTGCAGCAGTGCTGCCACACCTGCATAAAACCTCAATGTCCAGTGCAGTGAGCATTGTTTGGGTAATAAAGATAAGGCTTCAGTTTTTACTGGAACCAGGGAGCTTGGTCTTTAGGTCCTGCTTCTCCTCAACACACATAAGGATTTATTTTATTGTCTTGGTCTGAGATGCGGAGTGTTGCATTACCCAGGTGGGGTTGGTGTGCTATAATAGCACTGCCTAATGCAAGGAGTTTACAACTTATTCCCATCATTTTAATTCAAGCAGTCAAAACACTGAACTACATGAAAATGACCCAAATAAAATAGCCTGGGAGACAGAGTGTGCATCTTTACTTCTCTCTGCTAATGTGTTGGAGGTGTTCCTGTTTACTATGTAGCCTCACATTTTTGCTCTCCATCAGTGGGCTGAGCCATCGTGTTAGCATGCAACATCTATTAAAATTCATTTTGTTCTTCGTTACTAGTGACCAGGCTGTTTTTGGGAAACATATAGATTTTTTGAATCCATGAGTTCAGAGATGCACCCAAACTTGCACCATACTGCATATTTACATTCCTTCATGTGATGAATTTGAACTAAATCTCTCCCTATGACTTTTTCCATGCAGCCTTTTTGAAGAGGATATTATGTCCTACATACCACTGCAGGCTGCCTTCCATCCGGGTTACAGTTTTTCTCCTCGCTGCTCACCCTGTTCATCACCCCAAAACTCTCCAGGTAAGGAGATGGGGAAATTAAGAAAAAATCCTGCATTTGTGGTATTTCTCCTAATAAATAGAAAGGTGCAGATTCAGAGCCAGCATCAGCTGTCAGCCTGCTAATTCCAGTGCCCGTTCCAAATCTGATCCCAGCTGCTTTTTTTGCTGGATCAGTTTCCAGTGCTGCTATGTATCTCTTGAAGTGTTAGCAGTAGCTGAAACACAGATCAGAAATTGCCCATATGAAAAAAGGTATTTTCCTGCTTTTTATATCATTGGAAAGGATTAGGATAAGAGGATGGAGTATGCCAAGCGTAAGTCACTGACATGGAAGCACATTCATATTATGTGGCAGCAGCAAAGAGCACCTGCCAAACTGAAGGTGTACTGCAGTACTTCCACTACCCCTGTAAAGTTCAGTCTCCTCCACTTGATGTTCCAAAAACTTCTCTTCTTCTCAAGGCACATCTATTTTAAGACCTGAGGGATCATCTTCATCATCTAGTTTGACCTCCCGTGTTGAGCCCATTAAGTTAGGTTTGATAGGAAACATATTTTCCAGAAAGACATGCTGTCTGAGAAGGTTATTTCCAGCTGTGCTATGTCTCTGTAGTTATTGTTTATGCTATAGAAATTTGAGGAGCTAATGTCTCCCTTTTGCCAAGATACACAACCCCCACCGCAGTTTCACTGCGTGGCAGTGTCCATTGGCCATTTTGAGAGAATCAACAGAAATGTGATCTGAAGAAATCCATTTTTGGCTGAGCTTTTTGATCATTCATTTAAATTATGTGATTTCAAACAAAATTAATGGACAAGAGAAATTCAAATCTTGGATGTGGCTGTGGAAAATGAAAAGGCTTTTGATGTGAAGAAGTTAAATGCTAAACCCTTTTCTACAGGAGAACGGTGTTCTGTCAGAATGTCCTGTTTTCCTTAATGAGTTTTAACACCATTATTAATACAGTTCCCCTCATCTACATCAGAACAGGTGATAAGCAATTCTCCTACAGGACAAAAATCCAAATATTTGGCACAAATGTGACTTAGGAGACTGTTCTTGTGAAAACACAAGAAGGACAAATAGTCATTTCCGCAACATCTTCTTCTTGCTTATTTCTGTCCTGGTTATAGAGCCCATGAAAGCACCCCTTCTCTTATGTCCTGGGGGAAAACAAAACACTAACAGAAGAAAGAAGTGTTGGGGATTCTCTTTGCACTGCATGTAAATATGCCTTTCTGTTTTACCATCAGAGACAGTAATGTTCTTCCCTCATGGCAACCATACTTTGGGCTTCCACTAAATGTGATGGGGATTTTTTTCTTTCCTGTAGAGCATTTGCTGCCAGATTTCTCATAAAAGGGCTTGTTTTTATTGTCTTTTGTAATGAGATAGGGAAATGGGATTTCACGAATCCATTCTTTGGTCCATTATGGCATGGCACTTGTTTATACAAAAAGAGTAATCAGCTACTTTAAGAATGCAGCCTTCAAAACAAAACAGGTTCCAAATTGCTAAAAAAATCTGCTGTATGTGTGAGTCATAATAGGGAAATGTAGCATTTCTTGCTGACAGAAATCCTTTTTGATGCCACAAAGGGATTTTGTGTTGATAGCTGGAAGTGTTTAATATACAGTCAGATTAACACAGGGAAACCCGACTCCCAGCTTGGCTGGAGTGCTAGGCTCCAGTGAGAAGCATTGTTTTGAGTTTCAGAAGTTTAATCCTGCCAAGTAAGGAGATCTCCTATACAATGCAGAGGAGAGAGATCTCTTAAAAGTGCAAAAGGAAAAGAAAACCTAAATGCTACTGACCATGAGAGGCAGATACGCATGTCAGTCTTTCTCATGCCTTCCTGATCCTTCAGTTTCCATTCAGATTGATCACAGCTAAAGGCTGAGGCAACACAAGGACATACACAAGGTGAGCTTAACAGTACTTTTAGTGAAGAGGATACACTCCCTGGAAGTTCATTGGCATCACTGAATTATGGGAATTTACAACTCTATTGATGCCAGATAGAACAAAAATAACACTGAGTGCACAGTATACTTGTGAAAAGTTCCTGACACATTTATTGACCAGTTCTGTCTGGAAACATAAACTGCATGATTTGGAAGACTGTCAAGCCCCTTACACCTTAGGATGCTGTTCATTTTCCCTCTAGGGCTGCAGCGAGCATGCGCCAGAGCACCTTCTCCATACAGGAGGGACTTTGAAGCCAAGCTGCGCAATTTCTATCGAAAACTTGAAGCCAAAGGGTATGGGCAAGGTCCAGGGAAAATTAAGTGAGTATTAAAATCACTCAGTCTTACATGGCATAGCTTGTATTACATAACCATCAGTGCAAGATAAGATCTTCATATACCCTGCAAAAGAGTGACCTTCAAGAGGCTTTTGTGTGGAAATTTTACTTCTGAAATATTCATATTCTGTTACATTCCTATTTCCTACCTATTTAACAGGGATGTTCATATTCCTACCTGTAATTTGTCAGTAGGAGAATTATCCTTCCAGGCAAACATCCACCAGATGTTAACAACAACTGTATCATTGTAATGATGGGATGACTCCAAATTCTTTGGATCTACATATCAGTATAACTCAGGACCAGAACACGATCCTACAGAAGTTAGTCTGTACATGCAGGTTTAAGTTTCCATAGTTCTTTGTGTTGTAACCCTCCTGGATTTGAACTGGAGAGATTTCTGCTAGCCTTCATGTCTTTTGGGGTTCTCTCTCATTTGATTGTGGAGTTTCTTTCCATACGTCGTGTTAGTCGGCTTTTGAGTCTGTACCTACTTGTGCTCAATCTAGTTATCCAACTTTGCCAAAGGGCTGTGTGTTTCTAAGGTATTTCCTGGGCATCTGGTTGAATTTATGTCTCAGGTTGGCTTCCTACCAAATGACATCTGTTGTCAAAAAAAAAAAAAAGCATGAAGCCAAACAATTCATTCCAGGCAAACGTCATCAGCAAAATAATCTTACAGAGCTGAGGAGTCCTAGCTGGTGGTTACCCATTTTGGTATTCTGCTGAATGGGTCCAAGGCAGACATGAAATATATTTTAGAAGGTCTGTCTTAAAATGTCCATGAACATATGAACAAGAAGGATTTCTTGCATAGATGTTGTGTAAAAGTACTGTTCATTAAGTTATTTTAGAGATTAGTAAGGGAGTGAGAGATGTGTTGTATAAACAGAGGCTGATACTCCCTTTGCTTCCCCTGCCACAGAAGCAGTATTTCCATGGACATTCACTGGATTAAATCCAGGAAGTGTGTGGGGCCAATTCCAGAAAGCTGTGACTTCACATACACAGGAAACTCACAGCCCCCTCTACCATATAAATTTGTATGTATGGGTTGTTGCAGAGACTCTTAGCAGTAGAGCAGCACTTTGAACCTCATCATGGCATTGTGAGGAAATTCACCTTCGAGGCACATGGAAAAGCCTGATGGAACAACTCCTGAAAACCCATAATGTCAAGTGGCACATACACCAGCAGATGCCATTTTATTGAGTTCTCTGAGAGCCAATGTCTTTCTTTAGCAGCTGTTGTTTACCTTCAGCCTCACAAGCTCACACAAGACTCAATCGTCAGATCTTTATTTCTGCCTCCCTTTGCAGGTTAATTATACGGCGTGACCACTTGCTGGAAGGCACCTTCAACCAGGTAATGGCATATTCACGCAAGGAGCTCCAGCGGAACAAACTCTACGTCACATTTGTCGGCGAGGAAGGGTAGGGAACCACAGGATATGGTCAGTTCTGAAGTAGCTGTTATGTTGCAAACCACCAAGTTGACTAAGGCTGAGCCTCTCTTGTTATGTAATGTTTCTTTGGTTTTGTTTTACCTGTTAGCAAGTGATTCATCTTAATCAAGTCAAGCATTTGTTAAAAATAACAATAACACTTCATTGTCCTGTAACACCTTCCATCTAGATGTCTCAAAGTGACAATTTAAGTGGTTAAATCTAATGTCATCTTGTTTGCCACAGATATTTTGACAGCCTGGAAGGGAGGACTCAACTACGGCCAGTGTTTACACACTGAATCAGTCTCAGGACTATTAGAGACCAGACCTTTATCCACTTTGTTACTCTAACTCCTCACAATGGATCTGGTTTTGCTTTAAAAATTTTTGCTTTGCATGCCATCTAATGATCATTTGTTATCCATATGTGAGTTTCTTGTTTCCATCTTAAGTGAAAAACATGCATGATATTTAGTCCTTAAAATGTAATTCATCCAGTTGGAATCTGAAAGCAATAGAAGTCTCTTGAGATGCCCTTTTCTCAGGAAACTTTCTACCACTCTTACAATCCATGAGCCATTCTTGTACGATGAAAGCCAGCTCCTGACCTTTTGTTTTCAAATGTAGACACAACCTTTCAAAGCCACCCTGGCTCACCTCAAGAGTTACGTTGTAATTGAGTCTTAATCCACACACTTTTATAATGGAAAGACCATTATGTGCATGTTTCCAGTGTGCCCTATTACAAAGGCATGAAATTGTATTTCAGTGGCTTTGTATGTAAAGTTTCTTTTTTTTAAACACCATGTGGGTAGGATTTCAATTCCAAAGGTACCAGACAGTACCTGAGGCAACTCTTAGCATGTCCAGCAACTGCTGACACTCTCAGCTCTCCAGTGTCATGACAATTGAAAGGCTTCTGTCAAGCTGAGCTTGTCTCGGGACAAGTTACATCCAGTAGAAAACAGAAGTTGCCAGTCTCGAGAGTCACTTGGTGACCTCAGTATCAGGGTTTTTTTCACTCTTACTTTTTATTCTCAATGGATTCAATGTTGTGTAACAGAGGTCATCTTTCACAGCTGGTTTTGCCTCTGGCCTGCAAGTAAAGCATAAACATGTAGAACACTTCAGTTTGTGTTTTTGAAATAGCATTCTGGAATGCTAATACTGGCCAAAGTCATATTGTTTCCTGTGTGGCATGGTGTCCTCAGGAGAAATTAAAAACCAATTTGATGTCCAAATTCATTCATTCTTCCCTGATTCATTTACATCTGCGTATACATTCCTCCAGGGTTTCTGCTGCTTAATGCTAATATACATTCTGCTGGAGGGACTCCAAGATGCCAGTTCCCTACTGAAGGGTTGATGCTGTATGGCCACATGATGCTCTATGGGCACAGCTTCCCATGTTTCAAATGAATCATCATTCTGTCTTAAGAGACATAGTTCTGCTGGGACTTGGTCTTGTTCAGCATAAAATTTTAGGTTATACCTATAGCTAAGAACGCATCCCTGGGGCTAGATTTGGGTACATCTCAGTGTAGGAGAGTCAGAGCAATTTCTGCTTTAGGCCAGGCTGTCTGGTGTGTGAACCCAAGTGTTCATAGGCAGTTTGAAAAAAGCTACCCCTCTGCTAGCCAACCAGCTTGAGGCAAGGCCTTGTACCTCCAGTTTGCTAAGCTTTTGGAACAAAGAAAAGTAAACTACATAAGGGATGTGTCCCAGTTACGATTCCTCCCACATAAAGCTAGATATTGTTGAAGTTTTGGCATCACAGCTTGTTCAGGACTCAGATTCACATTTTGAAAGGAGAAATAAATCATGTTAGAAACACTTGACTGCACAGGCTGCTGTGTTAAGATAGCAGCCAATGTAGGCAAACCTGGGAAATCCACTCAAATGGTAAGGAGCCTCATTTTATCTTTTCTACCTTTTTCTTTCCAGGTTGGACTACAGTGGCCCCTCCCGAGAATTCTTTTTCCTTCTGTCTCAGGAGCTCTTCAATCCCTATTATGGCCTGTTTGAGTATTCAGCCAACGACACTTACACTGTACAGATCAGCCCCATGTCTGCCTTTGTTGAAAATCACCTGGAATGGTAAGAACATTTTATGCAGAACTGAACAATTTTTTCAGAGCAATTTAAAAAATGGAAAAGCAAAACAAAAGCTGCCAGTTTAGACTAGGGTACATACAAATATTGCTAATACTGGGAAGAGGTGGGGAAGTAGGTTGTGAAAAGGAAGAGAGGGGGCAAGCGTAAATACAAGAGCAGGCTCTGAAAAAGCAGTTGTGATGAAGTACTACTATTAAAATGTCCTGCTGGCATTACTTGGGACTTGATGTTTGTGTACTTCTGTGTGAATGTGAAAAGGACAGGGAGAAGAGCTCTGCTTAATCCAGTCCTCATCTCCTTGGTCCCTTTCTAAGAGGAACAAGTGTGACCTTTCTGTACATCACACAGCATTGTGCTTGGAAGCTGTACAGTGTTCTCTGAGACCTACGTTGCTGCTCTGTTCCTACCACAGGGCTTAAAAAAGGCCCAGTGAAAGCAGTTTCCCTTTTCTTCCCTGACAGAGTGTCCCTGCTTGTCTGGGGCAAGGCCAGCAGAGTGAGCAGATATCTTAGCTTATTAAGTGTGTGTGCAAACAGACAAATTACTCTTCTTGTTTCATTATCAAAAATTCTAAAAGCATATTGTGATGTCCTCATTTTCTCTTTCTGCCTCCAGAGCTGTCTGTCTTTGGGAGTTGTTTTCACTTTGGTAGTTTCAGATGTGGTTCAGCAAAGCATGGGCTGTGAGCCCTGGGCATCGCTTGGTCCCTTGTGGGATTTCATTGTGTCAAAGAAGTGCTGCCACATGGGTTTGTTCCTATGATGGTTTTCTTTGTCAATCTCACTGTCTCCTCTCAGAGATCCTTTTTTTAAATGGGAGGCAGTTCAGGCCCCTTTTAAATTGCAAATAGTACATGTTCCTCTATTCTTGTAAACAGATCCTCCTTCGCTTGGCTTACAGGCGGGAGATCAAGAACAGTTGCACTGTCACCTCTCTTAAAGTTGCCGGGGAAAAAAGGGGTGTTGCTTGGGACTAGCATGGTTTCTGAATTGTTGGAATTTTTTTGTGTTATCACTTCCAGCAGGGAAGCTACCAATGATCCTTGCTTTAGAGTGTTTCTCTACTGACATGAGCAGGAAGAGAGCATCTTAGTTCTTACAGCTTGTTCACCTCCCTCTGCAATTCTGTTCATTAGACATTATGTGGTGCCTT
This sequence comes from Orthonyx spaldingii, assembly GCA_013397795.1. Classification (NCBI taxonomy): domain Eukaryota; kingdom Metazoa; phylum Chordata; class Aves; order Passeriformes; family Orthonychidae; genus Orthonyx; species Orthonyx spaldingii. Next base: position 54,823 of record VZTJ01000577.1, on the reverse strand, counting down.
CCTAGTTTTCAGGAAGAAATACAGTCTGTCCTATGTTGTGTCTTAACAGACAGCATGGATAAACTTCCAATTTAGGAGACTGTTATTTGTGGAGATGTATTTTGTCTTCCAGGCAGAGGACCAACTAGGCAGGTGCAAACCCATGATCATTCTGCCCCCATTGTGACAAAGCTGAACACAGACCTGTATGTCCAGAGATGGTGTTGCCTTGTTATCTCAGCAGGAGGTGAAATAGGCCCTTGCTCTTACATGTTATAAATACTGTCGTTGCAAAGAGTTGCAATTTTCTAAAGTGATAAATTCTGCTGCAAAACATATGCTGTGTTTGATCCCTTCATTTTGTCCTTCCTTGCCTTGAGAGGTTTCAGCATTAAATAGGCAGGTTTTTAAAGGCATCCTGGGTATATAGAACAGCAGAAAGACACCTAGTATGATTTTCTGTAGCAGTTACCATTGAACTCAGAAATCCGCAGCAGTTGTACACTTAGAATATTTCCCCAACTACACGTATCAATCCTGCTTCTTGCATGCAGAATGTTATTTGGCCTTTGAACATTTTTGTTTTCCTATTTTTAAGAAAGATAAATTGGGTTCCTTGGCCTGCAGAAGGAAATAAATGCTATTAATGAAGAGGTTTGCACATGCAGTATTGTAAATAGGGCAAGATTGCAGAAACCACGGGAAAGATACACAATCTAGTCAGTACTTGGAAATACTTCTTGAACCTGTTATGGAAATAGTTGCCTGAGACCAACAGTTTATAATTAGCCTGATAGGTTTCATGATTGGCTTGTAGACATTCTAAATGTTTTATGCTGTCTCTGTGACTGATCTCAGCTATTCATGTGTAACCTTAGAGTCCTGTGTTCAGAATTCTGTGCAGCCAGCGAAGATAGGATTTGTACCAAACTTTTTGAAACTCAGAGTTTGATTCTGTTAAGGTTTTACAGGCTAACTTCTGCGAGGACACTGTACTAACTGCCTTGTCATTGTTTGTTCCTGAAGAATGGGGGTTTCTGATGTTCCTAGGCTTTCTTCATTCTCATCAAAGGCAGTGCTAGAACTTCTGTTTCTCAGATTTGCTTGTTGATAAGATTCCAGCAGACCCTCCTCCCTGTAACATGCCCGAAATAAATATTCCTTGCCTGTTCTCAAATCTGTTATGAAGCACCAGCTAATGTAGATGGATGAATCAGTTTGAGAGTCCCAGGGTTACAGATAATTAATATTCATAGTCTTTTCAAAGCTTGAAGTCTGATGTCAGTCATGAAAATCACACAACTACAATTGGTTTAGATTTGCAGATTTCTTCAACTGTATGCTTTTTGGTGCTGTGGGGCTTGTTATTTACGTGAAATCTACCCTTGGCATGTTTTTCTGTATCGTACTTCTGCAAGACCTCTCCAGACACAGCTATATTAAGAAACAGGGCTAGCAAAAAAATGCACTCAAAATCATTTTACATTTTCTCTTTCTTAAGCGAAAAGTGGTGAATTTGAGATAAATACAACAAAATGCAAATATGTGAAGTTTCATTCATATTGGCAGAATTGAGAAATAAACTGCTCTTTTTCCCCAGCCTAAAAGTTACAGTTCTGCCCCTTTTAGTGGCTTATTTCATGCTTTGCTCTTTGTACAAACAGCATTCAGAGTCCAAAATGAGCACATCAAAGCACAGACTTTTTGTATGTATGCCAAGTTAAGAAAGAGACATAATGACTGGAAAATATTTCTCATTTGTGGAGAAACTGAGATTTAACACCTTTCCTGCAAGCTTCCATTGAATAAGACTTTTTCTTTCAGTTAACATATGTGCATGCTGAACACACAAAATATAAGCTATCACACATTTTTAAAGTTAAAATATTTTAAATCCCCCTCTATATGAAAGGACAGTTACAGCTCTCTAGACCAAAGAAGTTTGATGATACATATTTTTATCTGCATGCTACAAGATGTACCTGAAGCTCATAGCCAGAAAAGCTGCTTTTAATCTGTGCCAGTAATGAGCCATTCTATCTGATCTAGGTAAACATGTCTAGCTTTTTGCCTAGATATTTGAAAACATCTTCTGAAATACAGCCCCATTTGAGGTAGTTCCCCCTTTTCCAAAAAAGTGGGCAAAATGTGGAACTAAAGAAAGAAATGTGAAAACAAGCCCGGTCTCTGCATAAAAGGCCAAATGGCCTAGACAGAAAAAATCATTCACAGACATTAATTTGGAGATCTGAGGGATCTTAACTTGAAACATCTTTTTTCTGTGTTTTCATTGTGAATTAGTGACAGCATGGGTTTTTGTAATAGTTAGGCATTTGTGGACCTTGCTGTGACATTTATGCAGCCAGAGATCAGTACCCCAGTGCAACAGTTACCTTAGAGGTATTTACAGCTTGCTAATCGTATTTAGCGTTCTGTATCCATCTCAGAGAAGCCCTGTTGTGTTTTGGGGTTTTTTTCTCTATGTGAAAATTAATGCATTTATTTAGCAGAACCTTGTTAGAAAGTTGAAGACCTGTGAGTAAAATGTTTTTGTGCAAAATCCTACTGAAGACTACAGACATGATGATATAGTCGGACCCAATGCCCACGTCTCCAGAAGCTGTAGATTTATTCCTGGCCACATTGTCCTAATGAACTCCACTAACTTAATGCTCCTTTATAACCACCTTGGGGCAGGACTTTCTTCATTCATTTCCCATAGTTAACTTTTCTTTCCTCTCTCCACTATCCCTCCTCATATTCTAGTCTGTGCCACCAAGCAGAGTCAGACAGAAGACTTGCATGTATTTCTGCATCTCATTTCTGCAGGCAGATGGAAGCCTGCTGCACCCACTCTCCATGCAGACAAGAACTTGCTTTCCCTGTGCTCCAAGGCAGCTGACATGGTCACTGCAATGTTGAGCTGAGCAAATACATGCTGTCTCCTATCAGGGCTGATTGCTTCAGGCATGGCACTGCCTGGGTTGCTTTCATGTGCTCTGGCAAGCATGGAACATGGGCAGAGCCAGCTCCCTTTGCCTGCATGGTGCTGTGGGGGCACAGCCCCAGCCAGCCTCTGAGCGGCCCTTTGATTTACTTCATGTAAACGAGAAACCACATAACCAGCACTATCCATCTCTAGTGTGCCAGAGAATGCAGGGTGTTGTTTTTCCCCTTCTTTTGTTATAATAAACCCAAGGAGAACTGAGAATGTTGCAACTTCAGCTGTCTTTTCTCCTTAGAGATCTTGGTTGGCTTTCTTACCCCAATTTACTTAGGAGTTGTGCCTTGTGCAATTGCCCTGCCTGTCCATCAGGTAGATTTCTAATCAGTTTGAGACTTGTCTGACGAGAAGGTAAAAGTCTTGAAGATACTGATTTCCGAAAAGCTTTGTGAAACGTGTCTGCATAAAGGACAGATCTGCAAAAGAGTGGCTCAGTGAGGTGGGCTGGAGAGCTCAGCAGGGATCTGTTGTGTCTGTCCTCGCAGCTGGCCAGGCAACGTGAGTGAGACAGGTCCTTCAAAGGCACAGGCTGCAAACTAGCCACATCCTCTTGCTCAGGAGCTTGGGGATGTGAGGCTGGGCTGTGCAAGCTCAGGGGAGACAGAGGGGAGAAACTGGAGATACTCCGAAGTCTGGGAAGTGCTAGCAGAAATGTGTGGGAGGAACTGGGAGCTGTTGCAATGTGATAATGTAAGGCCAACAGAGGCAGATCTACAGGAAACAAAGCTCCATTAATCCTTCTACACAGAGACTGACTTATTTCAATTAAAATGTTTTTAAAGAAAGTGACAAATTGCCTCATGACCTAATGGGTTGTATTCAGATGCTGACCAGCTCATGGGATGGATTTAAGGTGCACTCCGTGGCTCTTTAAGGAAACAGTGGAGAAATGTAGTCACAGCATCTAAGCAGGAGGTCTGCAAACAGCCATTACTCCTCTCCACTGACTGAAAGGAGCTCTTGGGAATATGTGGTCTGAATTACTCATTAATCTCTCTAACTTTTCAATTGTTGTGGCAGGCAACCTACATATGGCCCAGTACCTGTTTAGTCAGGGAGTCAGAAACACTGAGTTTGGTTTTGGGCTCAGAAGGACCACTTGTGTGGGTCTGCATTTGGGGGAGGAATGAATTTAGAAGACCAATTTTGCAACCATCTTGAAAGGGCCTGTTTATGCTAAACACTGAAAAATCATCCTCCTAAAAATCAGATAAAGCACCCCAGAGTGAGGCATCAAGCTACATCCAGTTGTTTCTGAAATTAGATGACTGCCTCTTTGCCTCAGTTTCCATCTGAAGAGATTTTCCTAGTATGTAATCAACTGAATTCCATTTGATGTACAGTGCTGCTCTGAACTGCTTTGAAATTCTCAGATGAAAGGCACCATAGAAAACCAAAGCATTTAATGTTATGTTACACTATAAATTTTAACTACTAGCAATATCTTGTTTTAAATAAATTATGTTTGCATGAGAAATTTTCAAGCACTATTGTAAATCTTCTGGACAAGAATGATATTAAAATAAATGTGCAGCTGAAATAATTTATAAGACCTTTTCACTGTGTGAAAAGGGTATGTTACAGAAATGCCTTCTTGCTGCTGTACTGTGATCTTTCTCAATGCCTCCTGTACTTAAGTAAACTTTGATTTTCCTATTAAGTTTGATGTATGACTATATCACATAGAGCCTGACTCAACAGTTGGTTAATTATTTAAGGGTCAGGAGGAATTGGAAGATTAAAGACAAACCAAAACTGAAGGAGAAAAAAAAAAATTATTCCTAACTGAGCTTATACAGCAACCATTTTTTCTTTAAAAAAATGTTCTGCTTTATGTTTACCTTATTTTTGACTTTCTGGCTCTTACTAGAGAATTTTTTCCAAGCTCTTTTGAGGATATGAATGGTGTGGCTTTATGAGCTGAAAGAAGAGATGTCTCTCACAATCTCTACCCCTTTCCCCTTCTCTGAATCTCATAGTCTCTCTAGTACTGCTTCCAAATTAGAGTTTGGTTTGAGGGAAAGGCAGGTGTTCTGTTTTGTTCTGTATTTACAAAAGTCATATTTATGTTTTTTTCCCTTGCTTAGGGCCATTTAGACTTTTGCAATATTCCAGATTAAATTTCCCCAGAAATGGGAGACTTCACATGAAAATCTCTGTAATGTCTGCACCTTGCATTTAGCAGAGGAGAAAAGGGAAAAATCCACACTGTCCCCAAGCACGTGGGCCTGCAGGGAAGCAGCAGGATGGGCAGTGATTGTGTGTGTATTGGTAGTGGCAAAAAAACCCCAGGGAGTGATGAATGCTGTCATATCTCTTGTTCCAGCCACACTGGAATGGCAAGGCTGAGCTGTCACTATGAAGTATTGCTCAGTCATCATTCCCCTCCTTATTTCTCACTACATTTTATTCAAACTTTGGTAAGGTAAAGAAAGCACAGCCAGAGCAGGTGCAGAAATTCCCAAGATAGCTTTCTTTTTTTAGTAACACAATTCATACATCAAAAGAAGGACTGCTTCTAGAGCAATATTGTTTTGAGTAAATCACCCAAATTAATTTTGGGTATTTTTGAGTAGCAAAGACATTTTTCTCTCTGTAGGCCTCTCCCTGGGATGTTTTGAAAGTTAGAAGTTTCATTTGTCCATTGAAAATTATTCTCAGTTTCGGTATGTTACCTTAGTGTTACATTAAATTCCAGAAAAAGGGAATATTAAAGATTTAATTTGATCTGATATGTATGTTTTTAAAGGGAGAAAGGTAATGTTTGTCAGTTTGCCCCAACTTGAGATGGGAATATTTTTCAAAATCTCAATAAACTTATGGAGGATGAGAAAAATCCTAACCTGTCAACCCTTTACGAGAAAAAGTTCATGTGATAGCAAGAATACAGAACTGAACATTCAGTGTCTTGTGGCTCATTGAAGGAAGCTTTTTACACTGTGACTTATGACTACTATTCTAGAAAATTACATACTAGAAACTGGTATGATTTTATTGCGTTGGAAAGATTTGTAAAGAAAAAGTAAAAAATTTTCTTACAGTTCAGAATACTAATGCAAAGGTTCTGCTATTCTGCATGTTCCCAGAAGAGTATCAGAGTTGTCAGTTTGCAGTGGTATTAATAAAAGTTGTAGGTATTCAATGATTTGCAAAACAAGACCTAAAACAGACTGCCAAGCAATTAACAGCATGTCTGAATATCAGCACACAGATTTCTGACTTCACTCAATTGAGGATCCTCATCCTGAGAGTCAGGGATCATTAGCTGAGTTGCAGCACAATGCAAACCCAAGTGTGTGGCTTCTGGACAGGGCTGGTAACCCCAGAGGGCTCTGCACTGCCCGTGACCTGTTTGCAGTTAGCTCAAGGATATCTCCATCACCCCTCATCACGTGGGGTAAAAATTCCTGGGTGCTTACCAGAACTTTATGATGAGCAGGCTCTCTCATGCTTAAATACCCCAGACAGGCTGGAAAGGATGTGCCTCCTTTGACTGAGAATAAGTCAGTTATTGTGGCTGCAGTGTTTGTAGTTAGCCATTAAAGGAAAATGTGCAGTCATTCAGCTTGTGTTTTTGTGACCCTCTTGTCTGGCAGATGACTAAATCTGTGGATTTTTCCCTGTAGCTTGACTAGTTTGTTTCAACACATGGCAAAGCTATGGAAAGCAAACATAAGTCATGCAACATCTGAAACTTCAATTCATAGATTTGCAAAATGCCCACCAACAACTTTTCCAAAATCTTTGACTGAGAAATCAAAGTCTCTTGATGAAAATGTTCTTTTGCTTGTTTGAAATAAAACAACCCATAAGCATCAGACTGAACTGGTCTGTAAGGAGCTGGTGATAAACTGGAGCTGACTGACAAAACTACATATTGTTTTATAGAAGTTGAGAAAGTAAAAAATTGTCAAATAGACTAAACAACTAAAATGGAGCAGGGACTCAAGAGGACTGTGATTTCATTGCTGTCTCTAGCACTTGTTTTTTGGATAACTTCAGATAAATTATTTTACTTTTATAGTTGAGTTTTGTCAGTTTTCAAATGAAATATTGGTGCTAATTTCCTCTGTAAGCTGATCTCTCTGCTTTGAGATTTGCCAATCAGCAGTAGAGATTAGGATCTGAGAATCACAAAATGTAGAGGTTTGTTGTTTGCTAGCCAGTAGTTCATACCTCAGTCTGTATCTGCTCTGTAGTTGCTGGGCAGAGGACTGTTTGCCAAGAGTCTCCCAGACCAGTGTGTCTTACCCATTGTACCAGCAAGAGAAGCTAAAGCCTGCAGGCAGCCTGGTTTCTGATGGAGGTTAGCCGTGCTTGTGCTGCCAGGGTTCTCCCAGAGCAGGAGGACTGTACATTATAGTCCATGAGGGTGAGAGATGGCTCTGCAAGGCGAGATGGCTATTTCAGCATTCGCCACACTACTTCTCTCCTCCTCCAAATCCCTGCATTCATGGAACTTGTTACTGGTAAAATGATACCTAGCATAGATTTCTTGTTACAGAGAGAGACCATGTTCATTTCTTAATCTCCATATTAGTTTAAAGGCAGACCTGGAAATCAGCTCTCCATTCCCAATGCATGGAGTCTTGGATGTTCAGACAGCCCGTGACACTGAGGCTGGCATGCCTGCAATGGCCCCATGCAGAGGGATTCCCAGAGCTGGATTAGCTGCATTCTGTACCTGCAGTAAGAACTTCAGGCACAGTTCAGCTGATGTGCAAGAAGCCAGTGCCAGCCACTTCAGTGTGGGGCTTCCTGACTTGGCTGCAGTGCTGAGCAAATGCAGTTGTAACCCTTTTTCTGTGTGAGCATTTACCTGGAGCTACTGTGTGGAGGAAAGCAATAATTTGATAGATTGTGTTGAAGAGAAACCCAAGGGGATTTTATGATTTCCCTTATCTACATTATCTTTTCCTCTCATTCTTCTGGATAAAGCAGAATAACCTGCAGCTTTTGCCATAAATTCAGGCTTTCTTCTCTGTGACACAATTAGTCTTTTAACCTTTCCTGACAGTTCTTTTGTGGTGGATATAGCCAGGATATAAGGAAGATAAAAAGACATTTTGAGTGAAAACATATATAGGTTAGAGACAAGGAAAAGACTTGAAGGATCTGATTAGGTTAAATAAAGGTGGAATAAGTTGTGGATTATCTCTTTGTTTTTCAGTTGCAGGTAAATTAGGCTTCAGGAATGGTTTGAGGTTTAGTTTCTAATTTAGGATGCATGAGCTCCAGAGATTTAGAAGGACATGGATAGTTCACATTTCCATCACATGTAAGCAATAGTTCTTTTTCATGTGGTTGCTCTTTGGTACTGAGAAACAGAAACGTGTTCCACTTGCAGATAGATCCAGAAAATAAAAGTAGGGCAACCACTTACTGAAGTGCCGGTATTGTACTGGCCTTTTGCAGCAGAAAATGTATGCACGAATTAGCAATAAACTGAGAGATTGGCTCACATAAAGTTACTTGTCATATGAAACTACAGTGCTCAGCAAAATTAAAAGTATCTATAGAAAGGCTTATTTTCACCTGAAGAAAATTACCTACTCAGGATTTGAAATGTAAAGGAAATTTATTTGTACCAAGTTGCTTTTCTTTCTGAAAATCATTTTTCATCCTTTTTCTTGTTTTTTCAGTTCTTGGGTGATGCACCTATATGTCCCACCCTCTCTGAGCACCCTCTTTGTATTTTATGACAATGCACAAGCAGGCCTGCCAGACTGTTCCACTTTACAATCGGGGCTACTTAAGAAAGGCTAGTGCTTTCTTAAACAAGTGCAACAAATTTCCTTGAAAATATAATTAAAACTCCTAAGTTTTACAGGCGTAATAAGAAGACAGCATTATCAAAGAGAGGCTCATGTAATGTGCTCCTTGATCTTTTGATGCCTGAATGAAATGCCGTGGCTCTGAGTAGAATGTATCCTCTATTAAATCCCAGTCACATTTGCTGGGGTGGCAATCCCTGTAGACTCTTAACTATTTAAAGTTCATCAGTTTCCAGGCTGGAAATCTGCACACACAGTTGCTCCATGTCAGTACTCCTAAATGTTTTCTTTAAATTTTAATTGAAAAATGGATTGAAAATGAAGCTTACCTGACAGAATTTTCTATAGTTTCACAGTGAGGAAGTATGAGTTAAAAACTCAGTAACTGTCTGAAAACCTGGAATGAATTTTGACCATACATGAGATAAGATCCATTTCAGTATTTAGAACATAATGCACAGGAGGTAAAACCAAAACCTGGTTGGGTGAGTCATTACCATTCCTTCAAAAGAAGCATGTAGGGATCTAGAGTAAGCTCTCATGTGGGCTGCCAGTGTGGTTAGATATCTGAGTCAGCGCAGCATTGGAAGATGCCGTGCAGAGGTGACCCAACACTGTATCTTGGTCTCTCTAAGGATTCTTCATATTAGAGATGGATAGAAGAAAAGAAAATGAGCCAACAGTACTCTTGTTACTCCTTATATTGGAATTCTCCTCCATGATTAATCTAGGAATTATTTTACCTTTAATGTGCTGAGACTTCATGAACTTCTGTCTCCAGCCTTTGTAAGAGCCATTCCTTTCATGTTAATGACACATGAGGTCATCAGATTCCTGAGCTGAAGGAGCATGGTGCTGGAATGCCACAGCCTGCACCTCTGAGCTTGCAGATACACAGAGCACATTTGCCACGAGGCCAAATAACAGGGTGGCAAAGAGGAGTCTGCAGAGTTTGCAGATGCAAGTCAGATAAAGAGAATGGGTGAGCTGTCCCAGCCTTCACGGCTCAACCTTCCTGACAAAAGAATGCTTCATGTCATCCCATTAGTCCCTTCAAATGTTCTGTCATTTGAGTGAGTAGGGGTTAAGTATGCACATCAAATTAAAGAAAGGCATTTGTTAATGAAGGGTGATAGAGGTGTGGATTTGATCCACTGACAAAATTTTGTAGAGGTGACCTGATCTTCTGCTAGATCATTTCTCTGTAGGTGCAGCTCATGTAGGACATGTTGGTCATGTCCTGCACTGAGCTAACACAAGGATGTGTGCTACCAACATCTAGAGACAGACCTCTGGAGCATATGCCTGACACTCTGCCAGTATTGCTTAAAATTTATAATGTATGAGTCCAGGCAGAGTTGGTATAACCATCTCGCTGGTCAACTCTTTTTGCAAAATACACATTCTTAGAACTTTCTTGCATTAAAAAAAAAAAGTTCGTCATTTATAGAGTGCTAGTGCTGGTGATAAAACCAAAAATCAGCAATCATAGACTCAGGACATTTTCCTCTGCATGTTGTGTCCCCCCATCATATCAAAAGACTGGAAATCACAAAATTTTAGTCTATAAGAATTGATTTTTAGTTCCTTTAGTCATCAGTTTCTGGCCTTCAGGTTGGTCACGAGTGTCTTCATAACAATGGCAGTTTTAACTGTCCTTTAAAACAAGCTGTACCACAACCTCTTGAATCCATGATGCCTGGTTTCCTACAAATCTGTTTCATGACTGAGTCCTTTGTTGTCTAATAAGATGCATGTTCAAGGTGAAGTCTTTCCCATGATTGTGCATTTCTATACATTTTCTTCTTGTTAGATTCTCTGGTACCTAATAATGATCGAGATTAGATCCAGTCTCTCCCACTGTGAAAGGACTAATAGGCTGTCCAGCTGCATCCACCTGACAAATATCGTTCACCCTCAGGACAGCTGCCAAGGACAGAAACCCTGGACCACAGTGCAGCCTCATTTCTTCAGCTTGTCTTTCAAGTGGCCCAAAGTTCATCTGCACAATTAAACAGTTAAGAGCTTTAAAACTGGTGAAACAGAATGTGTAAATTTCCCTTACAGATGAAAGCAAGTCTTGTAAAAGTGACATTTTCTAATTTGATGTAACCCATGCTATATTTATCTCTCTTGACCCCTACTATAAATATTTTTTCACAAGCTACTGCATCAAGGAGGGAACACTTAAAGTCAGCTGATGTGTTTAAGTGAGATAAAGTTTGCAGGATTTTCAGTCTTTTTAATCTCATCAGATGCTTTCCTCTATTTAGGATTTGAAGTTTCTTATACCATACCTAATTTGGCCCACAAGGCATGGTTCCCAAAGCATTCACAATAGAATGATAAAGACCATTCTTCCTCTGTACACACAGATTACAGTCTTTTCAAGGTACATCATTATCCATCTGAATCTGAGGAAAAACTGTCATATAAAGTAAAGCTCCATTCATTGAACCAGTTAAGAGAGAGCCCTGTACCAAAGGGTCATTGTGGGTCCTGCCTTGCTCTGGTGCTTTATTATAAGGACCAGAGTAAATTAAATCTCCGGTGACTCAGCTGCCGTCAGAGGAAAATTTATTGCCTGGTTGCTGCTACAGCATACAGATTTGTCTCTCCCTGAGTACATGGATATGCAGTAAGTATGCAGAGTCCCATCGAGAGGAATGAGCCTGTTATTTTGCAGTGGGCTGTTGTGGCTGTTTCAGGGGGACCTGAAGCCTCCAGAAGGAAAAGGAGTTCGTTGGGTATAGTGGAAACCTCTGCAAACGGGTCAAAGAGTAGTTCTTTTTAAAGCCAGAAAGCAGGTGCACACAATGTCCTTTTTGAGTGTATGAACGGTGTCAATAGGCAGTCAAACCAGAGCAGCTCCACTGCTCATTAATTCTGTCTCTCGTTCCACCATTTCCTGTTCATTAACTCCCTCCTGCATTTCCCCTCTCTGCCGGAGCATATTAGTCAGACCCAATCATTGTCTCCAAAAGGGAAGGGTGTTGAAAGAAAAGGCCAGAGCAAGACCCTGCATTCCCCACCTCTCCCAAACTAGCTTTTCTACTAGAAAGAAACCAAACAAGCATTTTACACTTCCTTGGAAAGATAAATGTAATTCAGGCTTAAGGAAGGTATGTGCCCTCCAGCCAGGATTTACCTTTGTGCTGCTTATTCTGTCAAGAAAACTTGTTTTGTTCTGAAAAGCCTGTCTTACCCACCTCTAAATCTCAGCCCTGCTCTAAATCCTTCAGGAAGAAATAAACACAAGCGTCTGGTTTTATTTTAACTGGCTTTTGTAAGGAGGGCAATTTGTTTCTTCTAGTTTTTTATAAATTTTGATGTATTTTAAGTAGGATTGCTATTCTTGGCTGAGTGTACTGGCAGCTTGATGAACTGTATGGACCCGCACACAGATAAACTGTGTATTTGTTCTCTGAGAACAGCAGAAAATGCCTCCTGTTGATAGGTATCCATTGGCTTACCATGGTCCATGTTTCTCAGTGTCATCTCTGGTCCCAGGCCCTGTCCAGCATGGACAAGGGGCCAGAGAACCTTCTCCTACACCACTCTTCAGAACAGCATCAAGTATAGCAAGTCTGTGCAGAGACACCAAAGCTCTGTGCAGGGGCAGAAGGGTCTGTGGGCTGGAGAGCTCACATGCTTTGATCACACAGCACTGTGTCTTCTGGGGTGATACAGGGCTGCCAGGGAATACAGTCTACAACATAGCTTTTTTATCTAATGTATTGATAGGCACCCACAGTGGTAATGTTTTGTTAATTATTTCATGTCACTTATCCCAGTGAGTATTGGAGTTTTGCTACTGAGTGCCACTGCAAGGGCTGGGACTGTGGAACCATAGTCAGACTCCCAATTCAGACCAGCTCTGGTGTGTCCCTGAGGGCTGCAAGTGCAAGGCCAGGCTGATGAACCACACAACCCAGAGTTGTTCCGCCCACGTGTTCTTAGGCTGATATGCCAGGCTTGGACCTTTCACACGGAAACGCTGCCCATGGTTTGGGATGGTTTGATACAGTTCTGCCACAAGGCACTGATTCAAATTAAACTCTCCATTAACAGCCCCCGTAACATGTGCCTGTAGCTGTAAACACCTTGGTGTAAGTGCATGACCTTTTCATGTCAGCTTTGCAGGAATGCCCTCAGAGCCATGCAGAAGTGATACAAGCAGCCAGGAGAAAAGGGATGCTGTTCACACATTCAAGCAGTTTCTTAGGAGGAGCAGTGTTCCCAAATCTTTCTTGGCAGTTTACTTTCAGCTTTATTCCAAGTGGCTCCTGCCTGCCCAGTCCCACACAGTTGCGTAGCTTGAGCACTGTGGTGAGAAACACCCCTGGTATTTTCATTCAATGCTTGCCTTCAAAATGTATGGGGATGGATGGGGGTGAAGAACAAAACCAAAAAAGCCAATGTGCTTTATTTAGGACAAACGGACTTGATTATGGATCCTGAAGGTGCTATAAAACTGATGGATTACAGGTTCAGCCTTTCTAGGATTTGAGCTGTCTGGCTTCCACTGTGCCTTCATTGTATCAGCTCCCCTTTGTTTCCTTGCTTTTTGCTGGAAGCATTGCACTCGAGCACAAGTGAAGTGAAGCAGGCCCTAACTAGACCCAACAGCTGCCTTTTTTGTTGCTGCTGTGGAAACAGCTGTAAGGGGGTAATATAATCAGTCTTCTGTGGCCAGTCTGCTGCATATCATAAGCACCTTTCTCAGATTCAGGGGACCTGGAGGCAGCTCCTGTGGTGACGTAAATGCTAACTGGGGCCACAGGCGGCTATTTTGTGCTCCATTTGACATTCTAAGCACTTGTTGTTCTGTCCCATGAGCATAAAGTTGACTGAGCAGATATTCTTTGCCACCTTTATTACAATCACAGTCACGTTTCATTCATGTGCAGGAGAGGTCTTTGCACTGGTTCCTGTAAGTGTGAGGAATGGTTTCTATGCTTTTTGATCTGTTTCTCATCGTTTGTACAAAAAAACTTTTCTGTGTTATCAGTCAGGTCAGACTTGGAGTTCTCACCTTTGCGGTGCTGGATTTCTTTTCCTTTCCTTTTTTACAAATAAGCAAATGTTGAATGGGTTTTGGAGGTTGTTTTCACAAAAATCAAGCTCACCTGGATTCACACCAGTTTTGTGGTTTTCTGAGACGATTGATTTAAAAGCAAATTTGATGGAAAAATACAGAATAAGTCATAGAAGAAATCATAGGAAGAAAAATTTAACAGTTGATCATCACAAGGCAGAGATTATAATGGGGAGGGCACTATTTGGGTATACTTGTAGTGGGACTGGGGGTTATTGTTCTTAGAAACAAACACAGGAGTATGTAAATACTGAAAACAGCAGAGCAGCAGAATTAAGAAAATTGTCTGGGAACGATGTGCCTGAGCTTTAGATGCTGATTTTAATGTGTCCTTGGTCACAACAGTTAGCTTATTTGAACTTCAGTTTTCCCCTATCAAGTCAACTTACTACCCTTTTAAAGTACTTTAAAGCCTCACATCGGACAGGGTTGTAACTAGTCAGAAACTGAATATACTGAGTCTCCAAATACCCTTTGCAGTTTTTTTGAGATAACATTTGTTGTGCTGAAGTGGAGTATTGCAATATTTCCCTGGCCAAATACTGTGTTGGATGTAGTCAGTCTGTATCAGAATATTGAACTAGAGATCACAGAAGGCGTGTGTTCATTGGTTTGGCACAGGAGAGCACATAATATGCCAGCTGCAGGTATGGGTAAAGTAGGAGGTGGATCAAGGAGATCCATTATTGATCAGATATGGGAGGAATGGCATTAAGTGTCTGCTCAGAAAAAAGAAATCAGGGAATAAATGTGAAAAACTAATTCAGAAACAAACAAACAAAAAAAGCCCCAGTTGCTACCTGTGTAAGTTTCTATGCTGGAAGTCTTGAGTTACACTTCATTTACTCTGCATTTTCCTTTCACAGGTTCAGGTTCAGCGGTCGTATTCTTGGCCTTGCTCTCATTCATCAGTACCTTCTTGATGCTTTCTTCACAAGGCCGTTCTACAAAGCACTACTAAGGCTGTGAGTATAAACATACAGAAACAGTGATCCCACAGTGAGTCCTACAGAGACACACACCCTCAAGGGTTGCTTCAAGTGCATTGACCTTCAAGTTCTTTCTGCTGTTGATTTGTTGGTCTGCGAGAGGAAATGAACACATTTTAATTTTTCTTTGCTTTCTCCAAGAATTTGCCGTTCATAAATATGTTGACAAAAATAAATGTGACATTTAGAAACACACATTAGAAAGTACTGACACATAATTCCAGAGTTTACTACTGATGAAAAGTTATGAAGATTCAACCAGGTGGAAGACTGAAAAACATCTTTGATGGAATGAAACCATAACAAAAGAAGGAGGAAGGTTATATTAAGAAAAAATACATTATTTGCCATGCCTCACTGATGGAGTAGGTTTTCATTCTAAAACACAACTTGGGTTAATTAAGAACATTAGCATAGATTTAACCAGTGAATGGGTTTTTTGGTCTTCTCCTGTCTTTTATTTTAGTAAGTGTAAGCCAATAATAATACATTACTTTCAATTTGAAGTTTATAAGGTTAATTTGGATTGACAATCGGTCCCTCTTTAATTAATAGACTGAAGTAAGACAAGGTACATAAAATTTGCAACAGTAAAAAAAGCCGTAAGTATTAAGACTGCAATTAAATTCTAAAGAGCAGAATAAAACTTAGCTGAAATACTACATCAATTAAGATGATTCCAAGTCAGCAAAGATACCTGTCGTAACAGTCCTTTAAGTTCTTTATCATGTTGGTTTTTGTTGGGTTTTTTTTAACTACTATTATTGCTGGGGTACAAACACTCATATCTCTATTGTACCTGATCTAGTCTGAAAATAGGCTGAAACCTAAGATTCTCCCTGTGTCCTTATTGCCCTTTGAAATTTGAAACCAGGCTGCTCATAACATCCACCTGTCCTTTCAGCAGGGAAGGATGGCTCATTATTAGCAGAAATTTAGGCTGCCTGGTCTGCCCTATGTCAGTCCTGTGTGCTCACCTGGCAGATGATAGGTAATGGAAGCAGCCAGGCATAGTGTGGTGGGGCTGAAGGGACACATGTGCTGTGAAGTGCAGAGCATCCTGAAGATCCCCCTAAAATCAAGCCCCAGGGGGGTCTTGTGACATCAAATAATGCAGGCAGCCAGCAGATTTGGCCTTGAGCCCAGCTATGCAAAGCAAACAATTGCTGAACTGATTCAAGAGGGTCTGTGAAACAGGCTTTGATGTTAACAAAACTAAATGAACTTCAGTTTTATGTTGGATCTTCAGTAAATTTGTTCACATACTTAGTAGGAAATCATCCTGCCAGTGGTCACGGGGTCATATCTTTTTTCTTGTCTCTCAATCAGGCCATGTGATTTAAGCGACTTAGAGTACCTGGATGAAGAGTTCCATCAGAGCTTGCAGTGGATGAAGGATAACAATATCACAGATATCCTGGATCTAACCTTCACAGTGAATGAGGAGGTGTTTGGACAGGTGAGCACAGCTATGCAAAATATCTGAAAAGCAAATTTGAAGCTGACAAAGTTGAGCATGATGAACATCTTTCTGTCAGAATAGATCCTTTAGCCTTTCAATAACATTTTCTTCTCCTACCTTCTGTTTCTTTGAAGCCACCTGTTCCAAGGCAGATGTTTATTCTTAGGGTATGTAATATACAATACCAGCCCCCCTACAGGCCTATTGAGCCACACGCTGATGAGCATGAGGAATTGTCTGGAGTGCAGCTCTTCTCTCCAGGGTGTAGTTCACACAGATGTGGCATTTGGTGAATACAAGCAGTGTAATTTAAGCTAATGTGACTGAAAGGATGGGTTAGGAGGGATAAAACACATCTGACAGGTAGTGTAGGACCTGGCAACCCTCCCCATTATTTTGTCTAATATCTCCCTGTTAGATTCTGTGTCTCTTACTTACCTTGCACCTACTTAACAACTTGGTCTGTAGGTCTATTTATTGTGCGTTCTACAGCTCAGTTCTACCTGAGTCACACAATGCTCTGTAACCTGATCTCAGTCACTATAGCCTTAAGTAGAGTGCCACACTGGCTTAAGTGCAGTCTGGCAACCAGAATAAGTGTCTCCTGTGGGATTCTATGGCTTGCACTGAAGCCCTGGTACTCTTTGCTGTTGCAAGCCATGCTGAATTATAACTGTCTCTGGAAAGCCTTGAAGGGATTCAAAGCAATATTCAGACCATGGTTAAGGATCTCGAAGGAGATACTGAAAACTAGAGAGGCTGAAGAACCAAGCTCACCAAGCACTGCAGAAGCTCAGGGGATGGAGATAACTTGTAAGGAACAGACACACAGCATTAAAGGGAGCAGAGAGATCGTGTGGAATATACAGAGAATGGCTCTCAGCACTTGACAATAAAGTTTCCAGGAGGGGTTTGCACAAAGCTAGGGTAGTTCAGTGAGCTAGGGAGGAGTTAGACTGGTTTCTGAGGGGAGGAATTCCAGCCCTGCAAGTTAAAAGGCTGCTCAGCTATGAGCTTGAAAGTAACATAAAGCAAGCAAGGCTTCAAGGGGGTATATTAAATGCTGAGTTTAGCCTGCATATAGTAAAAGGTTACAATGAGCAGAGTTAAGGGTAGATGAAAAGGATGGGGCAGAAGGAGTGAAGTAGGAAGCCCCTGTAGGAACAATAACACTGTTTTTCCACAGATTCAGATGCAGGAGATTTTCATGGACTTGGAACTGAGAGCTTGCATGACATTGAATTGACAGTACAGTGGTTTCCCTGGAAGGTATGGCTACATAAGACTAATACACAAAGACAGACAGAAACATACAGACATATTCACAAAGGCAGATGAGACAAGTTTGTATTTACAAGGGAAGACTACAAAGTTGAATAAGAACCTCAGCCTGAATTGCCCTGATGCATCTGAAGGTAACATTTGGCACACTAATTACTTGTTATACTCTCCCAAAGGAAAGAGCAAAACAGTTACATAGGAGTCTGTTGTGGAAATAAGAGATGGCTCCAAAGAGAATAGAAAAAAATCACAATCTGTTGTAGATACTGTAGTATGAAAGCAAAAGAACACTAAAAGCCAGATTTTGATGCTGTTGTCTAGTACTTTATTTCCTATGTACTGGACACTAACCTTGCTAGAACTAATGATGGGGGGAAAAATTGGTTGTCACTGTGAATTACAACTGTCAGAATCCAAGAGTCCTAAGTGAAAATAAGATTTTCCTCCTGAAATTTGCTAAGTGCTGACGGCAAAATAACAAAGACATTTCAGTCACATTTTATGCTCACAGGTGGATCATAATTGGATATTCTTCCATGCCAGGAGTATCTGACCACTTAAATGCCATTTGAACACTGCTTTGCTTGGTACACGTGCAAGTGTAGATCACAGTGGGAGCTCTGCTAATATTTGGGAAGCTGGATTTCAAGGGCCGAGTAAGGGAAACAAAAAATATATCAACTCCTTGAGAAGCTGTATAGTAGATGGTTACAACCCTTATGTCCTGCTTCCACAATGACTTTATTATGGACCAGTCACTGCTGCTTTCATATCTTCTTTCTTGTCTCATCTCTGATGCGTATTGAACTTCTAAGATTTTCAGGCTAAATCTTCTTTCTTGGTACTTTCTTAATCGGAATTTACTCCAGATCAATTCCAGCCTTCTTGCATACTGGAACCCGGAGCACTCCTGTAACAGCAGTGATGCAGTGTCAAATCCAGCATTACACATTTTTACTGGTGGGGAGTGAATGACAATTTGAGAATTTCACTTTTTAAGACAGAGACGTTTCAGTTGCTCATGACTCAAAGTACTTTCTCATGCTTTTACCCAGTAGAAAGTGTTCTTCAGGCCTTCCTCTGAGCTCTCTTTGTGCATACAGCCTGTCTCTGAGCTCTGGCAATTGTTCGCCTCAGGTAAAAGAAATGAGCTGGATTGGTTGAAATGTCTCCTTGCTACTCTGAAACCTGATTCTGAATTGTAGCTCACAGCTGCGGTTAATGCCTCTAAGAACAAAACCCCCAAAATAGGGACACATTGCTCTTAATTGCTAGCCTCCAATTATAGATAACTAATAGTATTTGAATTTATATGGGTAATGGGAAGGTGAAGAAATCAATAGTTTTCTAGGTGTTTGTGGGAAGTCTTGCAGGCGACTTTGAACATCTGGACTTACGGTCGTGCTTAAGGCTACACAACATTTAGTCTTTGGTTTTGCAGATGTATTTTAATGCATCACAGCCTTGAAGAATACAGCATGGCAGCTGGGTCAGAGCCTTACTTTCTGGACTATGCAGCATTGCTTGTATAATGGTGATGCAATGTTTGGGAATTTAACCTGAACCAGCTAAAAATTCCTAACTCCTTCCATCCAGCTTTACTTGTTCCTGCTGTTTCTCAACAAAGCTACAGATTAGATGACTCAGTCAATGTTTCTTAATTCATAATATTGCAATAGGTACCTCAAGTAAAGTGACCTAAATACTGCCTATGCTGTGTGCTGTCTGTTGGGCTAATAAATAGCTAATAATATAATTAATACTAAAAATGAATATGTATTCATACAGTTCATTTACTGCCTGTGGTGGACATCATTTTATAGCAGGAGAAAACTGAAGAGGAGAGCAAAATATTTTCCTTTTAAGTCTACTAAATTGAATGTGAAAATAATTACAAGACAAATACAATTTTCTGTTATGTGGGAGGAGGAATATGTGCTCGCCCAGACTGACTCCTTAAATTGCTTCTCAATCTCAAGGCTTAGTAACCCAAGCCAACTAAATTAACTATTAAAATGCAATGAAATGCTGCAGCTCTTGCTTAAAATAAAGTTATTTACAGTACAAACTCTTCTCAGATTTGGGTGGCTGATACAAAACTCTCAATGCCACAGTGACTATTTGTTATCTGTGCAAGGTTGCTGTACAGGTCATGTTTCAGGTAGTGTATTGGGAGTATTCAGTTTATTATATTTTCTCTAGCAGTTGGCATTTCTGAGTAAACACTTTTACTAGCACTTGGGGAAGGGTGACACTTGTTGCCTAAGAGACAAGTAGATGTCTCTTCCAGTTGGCAAAGCAATCTGCCTATTCCAATACTGTGATTGCCTCTCCATCCTGTCGTTTCCTGTACCATTGCTTGGATAATCTCATGTTTGAAACACAACATGATCCATATGTTGCTACACCACTGTTTATCTTTGCTCTGTAGGTGACAGAGAGAGAGTTGAAATCTGGAGGGGCAAATACAGCAGTGACAGAAAAGAACAAAAAAGAATACATCGAGAGAATGGTTAAGTGGCGAGTGGAACGAGGAGTGGTTCAGCAAACAGAGGCCCTGGTCCGTGGCTTCTACGAAGTGAGTAGCAAAGTCATGCTTCCATAGTCATCCCGTCTTCATCTGAGTGAGAGTAGCCCCCTGGTTAAACTGTGTTTCATTGGTACCCTAGAGAATAGCTAAACAGACACAAACAGCAAGGAACTGTAGTTCTTGGATCTCTAGAGACAGAGACCTTGGATATGGTATGTTTAGCATTAAAGGAGAAAGGAATGAAATATGTCTTCTGAATATGATAAAGCATTATTTATGATCAAGAGTTAAGAAGGACACTGCTTTCCATTCACCCAGTAAGAGAAGTAGGCATTTGCAAATTTTGTTCTACTGTGTTGTGATTTTGGGTTAGGGTTAGGGGTCCCTGACAAAGAAGATTGTGAAGAATTGTACACTTTGATGACAAGCTGATGAAGCACACCGTATTTTCAGGGATTCATTCCAGGACAGTCAGTCCTTGGGTGCAGTCCAAGCTGTTATCTTGCTGGTGGTATTCCTGGATGCTGTCCCATTGTTGTCCCTGGATTTTGCAATTTATCTTTGCTGAAGACCTGGATCTGAGAATATCCTTCTGACAGAGCTGCTATAAGGACTGAGTGAAAACCTGTGGCTTTGCTGACCAACCCATGTAGTCACCTATTCTTGCCCCTCCCTAACCATATACAAATATGTGAATGCAAACATTCAGACTTGGGCAGGATAAAGAGCTGGCCACCAGAACCATAGGTTTATAAGACTTTGCTTCATTTCCAGTCTGAACTGTGCTTACAAGTGTTTTTTGTTCCAGGTTGTAGACTCCAGGCTTGTCTCTGTTTTTGATGCCAGAGAACTGGAGTTAGTTATAGCTGGCACTGCAGAAATAGATCTCAGTGACTGGCGGAACAACACAGAATATCGTGGAGGTAAACTGCCTGCTCATATTTGCTGTTATCTTGACTATTTTAGTCTAAAACATGGAAGTCTTGCTCCATCTTTTCCTTCTGTCTTTCCTAAGGCAAATGCCCTATTTTGTCCAGGAAGTTATTGTGAAGAATAACTCCTGAAATAAAAAAAGTAAGATCTCAGGTTTGGATCAGGTGCTATGGTGTTATACTACTGGAATTGTTTCTGCTATTTCTACCCAGATTTTATCAATTCAATTCCTGCAGACTTAGCAGGATTTTTGACTGTTAAGGACTGAAAAGGATTTGCAGAACTCGATCTAAAAGTTACAAGTCATCTAAGATGACTATGACTGAACTCCTGGCCTCACAGAAAGTAGTTCCAGAAGTCCCCTGGCTTCAGCAGGGAGCTGAAATCAGGAGCTGAATTTCACAGTTCCCAATTATGTTTCAACAATGTAGAGATCTTGCTTAACTGTCCCCTCAGCCTAAACTATGTCAAGTTGGACTTTTTTCCCTTCTCTACTGCTTGGCCTGGTTTTGCTTTAAACAATGATTTATCCAGGCTGTCTTGGATGATGGAAAAATGTGAAATCCACCAGTTCTGCACACAAGTGGAAAGTCCCTGAGGTTCACATATCCTCCCCTGAAATACAAGGTTTCAGTCTTTGCTGGTCACTGCCCAACCGTTGGGTTACCTTGAAATACCCAGCTTACCACAAGCACAGCTAGTCCCCAAAGTTATTCTCCTCCTACATTTTTCTATTTAACTTTTGAAACAGATTCAGCCTGGTATATGCTGGCTTTCACTAGCACAAACCAAGGCAACAGAACCTCTCAGGTGGGAAGTCTGCCAGGGAAGGGCTTGTGGCAGCAAACTCCTCTCCGTATGTCGAACACTATTGCAATCCAAAAGAGAATTTACTTGGGAACCAGAAATTGTTAAGTCGTTAAGACTCACACTGTGTGGCATATTGCAGTTGGTCTTTAATATCTCATGCACGTAACCCCAGTTCTTGCCAAGAGATTTTTGAGAGACCAGTGTACCTCAAGTATATATTTGAGTTTCAGAGTCTGAAATGAGTTAGTGATATTATAGTATCCACAGCCAGGACCAAATGGAAGCTGGAACCTACTGCTCATGAAGAACAAGATACGTTGTTAGGCCAGGATCTTTCCAGTAGGAGATCTCTTGCCCCATGCTAATGGGAACATATTTCAGTGTTGCACTTCCCAGTTGGGAAGGAGTGATTTCAATTTCTCTTGCTTGCTGTAGGTTACCATGATGGACACATAGTGATACGGTGGTTCTGGGCAGCCGTGGAGAGGTTTAACAACGAGCAGAGGCTGCGCTTGTTGCAGTTCGTCACAGGAACGTCAAGTGTGCCCTACGAGGGTTTTGCTGCTCTCCGAGGGAGCAACGGCCTGCGGCGCTTCTGTATAGAGAAATGGGGGAAAATAACCTCCCTCCCAAGGTATGTCCCAACCAGGACTTGGTACCAGAACTGCTGTGGGAAACATAGGCCTGTGGGAAACATTCATTGCATCTCTCTGCCAGTTAATGAATACAGTAAGGACACCTAAAAAAAAACAACAAAGAAGCAATTATCAGTTTGTTGTTCTGTAATTACATTCAGAGAAAAGTGTTTTCTTTTGCTGCCTTTTTGATTTGCAGGCTCAATTTAAACGACTTGGAATCCTTGGAAATGGTTAAAATAAAAATTTCCATAGGTCAAACCTAGTTCTCTTATTTTGATTCTAGAGCAGATTCAGACCAGTAGGAGCCTGTCAACAGATTCTGTTCCCTTCACTTCCAACGTGCTAGTAAAAATACTTGTGAATTTACAGAGACATGAACGCCAAAATCTGTCTCTGAGTTTTGGCTAGAGACCTGAGTGTAATCCCTTCATTTGGTCTGATGGTTCTACGTTTTTGTAGTGAAGAGGCTTAGTGATGGAACTTCAGACCATATGGTGATAATATCTAACTTGTTGCATCTAATTCAGTCAGCCAACTAGGAGCAAATGAGCTATAATGTTATACAGAATCAACAGACTTGGCAGTTCTTCCTGAAGAAGGGGAATATCATCTTCCTTTTCGGGACAAAGGGACAGGGGCACAAAGGGGTGGACTTGCCTCAGGCCACCCAAGAGAGCTGTGGAACAGCCAGTGATGGATTCAGCTTTGAGTTCTGCTTTAGCACTTCATGGGTGACCAGCACTTATCCTTCCTTACTGAAGTGAGTCACCTTTTCTTGAATGTCCTGACAGTTGCCTGAGGCTCTGCCCCATTGGGATTACAGAGCATTTCAGTGCCTCTGAGATACTTTTGCTACAGTGGCCCTTTTTACATCACATTTGCCCTCCAAAGGATGCTTTCTTCCTGCCCTTATCCTTTGCTTTCAGCTACACTCCAAAGGAGGCCACTTTTATGGGACAGAGCAAAAATTTCATCTCATAGACCTTGCGAATATGGTCGGACAATCAATTAACAAAGGATCTGGTCCAGTTTGCTCATTACATGCTCTCTGTGTTGTTTACCCAGAAACATACTATGAGACATGGACTTGAGCAAACCTCTGGAGTCCTCTGGAGAGGGGAAAGTCCAAATCTGGACACCCTCTCAGTTCAAGCCTGCCCAAGCCCATGTTTATGCAGTGGGAAGATGCAGAAACTGGACCCAGGGCACTATGTCAGTTGGCATTCAGAGCTGACATCTTATGTGGACTCCCTCTAAGGTCAGGAAATGGGAGTAAGTGTTTTTAAGGAACAATTCATCTCCCCTGAACACAGACTTTTGAAATAGTTCAGCTGAGTCACAGCTGGTACATTTTGATTTATGTCCATCTACCATAAAGACTCTACAGAGATTATATGGAGAGCTAGAGCCTACACAAAGTTAGATGTGTGCACTGAGATTTAGAACCAGATGAAAACATGTAAAGGTCAGTAAGATGACTCATGACCTCTGAGCTTCAGCCAGCAATGTGGTAAGAAAGCCTGAAAGCAACAGTTTGCTATTTGTAGTCAAGATCCTCCTTTTGCAGTGTATATATACATATATATAGTCAGGTTCTATGTAAGGGTTTCATTGTTTACCGAGGACATTCCTGCCTATAGACAGTCAGCAGCCAGCAGTCACAGACTCTGCAGCATTTCTGTAGAGCTCTCTTTGCACTCCTGGGATGGAAAGGGGTGAGAGGGGAGGGTGGACCTTGGTGCATGCACAGAAAATGCCCTGGGCTGACCCATCAAGTTCTGAAAAGGTAATTGGCCGCTTTATGCTCTGCTTAACTTTCTTTGTGACCCTAGGCATTACTTCTGACCCAGATTCAGTTAGCCCCGAGATATTCACGTTAAGGATTTTATGTTTGTCTGCTGATCTCTGAATGAGTTGCTCTCCCTGAAAGAGGCCTCCTCTACAGGTGAAAGTTGGTAGCACTTTTTAGAAGTCTTAGAGCTCTGCACTCATTTTAGCCAGGGGAGAAAGAAACAATACTTGCTCATGGAGAATAAACACAGCTTGATCACTGTGAACTATTGCCTGCATTTTTATAAAATTATGGGGTGCTGCCAAGTAAACACAGTGCTAAGAAATGTGTAAAACACACAGACTGAACCTGGAGGTTCCCTAAATCCTTAGTTAAGCAACTAAATAAGTATTATTTAAAACTTGTTTTTTAAATACATGATTATGATTTGCCCATGTTTATTTGGATTTGTTTAGAGACTTAAGACTTATGGGCTAAAAAAAAGTCATGTGTCATATCCTGTCAGCCTTTTAGCCCTGTGACATGAGTGTAACTAAATTTAGTTGTTTACAGTAAACCACAACAAATCCCTTTTTCACTCTTAACTGCTGTACAAAGTGTTGAGAACTTTTAGCTCTATCAGGAGAGTGAATGACTCTTTCTTTATTCCCTTACTTCTGCTCCAGGTGGCTGAAGTAGTTAGGCAAATCTCCCTTACATCCTGTCCTTACACTTTGGCAATGGAGCATGCAACTACCTTTTGCTTATGGTAAGCAAAGATGTGCTAGCACCCAAACTAGATCATTTAGTGCTGTTTGCACTTGCAACAGCAACATGGCATGCCCAGAAAAAAGGCATGGTGTAAATTTCTAAAATGAAACACTTTTCAAAGAACAACCGCTAATACATGACACTTAGAGTGCTTCTTGAAAGCACTGAGGATAAGCAAGATCTTTTCATGAATGTTAAACATCCAGTAACTTCATTTTAAATTGGTGGATTTGTTCATTAGTACCAGTGCCCTGCATGAACAGGGTAATTGGGGTATAATGTGTTCATCTAAGACAAAGAAGAGTAAGATTACTCCCGTATTTTATTTCTGGAGTGTGCACATGTGCCAGACACATTATTCCTATTTATATTTACTTTTGAGATCACATATGTTATAAAGCTGAGGTACCATACAGCTCAGAGATGCTGCTCTAATCGCAGATCTCCAGATGACAACCCTAAAGCAGGTTCCAAAGAGACTGGCAGCTTTGCAGATCTGTCAGTGTAAATCTGCATCACGGGTTCTTCCAAACTGGTGTAGCTTCTCATATAAAATAGCAGGTTCAATCACTTGTTCATCAAGGTTGAGTTTTACTCTTCCTATGTAATATGCAAAGCTTTACCCTAAAATGAAGATGTTACACATTTAACTGGTTGCCTGAGTAGAGATGGTTGGAGAATTCTTGCAGCTATAGCCTCTTCTGAAGCAGGAAACCTCTCTTCACCTCCTCTGGGTCATGCAGGCCTTTAAATGGAATCAGTTTTTGTAGTAGTTCTGCAAGAATGGATTATTGTTCCCCGCCAAACATTAATGAAAAGCCACTGGTTTTCTAGCTGGAATAACATAGCTTCATCTGGTACTATGGGAGCAGAACTCCTGGCCCAAAACAGACCTGTGCTAAGAACTATCAGTGCTTTCTACTGTAGCTATAGGAGGCAACAGTTCAGCCTTTTTAAATCCTCAGTTGGCAAATGTGTTCGGTGCTTACAAATGCCACTGTCCCACCTTGTGGTTGCACTCCTCAGCTGGCAAAAATTCCTGCCAGCTCCAAGATTATGTCTGTTTGAGTATCAAGTAAGTAAAGACCTCAGTGTGTGTCCCAAGGATCCAAATAATCACATTTGACTCAATGAGATCACTTTTCCCAACAGTGCTGAAATGCAACTACCCTTTTATTAGAAGAGATTTTCATTCAGGAGTGTAGTGTGTGTTATGTATGATAGAGATTAGCAGTGCTAGTGAATATCCCATCTTTTGTAAGAGAATTCTCTTCCTCTCTATTAGCTATCAAGTACTTAATCACCACAGAATCCCACATAATAATTTTTTTAAAGATTGTGTGTGTTTACAAAGAACTTTATTCTCATAAGTTCCTTCTTTCACAATGGACTGAGTGCATGGGCTTTGCTGTCTCTTACCTTTCCTTATATCCCGTCATTCTTCTCTTTCTTCTTTTTTCAAATACAACAGCAATATCAGCTACAAATCTACATTCATCTATTAAACACAGATTCCCAGACAGCATATAAGTGTTCCTTCTTATAGGCAAAAGCAACAAAAGCTGCTACCTGTGGATTCTGAGATTGATAAAGAGGGGTTTGTGGGTTCATTTAACAAAAGCAAGGTGGAAAGGAGAACTGCCCAGTTTCTGCCTGACAGGCATGTTTATGTTAGAATGCAAGTCTTACTTTAGTAGATAGGTTCAAAATATAATTAAGATAGGAGGGGGTTCTGTGCCCACTTTTACTGCCTTGGAATTCTCATCTTTATGGGGAATAAAGGAAGTGACAAAGAAAAGAAGAATGCAAAAATTTTAAAAGCTTATACTCATGATTTTTAGAAAGAATTCATAGACGAAAAGAAATAGCAGACCACTGTGAACAATGAGCAATATTAAAAGTTCAAGCTCACCAAAATCACATTAAGCAATAAAGACAGCCTGCCAGGAAGAATGAAATTTTAAGTGATCCATTTACTGCTTAACTTACTGGAGAATAAGGGCATATGAGGGTCAGAGTTGGTTTACATTACTTTATCTTGCATTTTCTTCTGGAGAAGCCAGAACCCTTCCCATAAAAGCTCTTACCAGTATAATTCTTATTCCAGGCCTTTCATTCCCTGAACACCCTCTCAAATGTCAGCAGGCTTATGTGGTAGGAGGCTTAAATCAAGGGAAGAAATATTTTCTCATTGCTGTGACCCTTCTTGCACTACTGATGTAATGTTTTCACCCCAATATGTGCAGCAAGTGTTCCCTGGATTATCCTTACTGTAGTCACTCTCACTGGGATCAGTAGTAGGAGGCCAACACGATTCAGGAGGAATTTACCCCTTTGGAGGATGGGGCACAGTTAGACAAGAGTGGGTATTATGGAAAGTATCACTGACTCCTAATTGCCCTGTGTACTGCAGTATTGCACAATATATGATGTAAACCAGACAGTTTTACATGTAATTATGTAAGATTGAGTGGGCCTCACAGGCATCATTGGGGTTGCAATAGATCCACATTAGTTTCACAAACCAGAATATGAACTCAAGTTTTGCCCTTAGCAGTGAATTGTGTTTTGCACTATAAGTAGGTAGAAGTGTAAACCTAACCTGGACAGTGCTCCCGAAATGCTGTTTTCATTTCAAATTTGATGACCTTTTTCTGAAGTGTAAGGATTTTTTTCTGTGAAGTTGTTGAACTGGAATACAAGAGTGTTGCATGGCAAAATGTTTCAGTGTTTCTAGACACATGAACTTTTTTCCTTTCTTTGCTCCCCGCAATAAATTCCTTGAGACTGTCTATAGAAGAGCCTACATCCATAAACCTCATAGTAAAAAAAGGAATTGATCTTTTTTCTGAGTTTGACTAGGTCAAGGATGACTAAAAGTCAACAGCATTGCAAGGTTGTTTCATAACCAGAGTGAAATCAGATGGGTAATGATCAGTCAAGATAAAGGTCTGCAAGAAAGTAAACTCCAGAGTCAGTGGCTGTGGGTACATCCATACCACACGATAGGATGCACAACAGCAATATCTGAGATGCTGTTGTCTCAAACAGTTAAATGTGCCACGGTTGAGTACCATACAGAGGTCTGGTCCTGCAAAACTACATTAGCAGAATCCACGCCTGAGCCACCATGGCTGTTCTGCTTCCAGTTCTGGAGCCCAGCCACTGAGCTCCTCAGGACTGGCTGTCTCTGTATGGGGCTGTCTTGCCTGTGATAAACATGTTCTGCGTGGACTACAAGAATCCTTCTGTTAATTAACTACCAGTGGTTGATACATATTGGCAATGGATTGTAGAAACAACTTATGTTGCCAAAGATTGCTGAGATTAGCAATAAACAGTGCAGGGCTACCCATGGATAATACACATGAGCTGCCATGTTTCATTTCAAGAGATTAATTAAATAATGGCTTTATTAATGTTCCTTTTTCACTAACTCAAGTGTTCCCAGCTCATTTCCACAAATTCTGTGTTTGTTGTATTATCTTCTGAAACTGACCAGCTAACAAATCTTCATTCATAAGGGGGAAAAGGATGATAAAAGCTCTCCTAATTGAAATTCTTTACTGCAGTGAAGATTACGTGCCTCTGGCTATTTCGATTGCCTGATTGCTTTTAATGATTCACCACTGGTGCTTGATAAAACTCTCCCTCTGAATCTAGAAGTCTCAGGCCAGCCCATCTACTAGGATTGTGTCTTCCCCACTTTGTGGGTGGCCTAAGAGATAACTAGCATGGCTTCATGTAGTCTGCTCGAAGATAGCTCTGCTGCTTCAGTTTAACAGAAATAGCATTGAGTTAAAGTATGAGATAGAAGAGCTAGTAGTAAAACAACTCCATGGCTTCTAAAAATACTAGGGGCCAGAAGCTTAGACATTGCTAGCCATTGAGACTACATTTCTTTCTGTACAGATTTGTCAATTCACATTTATCGGAGTGTGCAAGAGGAAATAGAAATATTGCTAGCATCATGCAAAATTCTAAGATGATTGAAAAAACGCGAAACTATTTTACCAAAAATGTGTCCTTCCCACGTCCATTTGTTGAATGAGCTGTGCAGTTTCTCAGCCAGTTGAAATGACGGAACGGTTGGGGCAGGGACTGTTTCTTTACTCCACGTTTGTATAGCACCTCACACAGTGAAGTGCTGTCTGCCTCTGGGTCTAATTGCTGATGCCAGAAAAGCTGCAACACGGTGAAGGCACGCATGGAACCCATTCCATGGCTTCTTTAGAAGGTGCTGCCAATGTAAATATAATGGCGGGTAAATATAATGGTAAAACTGGGGGAAGAGATGGTCATCAAGTTTGCAGCTTTCTTTGCACAGAGCATTTTGCTTTTGTCTTGGGTACTACAAATAAATAACGTTTAAGGCCAGACTTGCAGCAGATGGCCAACAGCTGACTTGCAGGAATATTTTCAGCAGCCTTCCTTCCTCAATTAGCAGATCCCTGAGTGGTCTTTTAGCAGTCAGGCCTGCCTCACTGCAAACACATGCTGAGCCCATCCTGTCACTATAGTCCATCACATTGTGTTTGTCCACTGGTGCAAAACTTATCCAGTTCATGCTGGATGTACAGATGAGTGCCATTTTTTAAAAAAATCTTGAAGCAACCAAAATTATAGCAGTGAACTTCTCTATCAGGCCCTAAACCCCAGCTTCTCAGTGACCTCCAGCACTCTTCTCCATGGAGATCTCTGCAACATCTGAAGCAGGGGTATCAGGTGTTATGTTGATACTTAGCTTGTGTCTTCTATAGGAAGTGCTCATGTGTATGTGCACATACATTTCAGTACCTCATGCTTTGGTGGAATTCAAGAGTTTATTTTGAGTGAACTTGTGAATGCCTTGAGTCTCAGTAGGAGCTAGTTTTCTCAATTCTTATTTTTTCAAGTTTTTTAGATTAAGCTTAACATGTATTTTCCTTTTGCAGGGCACACACATGTTTCAACCGTTTGGATCTTCCACCTTACCCCTCATATTCTATGCTGTATGAAAAGCTGCTGACAGCTGTTGAAGAAACTAGCACCTTTGGACTTGAATGAGGGGGTTCAGGCACTTCTGGTGTTTTTATGGCTGATGATGTCACCTTTCGTGTCCACCATCATTTGATCTTGGTTTCCCATGTTTTTATTTTTGAAAACAAAACAAAAATCAAGATTAACAAAAGCTGTGCATGAAGAACTGCCGCCGTCTACGATCTAACCTTCATGCTTTCATCCTGTTTCCAATGGACTGCTAGTCTGTATGCAATAGAAAAACAACTGTCTCAAGGTTTCTGTATATCTCTACATACCTCCATTAACAACAATGAAAATACAAATGCAAGTTACACTACACTTGACCAAATGTTAATAAATGTTTACTTCCACCTACGTTGATTAAAAAATAAAAAAAACCTCACCAAGCATTCCAAGCTTTTATATACCCACATCTTCTAAATCAATTCACAGCCCATCTTACTTGTTAATTGTTGAATCCAGTACTAGGAGCTGGTCAAACATATCATCATCCATCCTTATTTTCCCCATATGTATAGTCCATTTGAGAGACACCTATGAGCAAAACTGAAATTTTTATATATGAACTCATGATCCACATCAGTTGCATCAGCTGGAACAGGCCCAGATACATGGTGCAGATAAGACCTTCAAAAACTAAAAAAACCCCCAACCTGTAATGCAATGCAAAGCATAACGGCCATTGTTATGATTGTTGCTTGCCAGTACTGGAGAGAACTTGCACTTCAGAGCTATTGGGAGGGGCATCTCCATTGTAATGTTTACCACACAAGAAGCACAAGGTTGTGCACACTCAAGAAGGATGTTTTATTATGTAGCATAAAGAACAAGGCTCCCTTACCTTAGTATGGTATATGACAAGGAAAAGAGGAAGTAAGAAGAATGTTCTACTCTTACGAATACCCTAGGGTTTTGTTTACCAGATCTTTGTTTTCTGATGTTTAAAATGTTCCTTTCCAAATGACAAGTCTAGACAATCCCATCCCCTGTGTCAGAAGCCATTTATTTTCTGTTAGGTTGGGCTAGTCTATGCTTGCTGGGACCGGTTTTCAGTTCTGTTGTTTCTCTTTTCTTGTTCAATGGAATAGTCCATATCCTCAAGAGTAGTTGATTGTAGACAGAATGTTTTTGTCTGGGGTCTGCGAAATGAGAAGCTGCAGTGAATGAGGGTATTTGTCAGGGATGAAGGGAACTGTTACTCTCTGGGGGTTAAAGTTTTGTTGCACATGCTCTTGGAGGAAGCCCAAAGGCCCTCCGGTCATACTAGGTACCACTAAACTAAAGACCTTGCTCTTGTTACTGCAGACATAACCCTCTTCAGTTTGGTGTACTTTCCAACTCTGAATCCAGGGGGATAAAAAGGAAAACAGCAGTAGGCTTGCCTTTGGATGGATTTTGCTGAGGCTGTTACAGTCAACCTCACTGCTCTGATTACATTCTAGTTATCAATCTTTGCTGCCCTTGTTTTCCAAGACTAAGCTCAGATTGAAAGTGTTTGTCTTAACTGGGAAACAGAAATACAGAGTATCTTCTGACACTAAGTATGCTAAAGGATGCAAGAAATGCGAAGTGAGATTTGTGAAGGTAAGTGAGAAGGTAATATGGTAGTGTCTAGCAGCTTGCGTGAAATACGACACCCCCTTGGGGGCTTGTTACTGGTAGTTTTGTGTTAGTTATGCTTCAGAACATTATAAAATCAGGAGACAAGTTCAAGATCTAACACATCTAATTCGTCTTAAGTTTTCTCTCAGGAGAAAAAAAATGGACTCTGCTTTCTCACATATTTTTATGGTGGTTGTACAAAATCTCATCACACTTGAAAAACTGCATTCTGAGAGTTGTAGATCATTCTCCTGCTTTTATTCTTAGGGCACTAGGTATTTGAAAGGTGATGGACCTAAAAAGGGCACTAGGTATTTGAAAGGTGATGGACCTAAAAAAATATATTTCTAAGTAATTTTTGTTGTTGTTGTTAATGATACATAAGCAAATTGAAATACTTAAATTGCCCAATTCATTCAATTTCTGTGACATTTCAGCCACTTTTATACTAATTTACTGCATGGCTTTTACTGAGAATCTATTTTATAGTATGTTATTGTTGTATTACAGTTGCAAACATAGGCTGCAGTTACAGGCCAGCTTCATTGTACCACACACCAAAAATTATGTTTAGTGTTTCCATAAATGAGCTCTCAGGCATCTATTCCATGTGACCAGCCCCACTGCACAGAAGAGATGGAAAAATTAATGTTTTTCTCAGAGCATCTGTCATGTGCACATGAATTCCATCAGAACAAGTCACACCAGGAGAGACTGTACATGAAATCTTCCAATGTATTTAATTTCTGCCTCTTCACCTCTGGGCCCCCAAATCCGGTGATTCTTGTATGGTTCTTAATTTACTCCTGGTGATGTTATAAAGTTACCTGTACTATGTCAAACGTTGGATGTCTTTTAACATTAGAAGAAAAGAAAGAGAAGCATCCAACTGGTTGGTCCATATTTGCCCAAGGAAAATCAAGAGCTGTCTCATTAACATGGTAAAAAGCTGAAAAAAAAAATGCAATCTTTACAATGCTGTATAGTTAAATTTTTTAAAGTCTTTTAAAACTATATTTTATTACGAAAAAGTGAAAGTATTTTTTGTAGCATAATAAAAGATGTTTGTATTTCAGAGACAGCATCAAGCTCCACTAAATGAAAGTAAATGAAGGCTTTCTCCTGAAAGTCTTCTTCACAACATTTTCTGGCACTTGTCACACTTTAAACTAGATTATGTTTGGGACATGCCATCTCGAGCACCTTGTGTGTTCCCTCTCTTGGAAACACAGAGCATAGCCAGCTACTTCCCATCAAAATCCTTGATCCAAGTTGTCTTTCAAGCACACAGCCTAATATTTTTTTAAAGTTGCTTTCTAAGTTGACAAAGGCATGCAGATTTCACTGCAAGTTTTTTGGATCTAAGGCCAAAAATAGATACAGTTGACTGTTTTCATGAAAAAAAAAAGAAAAAAATTGCATGTGTGGGTTTTTTTTGCATTCTGCCATTCCAGCCCGATCCCTCTCTCTTCCCAAATGCCCTACCCCAATAGGTTTTCAAACCATGACATCATCTCTAGAACATCTGGATCAACACTTCACAGTGTTTTTCCGTTCCTTGCATCATGCCATGGGCAGAATCCAGTCCCAGCCTGGAGTGAAGGGGAAGCCGTGCATCTAAAGTGGCATTGCAGTGTCAGAGTGAGGCAGCAAATGGTGCTAACAGGAGAGAGGGAGGAACCAACCTCCCTTGGCCTGTTATTTAACCTGCCCATTATGCAATTAATTGACTATGTTGTTGTTGTGCATATGCAAGACATACCCTTTCTTGTTCATCTTTTGATTCAAGTGCTGTTACTCCCCAAGTCTGCATCTTCATTTGTAAAACACTGACTGTTGATTACAGAAATTCTGGTTTCATTGTTTCCCCACAGGAAAGACTAGAAGATATTCCATAGGGCAGATTTACAGTGAAACGATCTTTTCAGCTCTTTCACCTCAGTTCCCTGTAAACCTGGTGGTGGCTAGATATGGTGGTGGCTAGATTAAGATAAAATAGCAACATCAATAGATTTTTTAAATGCAAGTGAAAAATGGAAGAGGCAATCTGACAGCTTTCATGAATTCTAGGTTTCAGTCAGAGCAATGAACACTGGCAATGGTTTCATATGTTTCAGGGTCCATATGTTTCTCAAAATGATTATCATGATGGTATTAATGGTAGAGGGAGAGAAGGGGGTATTTCTGTTTTTGAAATCCTGGTGCCCTACCAGCATTAATCTGAAGATAAGAGAATGGAAATAGGTATTTTGAATCATCAGTAGGTCTTCCACCTTGAAGTAGTCTCATTGACTGTTCAGCCACATCAGCTATGCAGGATTTGATCCAGTACAAGCATCTGTATCAGTGTTAACAGCATCAGGTCTAAACCTTACAAATGCTGTCATTTCAGTCTGCAATATGCTACATGAGTGTTCAGTTTCAGTCTCTGCATATTCAAAACCTGACTTTTATGTTCCAGAGAGATCCATGGCTATCACAAAGCAAGAAGTGAGTGGTCCAAACTACATCTAATGGAGAAATCATGAGTTTTGTACAGGTCTGACACATGGGAATTTTTGCACCCAGTTTGCTCAAGTGCCCATGAATTTTTGAATGAACTGTAGCTGAGGTTTGAGTTCGTAGCCTAGTCTGAGAGATGGCCTGTGGGGAGTGGAGTGTTTGTTGGAATTGTGTTTTGTTGTTCTAGTTTCACTGTAACAAATAGTTGACATACCTCTAGTTGGAAACAATAAGATGCTGAATTGGAACCTGAAAATCGAAACTGAAATAAGCTAAAATATAAACGCACAGGGGACGAGTTAAACTCATCCTTCACTATTAATCCTTTGACAGTCTATGGAATTTCAGAAGAACAAATTTGACGGAAGATCTGTTTAATTTCTGTTGAAATTATATTTGCCCTCCTCCATAGTAATATTAATAGGGCTTCCCAGTCAAGATTAAACACTTTCAGTCAAATGCAGACCAACAGATCTTTCTACAACAAATGCGGTGCTTTTTTATTATTCTTGCTGTACCTCTGTGTTCATTATTAAAAGATAAAACTACTGCAATATACTAAACCTGGGATAGGTTTTCCAGTTATCACAAGGTCCAAAAGATTAGATTGTTACTTTCTCACTAGTGAATCATGTAGTTCTTTTGTTCCAGTAGAAAAACAGATGCCTGTAGATAGTAGATACTAGGTATAGTAAATATTGTACCATTAGCCAAATTCCCTGCAGCTTCCGATTTATCTAAGGGAAATGCCTGTTACGGTTTTTGTTAAAGACTACATAAAGTCAGTGGCAGGAAAGGTCCTCATTATTGGACTGATTTTGCTTATATTGACAGAAAAATGTCACATGATACTCAGGCTGTGCTTTCTATTCAACCATATCACTACAGAGGAATGTCAATAAAATCACTTTGTTATGGCATTGTGTGGACTGTCTATTACAAATAAATTCTTTCATAGAGGATGTATGTAAGAGTGGGTGGAAACTGGTATTGTCAAAGCCCACTAGTTTCAGAAATTGCGGTTCCAGGATCGTGTCCTTTCTGACTATTGCATTCAGGCCTTTCCACTGCTTTTATTCACTTTTTCGGGGTATGTGTTTAAAACTTGATGTTCTCCACGTAGGTGTGCATGACCAGATCCCCCATGCTCTCCTGCCTTGAGAGCATGTGAGCTTATTCCTCCCTGTAGGACGTGTCTGGTCAAACAGAGGGACAAAGGCAGTGTGTATGTTACTTATGCATACCTTGCTTCTAGGTATAATTACTGCACTATAGGGATGGAATGCAACTGCAAGGATGATTTCTTAATAGCATATGCTGGGTTTGCACTGTGTTGACAGCAAATACATAGCAAGATGCTCCGGCATCTTGGTATGTCACACCCATTTCTCTCCTGCTCGTCACTGTAATATCTCCGGCGTGTTTCATTAACACGTTCCAGGATAGATTAACACACCTCAGATACTCCGTCAGCAGACACCTTCCTGACCATACCTGTTTTCTTACATAAACTGCACCCCGTGAGGGATCATGGTACAATGGGAAGGATGGGAAAGCTTAAACATGAGGCACTGTTTTTATAAAGAAAAATATAAATCCATGGAAGATAGTCCAACAGAAGTGGTGAGCATATCTTGCACAAGACAAATCAGTAACAAATGTGAAACTGTGTGACTGTGAGAACTCTTGAGAACCCCTCTGGAGCTGGCACTGAGTTTCATCCCGTGTGGAGGAGCACAGCTCCACAAGCCCCACCGCTGGCTCTCCTTCAGCAGGGGTGGTGGTGCTGATGGCAAGAGCAGCACCCACCCGTGCACACGCTCAAGAAATCCAGATCTCACAGGGCAGCCTTTATTCATATCCTGTTTGTGTGATTGTGCACATGTGTGAGGAAGAAGTGAGGGAGAGAGCATTTTGGCACTAAGCTGGATTTCTCTGAATTGTTCACATATAAGGGAAGGGAAAATCTATATCGACTAAAAAGCAGTGAGATGAGCTGCTGATCATTAGGGCACATCAGAGGTGTCAGTTTCTTCAGCAGTGATCTGTGTATGTGGCTGGAACTATGCCTTTTACCAGAACCCATTTGATTATTCCATTCAAATTCTATGAACCCACGGATTCTATGAACCCATTCAAGGCCAAGTTGAATATGGTCTTAAGCAACCTGCTCTAGTGGGAGGTGTCCCTGCCCATGGCAGGGAGGGCTGGGAGCAGTTGGTCTTTAATCTCCATTTCAACCCCTTAACATTCTATGATTCTTTGACAATTACTGAATTTCTGTAAAAACAGAGCAGCAGTCTGTCGCTATTGAGCCAATGTTGAAACAAGAAGAATTTGCCAAGAGAAGGGAATTATTTATTTATTACAGCTTTTATATACAAAATGACCGCTCACAGGATTGGCCACAGCTATCCAACCCCTAGGGCTGATTGGCCACCTGTATTAGGAGCGCTCTGAACTTCTTATCTTGTTTACAATACTTGTTTACAGAACAGAGAAATTTTTCTCACAGGAAGTATCTGTGTTGCCACAGCAGTCAACATGAAGCCTCCATGGGTACATCAGATGTCTTTCTTGGCATACTAACAAAACTCCATAATTCTGTAGTATATTACAAGTCAATAATAATATCTTCCCACCCTGTGGTAGCATGTAGTGTCATTTTTTTTCTACAAAGGACCATAAATCCACATGCAGCCTGATGTTTATCTTGTACAAGAGGCCAGACTGGACAATAGCTGCCATGTCGGGAGAACAAAGGCACAAAGGATCTGCTGTGTCTCCTCTAATCATAAATCCTCCTTGAGCTGCAAAGACACACTATTTTACTATTTTTTAATTTAATTCAGGTAAACTTGAAAATAATTTTTGACTGAAAGTACCTTTCATGGATCTATCAAGATGAAGAGTGTGTGACTGTGTTTGGTTCCTAATCTCTTGAAACTAAATTTAGAAGAAAAATACTCAATATATTATTCTACCTGAAATACAAGCTCTGATTCTTATTTGTATTAGGCTTTGATGTAAAGCAGATTATGTTGTTTTAACTGTAGTGTAAATGAAGCTCATCCCCACAATGCCGTGTTACAGCTTTTTGAGATGGAATAGAATAGAAATCACTGGAATGCACAAAGAGTGCAACTAATGGGGTTTTTTTTCCCCTGAACTTCTGGCATGTAGGATTTCATATAATTAATTAACTGCTATGGTACACGAAGATAGAGGAGCTGCATGGGGGAGTTTTCTGTGCCAGTGATAAGCAATAGTAACACTGAGGTCACTTGCCTTTCCTTTTGTGAAGACTAAAACACTTTAGGAACATTTTACTTTTTAATTTTTTCAGTATGGAAATAGAAGTCCGGTATGGGTTATCTTTGTTTCCCACTTACAAAATAAACCAGTTGTAAGGAAAAAGTAATTCCGTAAATACTCTGCAGTACGACACTGAAAATGTATTCAGTCAGTTTCAAGTTAGACCACAGACAGCAAC
Organism: Orthonyx spaldingii; assembly: GCA_013397795.1. Taxonomy (NCBI): domain Eukaryota; kingdom Metazoa; phylum Chordata; class Aves; order Passeriformes; family Orthonychidae; genus Orthonyx; species Orthonyx spaldingii. Next base: position 17,164 of record VZTJ01000577.1, on the reverse strand, counting down.
TGAAAAAGTATTGTTGTATGTGATTTCCTAATGCTGGTTTTCCAAGATCAAAACAGCATACAAAAATAAACTGCATATGCTTCAATTTTTCTGTTTTCAGCACTTCATACGCTTCAGTCTGTAGACAAAGGAGTACAGGTTCCCAAGCAGCATGCCACCTGGAGTCATCATGTTTAGGTAACAGCTTTTCAGGAATGCAGCTGGGGCTGCACAGGAATCTGCTTAGGAATTTCATTACAAGCTGTGATTTGACTTCAGTCCTTTAGGTATGTCTTGGTCCTGAATGTGATCAGTGACTTTTTAAGAATGAAATTAGTAATAGAGATTGCTATATAAGATTATACTTAGAGTGTATTAGGATATGTGTACTGACAGCTTTGGCATCTTTGGCAATGGAATATAAGCGTCCCTGCTTTAGGCATGTAAGTTAACAGCACTAGAGGTCTGTGCATTGATTAGCAGAACTGGGACCTTGGAGTTTAACCCCTGCTTCTATGTATGTACTGCCCACGACATGACTTTTGAACACCGTCATTGTGCTTCAACAATCTCCTCCAAATGTACAAACTGAAACTCTGGACACAGCCATAAAATAAGTTGTTATGCATCTTGGATTTTGTAAAATACAGTCTACCTACTTTGTAAAAGGTGAATTAGTGTTGACACTGCCTGGGCACTGCAGAGAAGCTGTGAAACTGATCTGAGGAGCACCCAATGTAGTGTGTGGGGACCCATATGCTGTTTTTTTCAACTGCTGAATTAATATTATAATAGCATGTGTAAAATTCATATTCAAATGAGAATTTCTGCAAAATAAGAAACTGGGAGAATATTTGAAAAGGTTACTGGTAGATTCCCTAAGCACAGGTTTATTCCTCTGTCTTGGAAATTATGAAATCAAACCCTATGAGTAAAAAAGAGGAATAAATCTTATTGTAATATGAGCACCAGTTTATATTAAATCTCTCATGAGTACAAAAATAATTCAGCAAAGTGGCAGTAATGGTGCCTACTGTTGCCACTTAGTGGAGCAGTGCCATCCTCCCTTGTACTAGCAAAGAGAAGATTGATAACACTTTTTGTTGTTGTTGTTGCAGCTGGTAAGAAACATCCATTTGTACAAAAGTGTAGGAGGGGACAGTTTTTCAGTGGTGCTAGGTGCTCAGAGTTCTTGTGTAAGTGCTCTTATGTGATGACAAGAGGCAGTTGAGGAGTACAGGAGCAAAACCCCTCAGGTGAGCAATGTGTACTCTTCCTGTTGCCTCATAGATAAAACCATCACATCAAGAAATAAGTAGCTTCAATGCAAAATAACTAACTTCAGAATGGAACTTCAGCAGCCTGCAGAAATTCCAGCTACAGAAGATCATGGTTCTCTACCATTACAGAAGTTGAAAGGATGAATTTAGTAATTCAAAATGAAAAACAATCTTAAATTATATGTGCTGAGCTACAGATGGTAAGATTTCATATTTCTGTGACAAATGGACCATGATGATGATGATGATGATGATTATTTCAGGTATCTCCTCTATCATGTACAAGCTTCTTAAATACATTTGTATTGGGAACAGAAACATCCTGTGATGATCAAACTAGAGTCAGATTGATATAACTGACCAAAGCTTATGTCCCTATGCAACACTTTTGATCTACCTCTTCAGGGCAGAATAGAAATCACTCTCTGACTCCAGTGCATGCAGACATAAATTTAAAGGGACACTGTTTTTAACAGAATACCTCTGGTGGTGTCTTTCACCTCACCTCCTGCTTCTTAGCTTGCAGGCCAAACACAGCTTATGAGGATGAATTCCTTGGATGCCATTGCCAGAAAGAAAAAAAATATATATTGAAGTGTAGAACAGTTAATGTTATCTGTACCAGCAGAAATTAATATTTGCTATACTATCTGAGTGCTATTGAACATACAGCAGCTAATAATATTTGAGTGATTGAAGCCAAATATCCAAACATCAGAGAAAAAGCTATTTTATATATATATATATATAAATATACATTTTACCAGCAAGTAACACATGAGAGAAACCAGCCTAGATATGTCTGTTAGCTTATCTCTAGATAAATCAAGCATTGTTCATATCCACACATATTTCTCCCTGCGTAGATAGCACACACAAGCTTATGCTGCAGTATTTAACACTGAGATCAGTGCTGTTTTAGTGCACAGGTGAAACTACAGTGAGTCATGAAGCTTATGCTTATCCTTTCTAGAGGGACAACTTTAATACAGCATGTATCAGCTCCATGGTATTCTGGTACTACTGGGCAAAGCATAGTCTGTTCTGTGGCTAGTGCATTGTAAAGTTGGAAAAGATGTCGGACAGCCAACACGGCTTCAGCAAGGGCAGGTCCTGTCTGATCAACCCAGTGGCCTTCTATGATGGGGTGACTACATCGGTGGACAAGGCAAGAGCTACAGATGTCTTTTATCTGGATTTCTGTAATGCCTTTGACATGGTCACCCTCATCATCCTTCTCTCCAAACTGGAGAGAGATGGATTTGGTGGGTAGACTGTTACGTAGATAAGGAATTGGTTGGACAGTCACATCCAGAGGGTGATGGTCAATGACTCAGAGCTCCAATGGACTTCAGTGACAAGTAGTGTCACTCAGGAATCCATATTGGAACCTGTGCTATTTCATATCTTCATTAATGACACAGACAAAGGAATCGAGTGCACCCTCAGCAAATTTGCCAGTGACACCAAGCTGAGAAGTGCGGTTGCCACACCTGAGGCGTGGGATGCCATCCAGAGGGACCTGGGCAGGCTCAGCAAGTGGGCCCATGGGAACCCCATGGGGTCCATCAAGACCAAGTGCAAGGTGCTGCACCTGGGTCAGGACAATGTCCAGTATCAGCACAGGCTGGGGGATGAACAGATCAAGAGCAGCCCTGAGGAGAAGGACTTGGGGGTGCTGGTGGATGGGAGGCTGGACATGACCCAGCCATGTGCACTCACAGCTCAGAGAGCCAAACGTGTCCTGGGCTGCATCCAAAGCAGCGTGGGCAGCAGGCCCAGGGAGGGGATTCTGCCCCTCTGCTCTGCTCTGCTGAGACCCCACCTGCAGTGCTACATCAGCTCTGGGGTCCCCAACATGGAGCTACTGGAGTGAGTCCAGAGGAGGCCACAAAGCTGCTCAGAGGGCTGGACCACCTTCCTACAAAGACAGGCAGAGAGAGTGGGGTTGTTCAGCCTGGAGAAGACCTTAGAGCAGCATTCCAGTACTTGAAGGGGGCTACAAGAGAGATGGGAGGCAAACAGTTTAGCACGGTCTGTGTGACAGGACAAGGGCTAGTGGTTTAAAACTGAATGGGGTTCATATTAGATTAAATATAAGGAAGAAGTTTTCTACAATGAGGGTGATAAAACCCTGGCATAGTTGCCCAGAGAGGTAGTAGATATCCCGTCCCTGGAAACATTCAAGGTCAGGTTGGACAGGTTGGTCAACTGATCTAGTTGAAGATGTTACAGCTGGATATCATTGCAGGATAATAGGACTATTTGTATTCTGTGGATAATTCTTTTTAAGAATGCAACAAGTCTGTCTTCCTAAGCCCAACAGAATCAATTGCTAGATTTTTAAAGGCATTTAAGAATCCAAATCTTATTTTAAAATACAGCCATGGAACCTTAAATATCCCAAACTATTCTGAGGAAGGTATGTTCATATTTCAGAATCAGTAATTGCACTAATTTTCCTAAATTTTTAGCAGGGTCCTCCCAGAAAAATGTGATTGTGAAAATTAGTAAAGAAGCAGAAAATGTCACAAGAATTAAGTATCTGAAACCTTTATTTAGGGTTAATACACTTTTAAGATCCAATGTATTTGTCAGGCAAAAACCTCTTCTCTGTAGTAAATGCCACTGATATGTACTTTCAGGTGTAACAATTATATAACCTCTGTTTAATCCAGATTTTATTATTCAGCAGGAATATTCTGCCTCTGCTACAACTTTCATGACTTTTTGAGTGGAAAGCACATTGATACCAAAGGCCTTTAACTCTCTCTTACTCAATATACTAGTTCTGGAATTTATTCCTAAACTGTAGAAGATTAGAAGGATGGACCACCTCTCGTATAAAGACAGGCTAAGAGAATTGGGATTGTTGGAGCTGAAAAAGAAAGGCTTCAGGGTGGCATAATTGCAGCCTTCCATTGCCTAGAGGGACCCCACAAGAATGATGAAGAGGGAGTTTTTACAAGGGCATGTAGTGACAGTGACAGGACAAGGGGGAGCAATTTTAAACTGAAAAGCAGATTTACATAGGATATTATGAAGAAATTCTTTACTCGGAGAGGGGTGAGACACTGGCAGAAGTTGCCCAGAGAAGTTGTGGATGCCCCATCTCTGGCAGTGTTCAAGGCCAGGCTGGATGGGGCTCTGAGAAACCTGATCTAGTGGGAGGTGTCCCTGCCCATGGCAGGGGGTCGGAACTGTATGATCTTTAAGGTCCCTTCCAACCCAAACCATTCTATGATTCTATTTTTTTCTGCAAATCAGATTTGACAGTAAGTGAATGAGGGAATTCCTGCAAAATGCCTTGTCAGCCATTGTACTCCCATCCCTGATCAACCACCCAGGATTGGACTGAATCCTTTCCTGTGTGTTGGCCTGTTTCCTCAGTAGTCTTTTCTCCTCCATGCTCTGGATGTTGGCAGGAGATCCAACAAATCTTAAAACAAATCTGTGGCATCTTAACAAATGCCACAGAGCTGCCTTGATAAACGACAACCACACAGAACAGGTCTCGTTAATGTGTACATTAATTACGACAGACAGTGAAGGGCTTGAGAAGTGAGCACATGCTTTTCTCAAGCCTTTTCCAGTTAGGCTCATGCCAAATCCATGAGGTAATTCCCACCAGCCTGCACAAACAGATGACTAGGAGGCGATTCCTGCACACCTCACAGAGACACCTGGATCTCAGGCATGCATGGAGGAAAGGCACTACACACGCCCTGGTGTGGGAAAGGCTGAATTGAGGCCTGTACTTCAGACACCACAGGGACCAAGGCTTCATCAGATGGGCCCAGGTGCATTTGCTCCATGCAGAGCTGCCGCTGCCCGTTTTCCCCTCGCCCTCTGTCAGCCTCACTCCCCCAGTGTCCCGAGCCTGGCTGCTCCACACAGCCATGCCCTCCACCTCCTGTGGGTTCACGCTCGCTCCCTGCTGCCCCTCAGGGCACACCTGAGTGCCCAGAGAGTGAGGTCCTGGGCTAGGGGATCACAGAATCCCAGAATCCTTAGGGTTGGAAGAGACCTCCGGACATCACCAAGGCAGGGTCAGCTACAGCAGGTTACATAGGAATGCATCCAGGTTGGTTTTGAATGTCTCCAGAGAAGGAGACTCCATAACTTTCCTGGGCAGCCTCTTCCAATTCTCTGCCACCCTCAATGTAAAGAAGTTCCTCCTCAGGTTGAGGTGGAACTTCTTGAGTTTTAGTTTATGGCCATTGCTCCTCATCCTGTCACTGGGGACCACTGAAAAGAGTCAGGCACCATCCTCTTGACACCCACCTCTGTCATATTTGTATGTATTGATTATATCCCCTCTCTGTCTTCTCCTCTCTAGATTAAACAGTCCCAGCTCCTGGAGTCTCTCCTCATAAGAGAGATATTCCTGACCCCTGATTGTCACCCTCCACTGGACCCTCTTCGGTAGCTCCTCATCTCTCTTGTACTGAGGAGCCCAGAACTGGACACGGTGTTCCCGATGCGGCCGAATAGAGAGGAATGATCCTCCATCGGCAGTGACACGAAGATATCCAAGCTACGAATGGAAGCTGCCCGGTCTCTCCTCAGACACAGCCTCGGCTTTACGCGAGTTTATTTAAACCTCGTGAAAACCAAAAGCGACATTGAAAAGCCGCCAGGTGGCGCTGCCCCGCCGTCGCTCCCTCAGGCCCGCCCGCAAAGGTGAGGCGCGCGCGGGGCGGGGCCGCGCGCCCCGGCCCCGCCCCCTAGGCCGGCGCGTGCTGCCCGCAGCCTCCGCGAGCCCGCGGCTGCGGCAGCGCCAGGAGCGACAGACAGGGACGGACAGGGACACCGGGAGCCAGAGGGGAAGTGAAGTGAAGAGAAGAGAAGAAGGAGGAGGAGGAGGAGGAAGAGAAGAAGGTGTCCCCCTGCCGAGGGAGAAGCCCCTCGCCATGAGCCCCGAGGAGAAGCAGCCGCCCGGTCGCTGCCGCGCTGACCGGACGCCGCCGCCGCCGCCGCCTCAGCCTGCGGCCGGGCGGTCCCGGCGGCGGGGCGGGCTCTTGGCGGAGATCCGCACGCCCATCCGCACGGAGCCCTTCCAGGAGCGGTACAGCCTCAGCCCCGGCCGGGAGCTCGGCAGGTGAGCGCTGCCCGCGCTGTCCCGGACGGCGGGGCAAGGAGCGGGGCCGGGGTTGTGGCGTCCCGCCCTCGGGGTCGCTGCCGGGATAGAGCCGCGTCCATCGGATCCAGCGGTACGCTCTGCCCGCGCCGGGCCAGCTCCGAGGGCGTGCCCGTGGCTTTGGTTCGGCTGGAAGAGGGTGCTGGGAGGCAGCTGTACCCCGCAGCTGTCTGTCGCTACTTCTGCGGAAGAAGTCACCCTCGGCCCCCCAGCCTTGCGGATCTGGCTGGGAAAATGCTGTGGTGTTCCCTGGGAACCCATGTGGAGTAGTGGGTATTGCTCTAGATTTCCACTGGAGATGGAAACCTGCCGTTTTTCTGTAAAAAAAAAATAAAAATTCCTCGATCTTTGTAAGCTGTGACATGCGGAAAAACAACTTTAGACTCGTTTGGGGTAGCATATGCTTGAGAATAATTTAATGGTGGAACTTTGCAAAGAGTTGAAAAGCTGATTAAAATCTTGGGTTTGGAAGTGATTCCACATGTAAGGTTTAGTCCATGTATAATTTCGACACCTGACTGATAGAAAGCAAGGTTTAGGGCAAATAGTCTCGTTAAAAGGTTTTTGCATCTTAGTGACTACATATATGGAATTTCAGCACCACTGAACCAATATATTTGTCTGAAGTTCTGTCACTTCTTATTGAAAGAATGATGTGCTTCATGCAAAGAGTGTTCCAATAAAAAAGATTAGATGGAATACCACTAGATATATGGAAAGATATCCTTCTCAATGTATGTTCTATTGCAAGTTATGCTAGCTGTGTAACTCAGTTTATACAGCAGCAAAACCAACCCTTTTGGAGCTAAGGAGGAGTTTCAAGGCAAATGTAAGTGCTGTAAGTACCTCTAAGAAATACTTAGTTTGCCTAGGTGTTAGCTTAATGCTCACTTAGTAACTCTGATGTACCAGTAGAACAATACCTATTTAAACATAGTGGTCTGAAGCATTCACAGGGAAAGCAGGTGGGCGAAACATCCCATGGAGTGAGAAAGCTTTTTTTAGCTTTCTGTGACCACAGTGTCCAAGGCCTGGAAAATGAAGCTAACTAAATGCAGGCTACAAATCAGCCTGAATTCTAAGAAACAGTCCAAAATGCATAAGAGCAGTGTAGTACAGAACGTCCTGGTATCGTTTTGGTTTTGGAGGTTTTTTTTATTTGAAGTTCAGATGACTTCAGAAAATATTTTGCAGTTCTTCCATGGAATGAGCATTTCTCTCGGAGGTGGGTGATAGTCATTGGCCTAATCAGAACATGGAATAGATGAAGGTTCCTTCTGGAACAAAAAAGTACAGCTGAGATGATTGGCTTTACACTAAGAACAAGAATTAAGTGCTGCTGCAAGTCGTAGTCTGCAGTTCAAACAAGTAAATCACTGTGTGACTTCCTGTGTGGAATATTTTTTGATCAGAACTATATTTAAAGATGACCTTCACATGAAGGCTGTGATTTTGCACCTGTAGTTAAAATGAGTTAAGTGGCGGTTCTAAGTGTTTGTCTTGGTTTTGTGCAACAGTTGCAGATATTTGTGGTTCATACTATCTCTCCTCAACTTCACAAGTGTTTTCACTATCTTCTCTTTTAGAATATAGAAATCTCTACATTTGAATGCATGTGCTTGGTTTTGTACATTTTGATTTTTAAAAAGCAGATACTTGAGCTCAAATACTCCCATTAAAGACCATTTTTTGCCAACTCTGTGACAAAATGTAGGTGGAAAGTCTCTCTGCCACCTATAACTGTCATTTTATTGATAATTTATTAGCACATTGTTTCACTTTTATGTGTTCATAAATTGTGTAATTCTCTATTTATGGGTAGAGTTTATCTTTACAAAGAACAAATTAGCACCCAGGTATGGCAGGTTTTTGTCTCAGATAAGAAGCAGTCCTTGTGCACACAACATAATCTATCTTAGAATTAAGATTTGGTAGAAAAAAGTTTATACATTCTGTATTTGTCCATCCCATTTCCCAGAGAAACAGTTTAAAAGAAATTAGAGAAACAGTTTAAAAGCTGAACTTTAGGTAGGTTTGAGAATAACAACATTGGTATGGGTTGTGTTTAAAACAGAGAGCGGGGAGAAAGAAGCAAGTAGGTTTATCACCTTTGCTGAGATCAGGGCTGCTGCATGAGCTCAGTAGGTTTATGTGGGCTTTGGCCTCCCATTCTGTCAGTCAACACATGGATGTTGAACTTCCCAGAGCACTTGGAGCCTCTGTTTTCTGGTCCCCTGTATTTGGAGGAGGAGGGAAGAAAGGGGAACATGGCAAAATGTTAAGGCACTGTAGTTCTAGTCATGCTGGGAAGAGAGGTACGGGGGCTCTGGCCCCACGTGGCATGTTAGGGAGCAAAAGTTCTGGAGGAAGCAGTTCTGAAAGGCATGAATGAACCCAGGAGAACTTGGTCACAATGGCACCAGAGGGACTTGGGTGCAAACACATAGGAAGTCAGGCTTCATTAGTTCTGCTCACAGGAGAAAAGCTCTGCATTCTGAGAGCACTTTTATGTGCTTCAGATGGTGCTACCTCGTTCAGTAGCTGAACAGGCATTTGCAAGTCTGTTGAAACACAGCTGTTGGGAAAGCCAGGTTCACTTGGGAAAAATATCAAAAACTTCATTATAATGGCCACTCAGGAAAGGAAATTATTGGAAGTTCCTTAGGATGACATGGAAATAAAAGTTTTTAAATTAAATTATTTAATATATGTAATTTTGGTCCAGTATTCACAGCCTTAATAATTATACGTTCCTCAAAATCAGAATATTCTCATACAAATCTTCATTTGCATGAAGTTTGAAATCAAACTTACCTCTGATGATTGTTGTGAGGGTGCCACTTCTCATCACCTCACTGAGATTTAAATTTCAGACAGTGCTAGCTTGAGTAAGGTTAGTTTGAAGAAGTGTAACCTTTGCAGAGGACACAACACCAATTGCTTAACTCTTCCCTTTACCATTTGTGCTTAAGCCATAATTGTACTGTAAAATGGGGAACAATACATTTTTTACTACCAAGAGCTTCCTTAAAGGGTCTACTATAATTATATTTAGTTGCTTAGCTTGTTTTTCTCAAGAAAAACCTTTTAATTGCAGACAAAGTATTACTAGGCTATTAATTCTTCAGCTTGTTGATGGAATGTTGCACTCTTGTTTTTTTAATGTGAAACAAGCTATGCACATATTGGAAGCCATCATTTATGTACAGGAAATAATACTCTTGATTCTAGAGCTGGGCTAGAGGAAGGTATAAGTGACTGGAGTGTCTTTTTTCTGAAAGGTGACAGTCACCTTAAATGATTGATCCAAAATAAATGATCTTCTCATGTGTGCACACGTGTAAATATGTTCAATGCAATTCAGTTGTTTATCCTCATTCCCAGTTTTTTTTAAAGCATACAAGCTCATTCTCCACCCAAAGGTAAGAATAAGGAATATTGTAATCATTCAAGGAGACTGAAATATTCTTTGTTCCTGACTAGTGATGTGGTAGTAGTTTCATGTGCAGATAACACGTCTTAGATTTCCCCCACCCCCCCCAAAAGAACAGCTCTGGCATGAACTTATATTACTCAGGTAGCTTTCAGTAATGTGTGTCTTAGCAGTACGTGATACTTGCACCACTTTGTGCCATCACACTGCTGTCCTCAGCTGCTCTCTGCAGTAGCACAGCTGGGGTGAAATAGCTGTGGAACTAAGTAAAAGTGGAAAAGAGGTGAAAATGAAGAGTTGTACGTAGTTGGTTTTGCCATTTGAGAATAAATTTATGTGAGCAAATTACGCATCAACATCAGAAATGGAATCCCTGCACTTTGTTGTTTGGAAATCCAAAATTGTCAGGGGGGGAAAAAAAACACACTTCAGAAAAAATGTTTGATATGACTTACATAATAAACTGCATATAGTATTGTGAATCTCAGGAAAGTTTTTTTCTGAACTTTTTATAAAGTAAATATCTTCACAGGAAGAAATTATTCCTGCATTTGTTACAGTGACAGTGTTTTATAGGTCACTTTAAAAATAAGGTTAGTTATTTTTAAATATTTAGTTTAGTTATTTTTATATATTATAAATAAATTAGTAAGGTTAGTAAGTTTAGTAAGGTTAGTATTCATATATTATAAATAAATTAGTAAGATTCGTTCTCTGTTATTCTGAACCTAGGACAACAAAAATTAATTGGTATGACATAAATGTTCTGCATATCTGATTTGACATTTGATTTGTGATTTGACAATTTTCCTTTGAACTATAATGTGTGCCTAATGAAACAATGCAAATTCTGTTGACAATCTGAAAAGGTTACATTGAGCTTCTTTGTAATCAGACATGATTTATCTTAAATCATAATTCTTGAATGAGACTCTTGTGAGCACTGAGAACTACTTACAGTTTCCCATTCTTGTCTCCCTCCAAAGCATTTTTTTTGTAGTTGGATGTCTGGTAGTCTGTTTTCAACTTGGGAAATGTGCATTAAGATTTTCATCTCAAAATTATTCTTCCTTCCATACAATGTTCTCACTCCTAGCTCTTCTCACTAAAGTAGCAATGATGTGATCTAACAGTATTTTAGATACTTTTTTTATAATAAGTTCTGAAAAGCAGGATTTTAAGAACAGCAAAGATGAAGTATATGCAATGTGTACTTCATAAGAATGCTTGTTTATATCTGTCTTATCTACGATTCTGTCTCAATAAAAAAGAAATTCTTTAAAATTTGTCTTTTGGCTTAACCATATAGTGGATGCTATCTTTGGATCATAGCTCTGAAATTTTCTCAGACATGAATCTAGATCGCTGCACAGTATTTAGTTCTACTGGTTATAAACATCAGGTTTGTCAAGTTTGATCTTTTTGGGGAATGTATTCAGAAAAGATGAGTTCTAACAGGCACTAGTTATAATAGCTCTAATTATAGGCATAACCATAAGGAATCTGGGTAGGATTCTTGGTCTGAAACAATTTAGAATGAGTATTTGTCAGCCCACTGAACTCTTGTGTAACCTGTCCTTTGAATTACGTCACCCCTCAGGCTTCTGGCCAGTTCAGCTCCACAGAAGATGCGTGGCCACACACGGTGGTGGCTCTTGCCGCTTCTTGCTGCTCCATGAATACTGTTTGATTTCCATAGTGACTAATGCACAGTGAATCAGCAACATTGCTACTCATTAGGCTAATTAACTTGTTTCAAGATAGGTTTTGTATGTAATTCAAAACAGCACAGTACTTAAAAGCTGTATTATAGAGATTTCAAACTTCTCTAAGCCACTTCTCTAGGTCCTTTCTGGTACTAGAATTAAAAGCTTTTGACTGCACTAGGGCAACATTCAAGAAGTGCGCAGTGCATTCAGAGACTATATAAGGAAAACAGTGAAGGCTGAACCCAGGCAGAGACCTAGATTTATTGGTATAAGGTTTAGTATCTATCAGGTATTTAAATAACTTGCTGTTAAAGGGCATCTCAATTTATTTGGTTTTTTTTGGTTTTTGGCAACATGCTAACCAGTTGATTCTTTTCTTGAGGTGGTTTTGGTGCTAAGAAGTTGAACAAGTGTCTTAAAACATTTGATAAATGCATAGCTTTCTATTGTACATTAATTCTGTGCAACAAAATTATCTTCATGCATTTACAAACCTAGACAGTTTTGTCTTCATGTATATATTAGTAATTAAGAACTTTTTCCCAAAAAGTTAGATTTAAGACATTGAAAGCATATTCTTACTGTTTGTCAACTTCACTAGACATCTGTGCTGTGCTGTGATCAAGTCTTAATACATATTGTGCTGTAGATAATGTTTGCTTATGCAAAATATTATTCCTAGAGGAATAACTGTGGCTGTATCAGTGGTTACAAGTCCAATTATTTTATTGAGATTGCCTAGCAAATACCCACTTTGTGGGTACTTATTTGACTTGATTCATTTAGACTGTGTGATTTTGAAACAAATGCTTATTAAAAGCAAGCCAACCACAACGTTGTTTAGCAGTTATATTTTGTGGATAGCGGTCTTCTGCCAACAGGCTGGGAGAGTGAAAACTTTGACATGAGTTGAAACAGTTAATTCTGTGAACTTCAGCTTGGAGATGGGAGAGGCAAAACCCATTGTAATTGTATTCCAAAATAGATGAGGACTATTATTTTGGTTTCAGCAACCCTACAGTAAGTAAAGAACCAAAATAAAGATCTCCAAGCTATTCCTGCAGCTTTATAGGAAAATGTTTACATGTAAATAAAAAAAGGTGGTTTTGATGATCATTATACCTGTATGGTAAGAGTTAAAGTAATAATACTATACTTCAAAGTGTGAGAATTCTTGCTTGCATTAGTGACAGGTATTAATTAAAATACCTTTCCAGTCTCAAAATCAGCACAGTGTGAACGGAACTGAGTGGAGCGGATGGTGTGGGCCTTGCAGGGAAGTTGAGAGCAGCCGCTTGTGCCAGAGCGCTGTGGGAGCAGTGGTGTGACGCAAGCGCTGCAGTGGGTGTGAGCTGGCTGGGTGCATCATCAGCTCTGTGCTCTGCCGAGGTGACGCTCATTAACGTGGGCTGAGCACCCTGCTCAGCTCTCTCTGCTCTCCGTGTTCCTATTCACCTTGGCACTGCTGCAAAAGGTGTGCTACAAATCCTGATGTTAGTCAAGCTGCTTCATTGTATTTAAATAACCCATGTTCCTTATTCTTAGGCTCACTGTATAAGTAAGGGCTTTTGTGAACTGTTAATCAAAAAACTCCAGCTGTTATCATTTGAGATATGCCTTGGTGAAAATACAGAGTGCTATCTTGGAAAATGCAGTCTGGATATTGCATGGCAAATGGAGCAGGATTCAGTGAGAGTGCTGCTACCTTGGATATGGTCAGATACTTGAGAAAACAATAACTGGGTTACTGTGAGGTAGTCAGAGAAAGCATAAATTGCTTATCTGTACATTTTGGTTTTGCCAGCTTTTTAAATTAAAGTTTTGAGGATAATGTACTCTTGGGAACTAGCACAGCTTGTTTGTTCTGTATTGTTGAAAACTGGGATGTTTGAATTGATTGTTTGGGGGTTTTTTTAATTCCTTATATTTTATGGAGGTTATTTACATTCTGGGCTGGGGTGTTTCTAACTTTTGAACACAGGGATCATCACTCAGCAAGGTATCTTTCTAAATTCAGATTGAATCTTAAATGCACCCATTAATAGTGATTTGGTTCAAGTTTCCTGAAACATTATAAAGGCAGTGCTAAAGCTGTCACTAAGGAGTGTAAAACTAAATTCTTATTTCATTTCAGGGGAAAATTTGCAGTGGTGAAGAAGTGTATCCAGAAAGACACTGAAAGAGAGTTTGCAGCAAAATTCATGAGAAAAAGAAGAAAGGGCCAAGACTGTCGGATGGAAATAATCCATGAAATTGCAGTCCTTGAGCTGGCACAGTGCAACCTTTGGGTCATTAACTTGCATGAAGTTTATGAAACTGCAACAGAGATGATTTTAGTCCTGGAATAGTAAGTAGTAGTAATAATTCCAGAATAATTTTCTGCAGTATTTGTTTAAAATGAATAATGTAAAAATACAATGTATTAATGTGAATAATGTAAAAGTTTTTATTGGTTTTCTGTTACCTTTGCTTAACTTCAAGAAGAATTACTAAGAAAATGATGATTACAAGAAGTTATGTGCAGTCTCATAACTACTTCAGATTATAACAAATTTCTCTAATTATGTAGTATCTTTCAAAGCTGAACTATAATTTATGTAGTTAAAACATCTTTAACGAAATATGAAATCTGTACACTCACTGCTTGTAAAAGAGGAAGAGGAAAGAAGCAATGAGTATCTGTTCAAGAACTGAAGTTTATTTCACTGACAATGGCAAAACTGAGATGAAATCTGTTGTGGGGTTTTTCTACCAGTTATAAAAAAGGTGTTAAAAGCAACATCATTGCTAAAAAGAAACTACCAAAAGCCTGTACAATAGAAATCTTGCTAAAACAATATTTTTTGGGGAAAGAAAGAAGGACGATTGAGACCTAGAATAGTTTCTTTCAAAGGACACTTGACTCTACATTTGTCTGTGCGGTTTTCTCCCCTTGAGTTTGTCCAGATGGGTATTCCTGCAGCTCTTGTGACTGTTCATCTCATATGACAATGGCTTTAGATACTAAGGTGTCCAGCTAGCTTCCAAGATGCAGCCTAATGCTTGTTTGCTACTGAACTCTAAATTTTTGTTAAGCTGTATGGATTTTAAATAATTAGGAGAGGAACAGTGAGGCTCAATAGTTCAGAAGTGACTTGTCTGCTAAGATAAATATAGTTTGTACAGCTCTTCTTTTACTTGATAGCAAAAAGAAATGGTGAGAAATCTTGTGTCCCAACCACATCTTGTTTAGAAGTCAAAAGAAACTGTATCTTTAAAGTTCAGTGAAATGGAATGAGACCGTGTCTCCTACGGCAAAATTCGTTCTATAATATATTTCTTAAACTTCATTGTGCCCTTAATGAAGTCATGGTACATGAAATATTCAGTTATCTTTTATAATACATAGGTGTGACAGAGCTTCTGGGGTTTTAACTGCTGTTAGTAGAGACTCATAAATACCTGCTTTAAACACTAGCAGAAATTTAAATGAAAATACAGTTTTATTTTCTAGATCACATAGGATTTAATATGAGCAGTGGAATCTAAATGGACAATGAGCTTTGTGATAATTTCAATGCAAAATTCCTAGTTTTCTTTTAGAACTCAATTTTCTTACAGTTGCAGAACTCTTTTAATCTGAAGTATTAACTAGGTTATTCAGTAATTAGCAAAATTAGTGGGTTTATAGGCATCAAACAGCCCTACCTTGTTTCAGATAAATAGCTGTGTGCTAGAGTTGTAAATTGCAAAAACAGTCTTTACCTGACTTCAGCAAGTATGTCTGGATGCTTCTTTAATGTCAATGTGTGCCAGAGACAGGTTGCAACAAAACAGGTATGAATGTTAGTGAATTTCTGACATTCTGTATGCAGAGGATTAAAGGATACCTAGACTGCAAGCTTCACTAGGGCATTTCAGTTTCTATTAAGCTTGATGGTCTTTGTGGCAGATCTTTATCTCCTGAAGAAGTAAAACAAATACTTAATTCTTGGCCACTAACTTCATCTGCTAAGGTTTTAAAGTTTCTTGTCTTGATGTAGAATCTGTCATAAGGGCTGAGGGTTTTGCCTTCAGGAAGCATTTGCCCTCAGCAAGAGAAATATTAATGTTACATGGAGACTTGTCTTTCAAGCACTATCAGTTTTTGTCAGAAAACAAACTTAAGATTGGTCGCTGTTAATATTAATCTCTGAGCAGTGGGAAGCAAGGAGGCATTACAGTGTTGGCTTCAGCTGTAGCACAGCAAACTGGGGCTGTCTGCATCCACCCTCACAACAGTCTCTGGTTTGTTGTCATAAGACCTCAATTAGGGTATTCAAGTCAGAGTTGAAAAGGGGTAAGTCAGTCTGAAGGGGTAACAGATAAAGTGGAATTAATCTGTGGGTCAGTTAAGTTTCTGTATTTCACTGAAAATTGAATGAATAAGAAGAACCCTGGATTTTTGCTGAAAAAGGTAGAGATACAGTCTGGGAAACTTGACATATCAGATGTAAAAAGAAAAAAGCAAATTTGATAACTTTTGGGCATGATACCTGTATGCAGCCCACCTGTCATCTTCCAATCTCTTTTGAAAGAAAGAGCAGGAGAGCATCTGATGCTTAAGAACTGGTGTTTACCAGAAGTGTTCATCACCATGTTTTTACACATCTGTGGAAGGGATAGATGATATTAGTGAGTGATTAATGGATCAGATGTTACAGACACCTGTAAGTGCAACTTCAAAAATCTTTGTCTTTAATATTATGTTGTGAAGAGCCTCTGAACTCAGCCGGGGCCTTGTGTAAATACAGTAAGCCTTTGTTATGCTTGCTTTTAAAAAAAGGAAGAAATTGTCTTTATCATCTTGAAGACACAGTTAGTATTTATTTGATATGCTGGATGCAGTGTTTTTTCACCTGTAGTTATTTGAACGTGAATAACGTTATGGACTTATATGTCCATTAATATGGACGTGATTTATAGTCTTGGACATGATTTATTGTCCTACTTACTGGAGGTGTGACTGGTTAAAATAAGAGTCTGTTGGCAGGAAATGATCCATTTGGCATGGGATTCAACAGACAAAACTTGAAGCAAACCCACTGTAATCACAAATAACTGCTGCTCCAATGTTTGCACCTTGTCTATTAGAGTAGCAGGTGGGGTTGTTCTAGTTAGCAGTCTCAAATCAAGACTGAAGGTCTTAAAAAAGTTTTAGGAGAAAACTTCTCGAATGGTCTTAGTTACCTTTGTTTGTATTTCATTCAGTTCTTGGGCTGCCTGATTGGAAAGGTGAAGGCAAAAAAATAAAAGCATTTGTCTGAGAACTGAGAACTTTTAAGACCAGTATTTACAACTTAATGCGTTTGGATGCTTTTCTTCCCATGTCCTCTCATAAGATATGGATTTACAGTTTTCTCAGGCTTTGGGAACGTTGGTATGTTATAGTATCCTAACACAGGGGAAATTGCCAGTAAGTGCACTTCCTATCTAATGGTATGCCTAGCCAAGGGAAAGAAGTATGGCTGTCAGCAGCAGTGAGCATGCTGGTAGTGTTACAACTACTGTGGTATGAACAGCTTGTCCTGTAAGCTCCATGTACAGAAAGTAGATGACTTTCCATTATCTTGCAAAGATAACCCTGTCACGATCCGCTAACATA
>VZTJ01000575.1:125278-137000 GCA_013397795.1 Orthonyx spaldingii | reverse complement strand
TAATATATAATATATATAATACCATAATATTCATTTTAAAATCATTCTATCATTTTTTCCTTTTGCTGTTCACCCAGCAATTATTCCAGAGCATTTCTGAACAAAAGCTCTCTGTTTCCAAGCCATGTGGCACATGGAGAAGGAGGATGAGTTCTGCAGTAGAGACCCCCCCTGCAGAGCTGCCCCAGCCCTGGGGCCCAGCACAGGGAGCAGCTGGAGCTGCTGGAGAGAGCCCAGAGGAGGCCCCAGAGCTGCTCCAGGGCTGGAGCCCCTCTGCTCTGGAGCCAGGCTGGGAGAGCTGGGGATGCTCACCTGGAGAGGAGAAGGCTCCAGGGAGAGCTCAGAGCCCCTTCCAGGGCCCAAAGGGGCTCCAGGAGAGCCAGAGAGGGACTGGGGACAAGGGATGGAGGGACAAGACACAGGGAATGGCTTCCCACTGCCAGAGGGCAGGGATGGATGGGATATTGGGCAGGAATTGTTCCCTGGGAGGGTGGGCAGGCCCTGGCACAGGGTGCCCAGAGAAGCTGTGGCTGCCCCTGAATCCCTGGAAGTGCCCAAGGCCAGGTTGGATGTGGCACATTCTGTGAGTTACAGTTTCATCCTTTACTGCCTTTTTTTGGAAATAATAAAAAAAATGCACTTACACATCATTTGTATTTGAACATCCCATATATCTTCTCTTTTCTAACATATGCAGCTGTAGGAAATTTTCACAGCCTTGAATTTATTTCCATAGCAGCCATCAATCACTCAGAGATGTTATTTTGCTGGCTTTGTTGATAGAGATTTTGTTTACAGTCTCCCCTTCACTGAAGTGCCACATTCTTTAAGATCTGTTTCTTATGAGACACTCACAAAGTACCTTTGTCCTGGTAGGAAATCTATCCCAGTTCAATTAAATGGGGCAGCAGCAAATCCTGTGGAGCACAGGGCTACAGAGTGGGAAGAAGAGGCTTTTGTTTCATAGATGGTTTAGGAGCATTAGCTTGGAGTTCTCGGTATATTTTCCATAAATACAAAAACAACAGTAAAAAAAACCTCAAACAAATAAAAAAGCAACCCGAAAGCATCACAGAACTGGCTTCCTTTGTGGTTCTGCATGTAACAGCAGAGTGATTGCATAGAACCATAGAATAATTTGAGTTTAAAGGGACTTCTTCAAGTCCCTGCCATGGGCAGGGACACCTCCCACTGTCCCAGGCTGCTCCAAACCCCAGTGTCCAACCTGGCCTTGGGCACTGCCAGGGATCCAGGGGCAGCCACAGCTTCTCTGGGCACCCTGTGCCAGGGCCTGCCCACCCTCCCAGGGAACAATTCCTGCCCAATCTCCCATCTCTCCCTGCCCTCCTCCACCTTAAGGCCATTCCCCCTTGTCCCCCACATCCTCATGAAAAGTCCCTCTCCACAAAACGCCTCTTTTGTTAAATATTTAGCACAAACTGTCAGAAAGTCACAAAGAACACTGTCCAGATTTGTGCAATTAATTCTGCAATAAAAAATAGTATAGGAGAACTTGGAAGGATAAAAAAAAACACAAAAGAAAGGGCAGAGCTGAAGTTTTTGACTTGTGGATGTGAAACTTCACTTTCTAAAAAAAACCAGAAGCACACTGAGCTTTCAAATAGACCAGGTGGCAGGATCCCAACCATTTTATGGAACAAAAAGTCTGAGGAGTCAAGAAATTTTTGCAAAGAGTAAAATCTCTTACGAGTAGTAAAATAAAACAATAGTAAAATCCATTGTTTCTATGTAAAAAGATGGGAAAATATAATTTAAACACCAGAAACTTTCATCCAGCACCATTATGTGGAAGGAAAAACCACTCCACTACCTTTACTTCAATTTTTTTTCTTTCCTGGAAGTTTTTTCAAAATTTCCTGTGACTTTGCAGTAATCAATTTTTGTGCTGTGCTATTTGGAATCGAATCAAAAGCCCAGACACTTCTCGAGAAACACCACCAGGCTGCACTGGCCAGCTGGTCCCGAAGAAAAGCGACACCAGGCAACACCAGAAACCTTGGTTTAAGCTCAGACCAGCTGGGGGATCAAATGAAATGTTTAAATGAGGGAGCCCCGCGTTGTTTAACACTCTGTGTTCCCCTTTAGGACCAAACAAGTCCCTTCAAACAGCTCTGCTTAGAAATAAGGTGTGAAATTACCCCATGGGAGACTTACCCAGCAGTCAAATCATTAACTCCTGTTCCATTATATATCCCATTACAAGGGACAAATAAATCAAATATTTCATGTTGCATCAATACTGCTGGCAAAATCAGCAGCAGCTTATAAATCAGAGACTGAAACTAAGATATTATGGTAGAGGATCAGAAACTATCTGACATGGCAGGGGCTGCCCAGGGAGGTTTGGAGTCCCCGTCCCTGGAGGTGTCCAAGGAAGGACAGGATGTGGCACCCAGTGCTCTGGGCTGGGGACAAGGTGGGGATCAGTCCCAGGTTTAGAGGTCCTTTCCAGCCTAAATATATTTAAAGATGCCCAAGAGTTTGCAATTCCTTGAACTTAAACTCCATAAAGATATTCCTGAAATGAGAAGTGATCATGCAGCACCATTAAATTCACAAGAAGGAACTGAAATGGTATTGGAGGCAAACACAAACTCACACCACAACCCCCTTCCTGTGCAAATCAGCTTTCCAGGATAATTCAGTCTAGAACTGAGCCTTCAATTGCAGAGAAACCCCATTTATCTCTAATCCAACTGAAGAACACGGTTTCTCTCCTTGCTTCCTTCCCCACCTCCTCAGTCCTTCCCACTGCAGTCATGTTTAACAAGGTGCAGCAGGATAATTGGGCATTATTTAAACATTTGATTTCTGCCTGCATATATCAGCTGTTCATCTCCCTGCCAATTTAAAACTCTCCATGCCTCAATACACTGTCTAATAAATACTGCAAAGCACAGAGGTTATTTTTTCCTTATTATTTTTTCCAACCTAACTCAAAAGTTTTCTTTTCACCATGTCAAAGAAAAAAAAACAAGAAAAACAGGAAAATGAGAGGAAAGTCATTATCTTTCAGCAGAGATTCCCCAGAAGAGATGAGAGAGAAGGTGTCTGCCTGGGCGTGATCACACCTGGGCATTCAAAAATTACAGCAATGTGTGTGGAAAAGGTGTGGGGGAGAGAGTTTGGTCGGGGTTTTTTGGGGTTTTGGGGGGTTTAGGTTCAAATCTTTAGATATTTCCTCACCATGGGCATTCCATGTAAAATCCCAGAGAGTTTCCATAAACTTCAGTCAGGGAAAGCCCTGCCTGTGTTTAATGAGAGACAACAGCTGAGCAGTAACGACGCCCTGAAAATGATCGCTGCAAAATTAAACTGAGCTGGGAGAGCTCAGCCCTCAGGATTATTGCCCAGACACAGGAGATGGCTCCTACTGCAAACAGCAGAGATCATGGAATCCCTGAGGCTGGAAAAGCCCTCCAGGATCACTGAGTTCAACCTTGATTCCCACCTTGTCCCCCGCCCAGAGCTCTGAGTGCCACGTCCAGGCCTTCCTGGGACACCTCCAGGGATGGGGACTCCAAACCTCCCTGGGCAGCCCCTGCCAAGGCCTGAGCACCCTTTCCATGGAGAAATTGCTGCTGGTGTCCAACCTGAGCCTCCCCTGGCCCAGCCTGAGGCCGTTTCCCCTTGTCCTGTCCCTGTGCCCTGGGAGCAGAGCCCGACCCCCCCGGCTGCCCCCTCCTGTCAGGGAGTTGTGCAGAGCCACAAGGGCCCCTGAGCCTCCTTTTCTCCAGGCTGAGCCCCTTTCCCAGCTCCCTCAGCCGCTCCTGGGGCTCCAGCCCCTTCCCAGCTCCATTCCCTGCCCTGGACCCGCTCCAGCCCCTTCAGATTTGAACACAGATCCTGCTGGGGCAGGAACTCAGCCCCTGCAGAAGTCCAGACTTGCCAGAGGTTCTGGAAAACCCAGACCCCTATTTAAGCCTCCTTGAGGAGGAGCTGATGATCACCATCAGCAAGCAAGTTTCTGGGCACTTGAAGTGATTCAGAACACTCAGATCCCTCGTGCTCTGAAGGACACAGCCACGACTCAATTCTTCTTAAGTGAAAATCAAATACTACAAAATCAAGTTTTGCTCAAGCCGAAGTTCCTGTGCCTTGTTTTAAACAGCTACTTCTCATAAAAAACAGATTAAACCTGAGCAACAAGGAGGCAGTTTCCATCACAGTTTATTTGTCAACATATGACCATCTCATATAAGCATTCTGAAAATAATTCTTAGTGCTGGACTGAGACAAGGAGAAAGGAGAAGGGGGTTTGGAAAGTAACATGCTGGGGACAGCAGGCAAAGAAAGGATTCCCGGCCTCCCACGTCACCAAGACACAGGAATTCTGTCTTTCCAGACTGTTGCTACAAATACAATATTGCCTATAAAAAATAAAAATTGAGCAGGCAACATAAATTAGTGGTGGAGTGTGAGATGAAAGACATGACACTGAGGCAGATTTTAAATCCCGCCAGTTGTAGAGTCTTAGTACTTTGAAAGTCAAACTAGTTAATTAATTGTCCTTCAAACACAATTTCAAAGCTTGATTTCCTCCCAAGTTAAAATATTTACATTTTAGGGCTGTCTCGTTAAGAAAGAGAGCCAATTTGTATGAGCTGCCTTAGTACTAAAATCTAGTGGCCCTACTGAGCTTTACATGTGTTTCTGCTGGAGAAAACCAGAAAGGAAAGGTTGTGGCCTTCAAAGTTTTCATGCTGCTTAGAAGAGATGCAGAAAGCCTTCATGACCGAAGAATAAACCAGAAAGTTCATGATTGAAGAGCTTTTTTGGAGAATAAACCAGAAAGTTCATGCCTGCAGAGGGGCAGTGGCTCTGCTCACACACAGACTCCATGGCTATAAACGGACATACGAATGCACAGCCACAGTCCTTGATGATTTTTAGGAGTTCAGCCCTAAAATTACCACTGGAGTTAGAGCTGCAAGTCCCAAAGTCTGAGTGACTCTCCTGGAGAGGACACAAGGTGTTGCAGGGCACTTTTGGGGCAGTTTCTGCTTTTCCTGCACCAGGAGTTCCCTTCCCAGGTGTGAGCAGCACCTTCAGGAACCCAGGCCTTGAAGGAAAAGATCCAGCTCAGTTCTCACAGCCTTCCCACACCAAGGGATGGCTCAGGACAGTCAATTCCTAAAGGAATTAAAGAGCATCAATGTTTGATACCTTAAAATCCAGACAATCCAACACATGGGCTGGAGAATCACAGATTCCCAGGATGGGTGAGGCTGAAGGGAGCCCCGCGGGCACCTGGTGGCACCTCCCTGCTCCAGCAGGGCCATCCCAGAGCACAGGGCACAGGATTGTGTGCACCCAGCTCTGGAACAGCCCCAGCCAGGAGACCCCACAGGCTCTGTGCACAATCTGCTCAGGGCTGGGCACTGCCCAGGGCAGAAGTTGTGCCTCCTGTGCAGGGAATTGCTGGGCTCAGGCCCTGCCCGTTGCTCTGGTGCCATTGCTGGGCCCCGGAGCAGAGCCTGGGCCCTGCCCTGAGCCCTCCCTGCACACAGGGACACCCAGGGCTGAGGGCCCCTCTCAGCTGGGGCTCCTCTCGAGGCTGAGCAGCCCCAGCTCCCTCAGCCTTTCCTGGGCACTGAGATGCTCCAGGCCCTTCCTCATCTTGGTAGCAGAAAGACATTGGGAGTCCAGTGCCTGGAGGAGGCTCATTCCTAGCCAGATCCCACAGTCTGGTGGTTCCAAGGCTGTTGGGATCTGGGATTTCCTCCTTCTCCAGAAACAGCTTCCTGCCTCATCCCTCCACCACAGCCACAGGGAGATCCCAGGATACTCAGACTCTTCCACCAGGGCTAAAATCTGCGCATGAACTGAGATGAACCTCGTTTCAATGCCCCTACTTCACAAATAACTCACCTCTCACCACAGGGAAATTCATCTTCTGCCGCCTCAAAGTGCTGCCGGTGGCACTCAAAGACACTTCGAAGAACTGAACCCTTCAGAGGAACTTAATGGCTCCACTACAACTCAACAACATCAAGGAGAGCTCTTTTTCCTGTCGGATCAACTGCAGAGCTCCCAACCAAATGCAGCAAGTCCCCACAAAACACACAAATGACTCCTGCTCCCAGGAACAGAGCCTTTCCCTCAGGCAACACCCTGGTGGCATTTCTCTCCTCTCCCTGGATCTGTACAGTGCAGGGCTCAGAGAATGATCAATGAGCTCCAGGTACTCAAATATGCATTTTCCCCAGTTAATTTCCTGCCCAACAGTAATAGATCAAGATCTGAAACTATTTTATTTCTAAAATAGCCTCTTAAGGTGATTTGTAAGGCCCCTTAGTGATTCAATGTTTGTAGCAGAAGATTGTTAGACTGAATAAAGGACAGTACCTGATAGAGGGGGCCTTGAAAAACACATGAAGGGGTTTGTGGCTGAACAGTCCTGGTGGCACAAGTGAACAGTTGTGTTTTTCACAGAAAAAAATAAACTTATTTAAAAAGTTATCCCCACTCAAGGTAGTGGCAAAAACCATCTAAATGTTGTTTTGTTACATTGTGATAAAAAATACCCATCTGCTTAACATTTAGGAAATGAAAGCCATATTTGGATGAGCAGATCTTCTGATTAGCCTCAGTTTTATTTTGTGAAATTTCATTTCAGGATGAAACAAAACCACTGAGCCAGCAGCGAGATCCATATTCCACAGTGCAGGTGTCCATGGCTCATCTCTTGTTCCACAGTCAAGCAGAAAGGAAGGAAAAGGAAGGAAATGAATCTGAAACCAGGAGATTGGAAGAACTACGGTGATAAGTCCAAATAGAGTTGAAAAAGCAACATCAAATAATCAAGAGAGCATTCCTTCTTTGCCATCCATCCCAAGAGAAATACTTCCAGCATCCTGTTTGCATCTCCTCTGGGATAAACAAATATTGTTCCTCAAGTGAGTCAATAGGGATGATTTCATGGAACAACTCCAGGAGATTTCCGGAGTGGAGGCTTCTGGAAACCAGCATTCTGGTTGTAGTCACTGCTCTTGAAGGTCTTTTCCAACCAAAAGGATCCTGTGATTCCACTGCTCCCACACCAAACACAAGTGGGGCTCGAGTATTGACATTTCTGGTGTGAAACAGGGTGTGGAACAGGTCCCTGGGTCAGGGGGAATGTGGAAGACAGGTGACATCGAGCCCAGCCCTGGCCCTCCTGCCCCTGGAGAACCCCTCAAACACAACCCAAATTTCCAAGATAACCAAAGGACCACGATGGGCTCATCTCTGAGCATGTGAATTCAGGATTTTTGTCACTATCCTTCCTTTACAGCTAAAAATCTTCAGGAGAAACGTAAGGGCCCTCAACTCTTCCTTTCATTCATGTGTAAAAAAAGGGCAAAACAACTTGAGGTTAAAAGTGGCCTGTCTTGGGGTGATTAACCAAGACACAGAAAAAAATCTTCAAAAACCTTTCAAAGATTCCATGGTATGAAAGATATCCCCACAATTCACAGCCCCATTACACAACTTCTGAAAACCCCCAAACACATCCATTGCAACTTCTGTGGGTGGATCTTCCCGTTTGCTTGTGGTTTCTAAAAGAGATCAGAGTGATTTTTTTGCCTTCTATTCACCTTTTAAGAGTAAAGAATAAACTATCGGTGTGTCCCCCCCAGCTCACATTTATCTTCATGAAAGGTATGGACTCAGTCAAATACTGGGCAATTAAATCTGCTAATTGGCAAATAATTGCTGCTGGATTGGTTTGGTCTGGCATGGAAGTGCAGAGTTTTGAATTCAGCAGCCTTCTCTGCTGGCCAAAAATTGCTGCTAAATTTTTTTCTTCAAGTCATAGACATTGAATCAGAGAGAAAAAAAAAAAGGGAGAAATTTGATCCTGTGTTTCCACCTTCCTCCTCCCTGATTCCTTTAGCCTCAGAGTTTGCCTCTGAATTCAACAGAGCAGCACTGGAAAAATAAAAGAGATTTTAGCTGACCTAATTTCATGTATTGCACAGCTACAACTCACATTTCTACTTTTACTTAGGCTAAAATATTATGAAAAAAATCAAACCTTTGCAGCATTTCCCCTGTTTGGAAGAGAGACAACAGCAGGAATGTAAAACCAGATCTCCTTCCTTCAGAAAACCAAACCAAAAATACTCACAATATTCCACATCCACAGTCAAGCCTAACATTTATTTTGGTGCACCACAGGATTGAACAAAAGGATTACAGGATGAAATAATTGGAATTAAACACTGAATGGGCTCATCAGCAGTAAATTAGGTCTGATGGGATGGCTCTGTAACAAAAAAATTGGGGATTTTAATATTCAAGGGGCTGGGGTTTAATACAAAAGAACTACAGTAGATGGGAAGTACCTGAATTTCATCTGGAGCAGATGGGATCTTGTAGAAACTTCCTAATAAAGTATAGGAAAAAGCAGCCTAAGTTTTCCAAGGCAGTCCTGGATGAAGTTACTTTCGGACATCATTAATTGCTGTGGTTGGTGTGGATTTTGTGACTCAGGAGGTCAAGTAAAAACACGTGAAACAGAGAAATTATGAGCTAATGAAGCAAAATGCAGCAAAAGGAGCAGGAAATTGAGTCAACATCCACAGCTCCCACCAGGAAAATGAAGCATTTGCATGCTGGGTGCAAAGAAACAGCCCATAATTTCTTCCAGAGCTGATTTTTTATTTATTTGTGTTTATTATTCTGCTGTTAAGAGAATTGTGTTTATTATTCTGCTGTTAAGAGAACTACACTGGTTGGAAATGGCAATTACCACAAGAACACATCTTTTCTTCATATTTCAGGTTACAAATTCTGTTCCTGCACATCAGAACTCCACCAGGCCCAGCCCTGAACAGAGTTTTCTGTTTAGCTGCAAGAAACATATTTCCAAGTAATTACTCCTGTAAGCACTGCCTCATTAGCTCGGTGCCATTTGCTGAGTTACCAGTCCCCCACCTTGGCTTAAATCCATTTCTGGCTCATTTTTTCTCTATTAGACCACTGTGAAATTTATCCAAAATGCTTTTAGCTACATCTGCCCTTTCCTGAACACAGTGTGGGGCAGGAAATCAGTTCAGTTTGTATCAGGGTGCTGCATGTTCCTCAAGAAACAGCATTTCTGAGCTGTCCCCTGAAAAAGCAGCAAGAATTTTGCCTACAGCAGCAAATTTATACTCATTAAAGCAAAGTTCCCCTGTCCAGGCCATATAAGAGAACATTACCGAGGACAAAATCAAGTGTGGGTTCTGTGATAAATAGATTGGCACAAACCAGGCTAAAAAATTCCATCCAAAAATTATGTTTAGAACCCTTTGAGGTAAAGGAGTTGCTGTATTTATTCAGCCATGTGACACTGCCATTAATGAGTGGTGGCCCTTCCCTAAATCACCTAAATTCTCTACATCACCTGGAAGAAAAAGGGTTCTGAACAATCTCGGGATAAGGACATGGAGAGGTGAGTTTGTCACATGAGTACAAAGGAACAGAGGTGGAAACCTGAGGGATCCCTTTTCCCCTTCAGGAGATCAAACTGCCCCTGTCCTGTCTGGGCCATCTGTGCTTTGCACACTTCAGCATTGCTCAAGCCTAAGTAGAAATGGCTCCTCAATCAAAAATCCCCATTTTATTCTCCTCAAAGATGCCTTTTTCAATGGATGTGATGCTGCCAGCGTGAGCACAGATAAAAACCCCACTGAAAAGTGTTGCTTTATTTTTCCAGCCTCCCCTGAGTGCTCGCCAGAGCCCCCCACAGCGCCCTGATCCCACTTTCCTTCCCGCGGTTATTCCCGCTGCTCTCCGCGTCCTCCCGTGCTGCTGGACGTGTCAGAGGCCATCCCGCTGCCTCTCCTCCACCCAACCCAGCATTTTCCTCCTCAAACCACCACCACCACCAAGGTCAGCATTTCCCAGCCTGCTGGCCCCACTCCTCCACTGCAATAGATGATGCAAACGCCAGCTAATTGCGCCCCAGCACAGAGCAAATGTGTGAAATATGAGCAGCTCGTCCACTTCGGTGTCAGCAGTGACAGTGATGATGACAGGGTGTAAAAATGGAGAAAATTAAATTAGCTACCTTGTACATTATGGGTATCAAAGATAACGTGGGGTTGGGCTGGGGGATGGAAGGGAATAAAAGGACATTTGGAGAGCAATTAGAAGAGCGAGAAAAAGAGACTTTGGACTCGATAGCAAAAAACAGAGCACAATTCAAGCAGCATTGAAGACTTCCCATGAAAGCACAACTACTTCACTTCCTAACTGACAAAACAGAGGTTTCCAAACCAAAATCCAGCTGCCAAAGTCATAAATTTGTACAATTACAGCTCTACCCACATGGAGTGCCACAGAAAATGAGCAACAGATATTCTGAAGCCACACGTGGTTTTCACTTATCCCACTCTTTACTCCCAAGAGTATTCAGGAACAACTCTGACAGACTTTGCCCTTCAACGTTTTTAAATTGTTCAAAAGAATAAACCTTAACCAGTTACCCAGGGCTGTAATTTTTAATTACCAGGGATCACTGGCAGGACACATTTCTGGTGTCTTTTAATTAAATTCAACCCAGATGCTCCGAGGAGGAACATGAGCTATCGGTGCCATGTTTCAGGGTTCCTGAGGTCTTGTTTCTCTAGAAAACTCTCAGTGTGGATACTTTCCCAAATTTCTGGTCATCAATTTCCTCAAACTCCTTTTCCAACCAGAACTGATTTACAAACAAAGTAAAATTTGTTAAAAGTTAAAGCTTGTACAATGAGTAAGACAAAACCAACTTTGATGCTCACGCCCAACACTGAATAATCATAACTGAAGGTTTTGTCTTGCCTGGTAAATCAAATCACCAGGGGATGCTGAAGCCATGAAACACAGAACACACCCAGGTCTTTCTTTCTTGTAACTTCTTTTCCTACTAAAGTACCTTTTCAAGTTAATAATTCTGGGGGGAGGGGGGAGAAGCATTCCAGTGAAATTCCATAGGCATCCCAGTCCTCCCACAGCTCCACCCCCTCAGGCAAAGCCTTACCTTCATCATTCTGGGCCAGAGCCTGTGCCAGGACAGCAGCAAGTGCCGTCCCCACAGTGAACCATTTCCAGAGACAAAGCTGCTGGACCATTTTCTGTCAAACTTCACTCAAGGCAGAGCTGGAAAAGAGAGATTTAATACATTTATTACTCAACCTGCACAAAGCTGAGCCACTACAGACCTTTTTACAGGTAACTACATAGGGCATGTACAGTCTGTAAGAGCATGGCATTATTTCAGCAATAAAAATAAATAAATTAAAGAAGGAGAATCCCATCAGCACCCATCTGGATGTGTGCACTCATCAACCCAGTAACTGTGCATGCACAGCCCTCCAAGTCAAGAAAATGCAAGGTTCTGGCATAAATCAGGTCTGATTTCCATGATTTCCCTGCAATAAAGTGTTTATGTTATCCTTCCTGCTTTGAAGCACTTTGGAGAAGCAACTGTAGCAGAGAGATTGCACCAATTAAAACAAGTGTGCCACTGCAAAAGGCCAGAGGGACCCAGGATTCAAAGGCATTGCCCAGGAAAAATGGGAGTGATCCCTAAGGATGGACTTCTTTAAGGAGACAAGCTGTTGGGTTGTGTCCAGGAAAATGGGAAAAACACCACCACCACCCAAAAAATCCCCTACAACCAACCAAATAAAAATGAAAAAAAACCAAAAACAAACAAACAAAAAAAAAAACCGAAAACCAAAAACCAAAA
>VZTJ01000575.1:50881-116354 GCA_013397795.1 Orthonyx spaldingii | reverse complement strand
GCAAAAGAACACTGCCGCCGTCCCGCTGCCCGCCGGCCGCCACAGCCCGGCGGCCGCCCTCACACAGCCGCAGCCGCCGAGCCAGCCCCGGGCCTGCCACGCCACAGCCACCCGCACTGCCGTGTTCCTCGGCCGCCGCTCGCACCCAGGCACGCGGCTGCTCGTGTCAGCCCTGCCGCCGCGTCCTCCCGCCGCCGCCGCGTCCTGCCTGCTCCACAAACGTGCCTGGGGACTGCCACAGCTCGTGCTTCGGCAACGACGGAGACACACGGTTCACTCCTGTTTGGAAACCGCGCCTATTTCGCCTATAGGAGCTACGCAGCACGCATACTTCATCTGCCAGACTGCCGCTGGTAAAGGACTGGGTTTTTGTGGTAACGCTGTCCCTGTCCCCTGGTGGGTTTTTTTCTTTCTCCCTTTTCCCCCTTTCTACTCCTTTTCTATCCCCTTTAGTATAAACACTTCCCCCGTTCATCGATAAACGGTTTTCAGATATAATATTTGCCACTTTGTGTTTGATTTTCATCTGAGAAATCTGTTTAAAAGAACCCTTCCAGATTCTCCCTTTTGAAATCGGCACGGAACACCTTCTGCTCTCCAAGCTTTCCCTGGTCTGACACCCCATCTCTCCAGCCTCAAGCACTCCCTCACTCCTCTGCCCCACGGTTTTCCTTCCCAGTATTTTTGGGTTATCTTGCCCTTAAAAAAATCCCTCTTGATGCTTCTTAATAGGCACTGAGAACATAACTGAGGTGATTACATGTTTTGATTATGCTTGGATTGATTTCTGAGCTCGTTGGCCGTGAGGGAAAGGATGCAGTTAAGTCTTCATTCACATTTTGACAATTTTAAAAGGCTTCACAAAGCTGGAATCACCTCCCTCTCTACACTGCCCCAGAGAAGCTGCCCCTGGATCCCTGGAAGTGTCCAAGGCCAGGCTGGAAGTGGAAGGTGTCCCTGCCATGACAGGGGGTGGGGTAAGAGGGGCTTTAATCCACCCAACCCATTCTGTGGTTCCATGACTTACCCATCTCCATATAACCATTCCACTTGCTAAATCTCCTCATTGCTCCAGCTACTTTTCAGCCCTCTGGCAGTCAATAAATCCATCTCCTGAACCTCTGTTCCTCCAGATATCCTCACACCTCAGTGCTGCATCATCAACCCCCAACACTCACCGTTTCACAGCCTGCATTTCCTGTGTTCCTGCTTTCCTTAAAACACAGAATACCCAGTGCTCTCATCCACCCAGGCTGGCAACTCCCACACTCTTGCCCTTCACATCTCCCAAGCAAATCCTTCTCTTCCACCCTTGCAGTCCCTCAAAAGTGCTTCTGCCCACTGCTGAATGCAGGAATGGGTGTGGCATTTCCAGCCTGTGTTGTTCTGCTGGATCTGTGGCTGATTCACATGTTCAGAGCTGGGGGCGGGGGGTGTGCTGGGACACCGGGTGGGGCACAGGGCACCCATCCAGGGACAGCTGGCACCGAGTGCCCGCCAGAGCTGCTGGGGATGGATTTAAACACCCACAGGTGGGGTTTGATCTGCTCAAGTACCTCCTTAGTCAAATATCCAGCAAGGAAGGGCTGCTGAGGAACAGGAGAGAATTAAAGGTAGGATCTTACAATTCATTGCAGAGACAGGAAAATTACAGAGATGACTTTGGGAGAAATGCAAGCACAGGGATTTTCAGATGGTTCCTGGCTGCCACAGGGAACTGTTTCCAGGCTGGGGTTGGCTACAGATGCCAGGGATTACTGGCACAGAAACCAATGGAAGGTGTCGTTGGCGGGGACCTTGTAGATCCTCTCATCCACCTCCTCATTCATGAGCAGGGACAACTGTTCCTCCCTGCTCAGGCCCTGCTGAGCTGAACAAACTCAGCTGAACAAAATTCACCTCTTGTTTAACTCAGTCCTGTGTGTCAATCCCAGACTGGTTTGGGTCAAAAGGAGCCTTAAACGCCACCCAGTGCCACCCCTGCCATGGCAGGGACACCTCCCACTGTCCCAGGCTGCTCCAAGCCCCAGTGTCCAACCTGGCCTGGGACACTGCCAGGGATCCAGGGGCAGCCACAGCTTCTCTGGGCACCCTGTGCCAGGGCCTGCCCACCCTCACAGGGAACAATTCCTGCCCAATATCCCATCCATCCCTGCCCTCTGGCACTGGGAAGCCATTCCCTGTGTCCTGTCCCTCCAGCCCTTGTCCAAAATCTCTCTCCATGTTTCTTGATGACTCCTTAAAGCCCCGGAAGGCCACAGTGAGGTCACCCCAGAGCTTCTCCTCTCCAGGCTGAACAATCCCAGCTCTCCCAGCCTTTCCTCCCAGCAGAGCTGCTCCATCCCTCTGATCACCCTGGAGCCTCCTCTGGGCTCTCTCCAGCAGCTCCAGGTGCTCCCTGTGCTGGGCCCCAGGGCTGGGGCAGCTCTGCAGGTGGGGTCTCACCTGAGCACAGGGCACAGAGGCAGAATCCCCCCTCCCCTGCTGCGGACTCAGTCTGGGATTGGGTTAAGAAACAGGGACATCCAGGGAAATCCAGGGAAAAGGCACTGCACCTCACCCCAGCACTGTGCAACAGACACAATTCCACACCATCACCAGCAAACTCTGAGGAGGAGGCAACAGCCACGAGGGAAGTGATGCACTTACAAGAATATCAATCCTACATTTCAAATGACTCCAGCAAATTTCCTGAGTGTAAATGCAGCACATCCCTTGGAATGGGTTGAGCAGTTTTGTTGGACATGAAACATCTCATTGTTTATTTAGATACTTGACTCATGGGGCCTGTGTTGGTGGTTATTTCTAGAAGAAGATCAGCCAAAATGGGTTTACAAATGTTTATATTTAAGCAACTATTAAGATATCCAAGTAACAATAAGATCACTGAAAGAAATCCAGGAATATCCCCAAACCCAGAGCTTTAACAACCCAGCAATAACACATCACTCAGAGGAATGTTTTAAAACAGGGCTAGTCTCAAATTTCAAAAGCTGTCAAAGTAAATAAGATTGTTTCACCAATTTCCTGTAATGTCTCGTAAGGGAAAAAAAAACAACCTTATTTTCTGTTTTCTGACAGTCTTTAAATGAACAGCACCCTTACAACCACACAAGGTCACAAGTTTTGTCTCTGGCTGAGGCCAGATGTGGGAGAAGGACAAAAACAAACAAGTAAATGTACTCAGAGATGCAGAGATCACTCAGGAAGTGGACAGCCCATACACCTCCACAGGCTCCTGATAACACTCTCCCCCTCTTCCACTCACTTTTCATCATCCTAGTTACTGAGCTGACATTTCCATGAATTCCATTTAAAAACCCTGGTGTTTAGAAGGCATTATCTTCAGCTGGTGAACAGGGTGGAAAGCAGCCAGCACAGGAGGGACACTCAGTGACCTCCCCATGGCACATAAATGAGGCACCACATTCCTGCCAGGGCTTTATCACAAGTTCAGGCACCAGATCTGAACCTCTGAGGCTGGAGAGGGACTTTGGATAAGGGCCTGGAGTGCCAGGATGAGGCAGAATGGCTTTAAACTGAAGGAGGGCAGGGATGGATGGGATATTGGGCAGGAATTGTTCCCTGGGAGGGTGGGCAGGCCCTGGCACAGGGTGCCCAGAGAAGCTGTGGCTGCCCCTGGATCCCTGGCAGTGCCCAAGGCCAGGTTGGACACTGGGGCTTAGAGCAGCCTGGGACAGTGGAAGGTGTCCCTGCCCATGGGCTTTAAGGTCCTTTCCAACCCAAACCATTCTGGGATTCTGTGATAACAAACCAAGTTTTGCATATGAGGGAAGAGACCTCTTTTACCTGCAGCAATATAAACTGACCCACAGCTGAGTAACAGAAACCCCAGGATAAAAATCCCTCACAGCCAGACAAGAGCACAGGGCAGAGGGTGCCCGAGGCATCCAGGTGGAAGGAAAACACAGAAGACAAAGTTCATGACAGGGAGTTGGGCCAGGGCGTTCCTTTTCCACAGAAGAATGAGCAATGCTAACCCATCTTGGAAGCTGCTCTGTCCACAACACTTCAAGAAGAAATTTCACCACCTCAGAAACACAGGGGTGAACCTGAGAGACGCCAGCGTGACTGTTGGTGTCACCAAACAGCAGCTGCTGGGCACTGGTGACACCCAGCACAGACTCCTGCTCACTGCTAAAGTCAGGGAAAGGGGAACAGACTTGGAAGTCATGATTATTCCTGCAGGAGAGAGAGAGGAGATCTAGACGTGATCCTGAGACAGCTCCTCTGCAGAAGGAGGAAGACGCATTCCTGTGGTTTGCAGCAGAAAGGTAACTCCAGGTAACCAGTGCCCAGTGAAGGGATCTGTCCCCTCCTGGGGCTTTGTCCACAGTGTCTGAGGCTGCCAACATGGGGAGCGACCAAAGCGGCCCTGGCAGCAAGAACATAACAGAATTACAAGAAACATTCGTTCTAAAGATTAAACATTAGGATAAAATTAGTTTTCCTTCAGTGTCAGAAGAGATGCCTTTCAACCCAGGCATGTATTCCATGGGGTTGGCAGCAGGCTTGGGATTAGGGGTACTTTGAATCTCTTCTCTCAATTTTTGTGGCTTTTTGTCCAAAAATGTGCAAAGAGAGGTGGAAGAGAAAGGAAAGCACCGTGGGGTGTGAGGTTGGCTGTCCAAAATAAAAGGCTGAACTGTGGGAAACACCATTTTAATGCAATTCAGTTGTAAAAACAATAGAAAACCATGAGCTAAGAGGCCAGATGAGCTGGCCCACACACGTTCCTACTGCTGGGTGAGGAGGGGAAGGTGTCAGAACGTAGAATTAAGTGCCAGGTGAAAGTCTGCCAGCTCCAGAGTTCAGCCCTGGCTGCAAACAGAGGGTTGTCAGCAGCTCTGTGAGGAGCTAAATGCACTTAATACCTGGGCAGCTTGGGAAGGAATCTTCATTTGGATAAAAAGGCATGTTGGGACAAATAAGATATTCATGTATGCAGAGAGGGACTGGGAATTTGTCAGCTTTCAGCTATTTTCCCCTCAGAGGAGGCGGCACAGGGAGCGGCCGTGGGTACCGAGCTGAAGTAAACAAAATGCTGGGCAGCATTAGGAGGGAGAGGAAGAGGGCTGACATTGGAATGACATTATTTAGGACAATAGGAAACCCCTGCAGCATTAAACACGGAGTTTGCTGCCATCATCTCAAAAAGAGACACCAGAGAAGGACAAGGGCTCAGGAAGGACACTGGGGCACCTTGCACTCCTCTTGTCAAGCACAACAAAAAGCCCAAAAAAATCCGCCCCTATCTCAGAAATCAGACTGGTTTGGACTGGAAGGGATGTTAAAACCCATCCAGTTCCACCTCCCACTGTCCCAGGCTGCTCCAAGCCCCAGTGTCCAACCTGGCCTTGGACACTGCCAGGGATCCAGGGGCAGCCACAGCTTCTCTGGGCACCCTGTGCCAGGGCCTGCCCACCCTCCCAGGGAACAATTCCTGCCCAATATTCCATATTTCACCCTGCCCTCTGGCAATTTAAACCGCAGAAAAGGAAGATTCCCAAAGATTGCCAAGAAAGAGACATGACAGACATCAACTGAAATCTTGATCAGCAAAGCTGCTGTAGTTTTTCCCATGGCACTGTAATATTTCTGTCCTAGAGGAATACAGACAGGAATAAAAGCAAGAATACATACAAAGAAATCTTTCTCATGCCAGCTAAACACTGGGGCTTGTTCAGGAAGTCATCAGGACAGAGAAAGCACTCTAGTCCCAGTTGTTACCTCTCCAAATGACAATAGATTTAATTATGCAGATTAAAACAAGGACATTCCATGCCTCAGGGCTTTTGCAAACTGCTTGCAGGAGCCACGGGGGAATCCCCAGGTAGTGCTGTGCACCTCACCTGAGGTACAGGGGTCAGGGACACATTGTCTGTCTCCAAAACACGCAGTGAATCAGAGGAATATCTGCTGAACAGAACAGATTCATGCCCTGATTCAGTTGTTAATTAGTGTGTTTGATTTTGCCCCCCAGCTGTGTGGTATAAATTGAGTAAAACCTATAAAAGCCCATAAATGAAGTGTGAGTTTCCTCACACTCCTCCACACTTGTTCCAAGCTAAAGAAACTGCCTGGAGTAAGACATTTTCTTCACCTAATCTGAATTTTACTATTTTTCCATCACTTTGGTCCTCAACACACAACAGAGAAGAGGGAAGGTTCTACACCTGAGCATAAGGCAGTCAGGTTTTGGAGAACTTGGGCTTAAAACCAGCTGTTTCAACAATATCCTGATTCCAAAAGTGACAACACATCCCAGGGAGGCCCTTGTGGCTCTGCACAACTCCCTGACAGGAGGGGGCAGCCGGGGGGGTCGGGCTCTGCTCCCAGGGCACAGGGACAGGACAAGGGGAAACGGCCTCAGGCTGGGCCAGGGGAGGCTCAGGTTGGACACCAGCAGCAATTTCTCCATGGAAAGGGTGCTCAGGCCTTGGCAGGGGCTGCCCAGGGAGGTTTGGAGTCCCCATCCCTGGAGGTGTCCCAGGAAGGCCTGGACGTGGCACTCAGAGCTCTGGGCTGGGGACAAGGTGGGCATCGGGCACAGCTGGGACTCCGTGGGCTGGGAGGGATTTTCCAGCCCCAGGGATCCTGGGATATGTTACTGCAGTGACAAGAGCTTTTTCCTGGAGCTGGCTCCTGACTCACACCACTGATGTGAGGCATTCCTCCCCAAGGAGGAAAACCAGGGGGAAAAAAAATCTCTTTCAAGACAAGATATCCTGATAACAATAAGATGTTTAGCCTTGGAGGGAAGCCATCAAAATCAAGGCAGAATCTGTAGAGAGGCCTTTGGGAAATATCCAAAATAGAATCCAGACTGAAGCAGTGCCACTTGTCCTGAGGACACAGTCTGAGGTGGCACAGTGAAGGAGGAGAACATCACAGTAATGACATCAAATGCTGCTGAACAGCCTTACCCCGATTCTGAAGTTTACATTGTCAGTGCATTCTCATTAATTACATCTTGGGGGAATAAGATGGTTTTAAACTTGGTAGGAGCAGATTTTTTTAAGGCCTACAGCACCACAAGCCAGGATTTTGGGTTCTGCCACCCCACTTTGAAAGTTTGAGGGGGAAAGGAAGAAATCAAAGTAAGAATGAGAGCAATGCTTTGAAAAAAGTGAAAAAGGTCAGGACAAAGCAGCTTTGGCTAAACCTCCTCAGAGACCACTTAGACTGGACACCTGCTGGGATGGCAGGACAGCAACTCTTCAAAATACCTCCAGGTTTACCCTGGAACAAGACCTGGATTTACCCTGGAACAACTTCCACCTTGTGTTAACACAGTGGCCAGAAATCACCTCAGCACAGGAGACCTCAGTCATGGCTCTAAAACCCATTATCCTTATATCGAAATTAATCTCTGGAGACAGCCTCACAGAGAGCCTTCTCCACCCTTGGAACTGAAGTGTTTTCCAAATTCTGCTGAGTTCCTCCTCAAATCTTTTATGCATGAACCATTTTCCTGATGCTTTAATCATCATTTACACCTTTATAGAACAAATGCAGAGAGGCAGAAATGCAAATCTACATCTTTAGGTATCACTTAGAGTGCAATCATAAACACCCCACGTGGCTGCAGACACGTCTGGGGCAGGCAGACTGCAAAATCTGGCTCAGCAGATGTCCCACCAGGAAAACCTCCGGGCACTGGCAAGTTATGGAAGTGGGTGTTGGGTTTCTGTGCTAGAGTTCTCTGTCAGGAATAAAATCCTGGTGTTTCTGTTTCGTGCCCTTCAATGTAAGTCTTGTTTTTAACAAACTCAAACAGGGAAAGGCTTTTGCCCAACTAAGCACTTTAATTTTTACTGCATTTATGACTTTTAATCACAAGACATCTTAAGGCTTCTACAGATGGTGGCAGAGTAAAGCTCATCCCAAACCCCACCATTTTATGGTAAAACACAGGAAATTCATGTGTCACACAGCTGCTCTTTGGAACTATGCTCCACTTTCAGTGTCACTGGAATTGCTTAAAGAAATAATATGAGATCAAACTGATTTTTCAAAGACACATTTAAATATTTGCCTTTTTTTGTCCCAAGTTCCCTCCCAAACATAAATACTCCTCGAAGTCTGCTGAAGAGCAGGCTGTCCAATATGGAAAATATCAGCCAAAAATGTTAATCAATACTTGAATTAAAGTATTCTGCTCAGGATATTTTACCAGCTCTCCTCCAAACCCGAAGTTTAATGAGATATGGAATTTTCAAATACATTAGGAACACACAATGACCCAACTGCACTATTTCTTAGTGTCTGCCCTAGATTTCTTTTCAACTCAATAATTCTCCTTCTAAATTAATAAATTCTCCTTCTAAATTCTTGAAGGGAAGAAGCAGTGCTCAAAGAGTCTGGATTTTGGGGTTGATATCTTGCTTTAAGGGAATTATAGAATGATACAATGGGTTGGGAAGGATCTTTGAGATCGTCTGATTCCAAGCCCCTGCCATGGGCAGGGACATCAGGTTTTCAGTCACTTCGAATTCAGAATTGGGCTCATGTAAGGAATGACCAGAATCACTCTCCAAGAACATCTGTGGGGTACAAAATTATGAGAATTAAAACTTTGCTGGATAATCCAAAGGAGTTTAAGAGCACCAAAGTTTCCCAACACTATTTGCTGAATTAATCACATCTTCCCTCCGTTTTACACCAAATCCTTTTCCCACTTGTATA
The DNA here is from genome assembly GCA_013397795.1 of Orthonyx spaldingii. NCBI lineage: Eukaryota > Metazoa > Chordata > Aves > Passeriformes > Orthonychidae > Orthonyx > Orthonyx spaldingii. The sequence continues at coordinate 107,645 of VZTJ01000575.1, read as the reverse complement.
AACTGGAATCAATTAATATTCATTCCTTCCTTTCCTCAAGCTGAATTCCATAGAATTGGGTATTTATTAAGGGATGATTTTCCCTCTTTGAAATCACTGACACCCAAGAACCCAAAGTCCTGGAGACCTGGCACAAAGTCCAAGTCAGGTCAGTGGATTGATGGGAAAAATGGGAAGCAGAGCACAGAAAATCCTTGTTAAGGTAACAGGAAGGGCAGGGCAGGGCAGCCCAGGGGGCTGGGCTGGTCACAGGGGATTGGAGGGGCCAGGTTGCCCTCCCACCCAAGGATCAGTGACAGCGTTTTTAGGATATGAACAGAAAAGGCCTCTGAGTGGGTGGGATTTGACTGCCTTGGAAGGCTTTGTTTGCAGGCCCTGCCAGGCAATAAATTGATTTAGCAAAATGTCAGGGTGGAGGGAGGAGGCAAGAAACAGGAGGTGAATTCCTCCCAGAAGAACATCAACGCTCTGACTGCTCTGCAAAAGGCAGCTGAAGGATTTACTGATCTGCTGGAGTATTTAATGAAATTATTCTCCTGAGCACAGCCTTTATGAGCAGGATCATTGCTATCTCTCCCCCAATAACTCACTCCCTTCTCATTATGCAAAAAAACTTCACATAAATACCTCCACACTCATCATTCCAATCACTCCTGCCACCGCTGTTTAAAAATCATCTTCCACTGCCACTTGCCCTCGTTCCATGGCATAATTCAGCACAACATTGCTAAAATCCAATTTGGAGCATCCCAAAACACAAATTTTGGTTTGTGGCAGGACACCAAGCCCATTCCTATTTCATATGGAAGTTTTGTCTGCAGTTAATTAAATGGTCAGTCTGACCATAAATTTGGTTTTAAAACTAAGTTCTCTTCACCATTTAAAAAAAAACCTAACAAGTGGTTGAATTGCAAACAGATCTCTGAAAAACAATTCAAACTTAATTCTTACTTCAGAGGAGGTGAAGAAAAATACAGATTTTAGAACTGGCTACTACAAATTTCCTTCTACAGATAAGAGCCTCTTATATTCAAAAAAAGAATTGCAATACAGCAAAATTTTGGCTTTACTTCCAAAAAATTGTTGACTTCACCTGTCTTTGAAATGACAATGGGGATAGAGGCAGAAAACTCTCAGGTTTTTGAGTAGTTTCCACACCCTACTACTGATCCTACAATAGGACAGGCAGCAATATCCTTGTTCTGACATCCATAGGAGACGTTTTCATACCAGCTGTATAAACATTAACAGCAAAATAAAAAAGAAAAAAAGAAGCCACGTTCAAAGCATTAAAGTACCCATGAAATCTTTTTTCACCCTCACAAAGAAGTTCATCAGTCAGGACAAAGCTATGGCTGATCAGGCATCCAAACTAAGAGATCATTAGGACCACAAAATAAAGTTTAAAAAAAAAAGGAATTACAGAAAAAAAACCAGTAACAACTTATTTCATGTGTTGACAGCCCAGTGCTTGCATTGGAAATGTGGGAATTATCTATCCTTGCCCCTTCCCTTTCAGTCATTACACAGCTCCATCACATCCTTGTTTTGTCCTTCTTTTTCCAGGCTGAGGGTCCTGGGATCACTCAGTTATTCTTCAGAGAGGAATTATTTACATGCCTGCAATTAAATCTCTGCTGAATTTCCCCTGGATTTCTTGAAATCTTAACAATGGGGGAAAACACAGGACTAATTCCCAGGGAAAATGAACAAAACGTTTTTCCACCTCCTGTGTTTCTATGGAGAAGTCTTTTAACAAAGTCCAAATGTTTAAGAAAAAGCAAAACTTTCAACACTTCACCATCACTGCTTCAGGGCAGGGGAAAAGGCAAATGCCAGGTGCCAGGACTATCCCAGGTGCTGGAGGCCAGAACCAGGCCCAAGTTTATATTTTACACCTCTCTGAGAGCACTGGGCCTGCGAGGAGAGGGGAAAACCAAACCAAAATCCCAAATCACAAACCAGTTTCCTGGAGTTCCCCCTCAGTGGGACATTCAGTCCCGTTTCCCAGCAGCTGCACAGTCTCTGCTGCTGCTCTGCAGCGTCAGAAGGAAACCGAGGAAGAAACACCCCTGCCTTCAAAATGTCCCCAGCCATGGAAGAGGCAGCAGTGCTGTGTGCTTTGCAGCTTTTCTGGGATCACAGAGCTGTGCCTTACGTCAGGGGGAAGTTCCTCCACTCCCCTCCTCAAACACCAGCTCACTCCTCTTGCTGCACCCTTTCATCTCTTCCGTGAACTCACTACCCTGACCTTTCCCTGGGAAATCATTCCTGCATTTCCTCTCATCTTCAGGCAGCACAGGCAGTGCCCTGCACCTTCCAGAGATGGGAAAGGCACTGATCTCCTCCTCACCCGCCAGGATAGGACATTAATCCCAGCAGAAATTCTGAGGTCAAACCAACCACAATGGATTATGTCCGTGTCTAATAGCTCCAAGAGCTAAATCTCTCTATCAGGCTCATTCATCACTGGGATGCAACAAGAGCAAAAGTTTTTGGCTAGAAAGAGATTTTTTAAGCCAGCTTTTAACAGTTAAAGGCTATCAGGATATTCCTCAATGAACACAAGCCATTTGTCTCCCTACAGAGGAGTCCTTTCAACACCTGTGCTCCCAAACAAGAGCAGAATCCCTGGATTCCCCACTTAGGGGAAGCACATGGCCAGGGTTGTGTGCAAATGTCATCGAGACTGGCTTTCTAAATTAAACCACAGCAAAAAGAGGCAGAAAGGATAAAAAAGGAAAACCAAAATACTGTGTCAGATTGGTCCATGGATCTGCAAGAGCTGCTGGTTGTAACTCATTCGTGTCCCAAGCTGCTGGCAGGGAGTTAAGACACCTTTAAAACCACGCTCAGCTAAGCTCTGCCACTGCTCTCACTCCTCGGGTCAGAGTTCTGACCAAAACTCGCCAGAAAGGGACAAAAATCCAGTGACCACAGCCCTCCCCTTGCTCCAAAATCCTGTGCTTTAACAAGAGCTGATGAACCAGAAGTCATGCAGAAGGTTGAGTGAGAGAGCAGCATTCATGGGAGGGAAAGAAAAATATTTATATGCCCTGGTGAGCAAAAAAAGGTGCTTTTAAAATCAGCATTCAATAAAGTACAACAACTGCATTTGCTAAACCCAGTCCCAAGCCCTGCTGGGCAGACATATGGCACATAATAAACCCGAAATTGGTTAGAACTGCTGAAATATCATCGGATAAATGAAATTATTCCCTAACAATACTTAGCTACTGGGAACGGCTCCTGCCTTCGTACACCAATTACTGCTTAATTACTGTCAGGCCACACTTCCTAAAGGAACAGCAGAAGGGAATTTATGGCACCAGTAAAGGAAACGTCTGTTACGTCAGGAGTAAGAATCATTATTGTTTGTCACAAACTGGTTTCTAATTCGATAGATAACAGCCAGCAAAACAGCATGATGGATACTGCTGGTTAATCAATTAATCAGTGAGCGCAATCTAATAAAGTTTAATAAATGAAGAATTATTTAATATTTAAGGATGAACAAAGGAGTGGCAGGAAGAGGTTTCTCTTGGATTACAGAACTCTAAAGGAGCAAGGGTCATGGAATTACTGGAATTACCATTGCCTCAGAGCTGCTGGGCAGGGGAGCACAACTGCCAGAGAGGCAGAGATCTCCCTTGAAGAGCAAAAACATCCCAAACACCATAAAATCATGGAATGGCCTGGGTTGGACAGGACCTTGAAGCTCACTCAGTGCCACCCCTGCCATGGGCAGGGACACCTCCCACTGTCCCAGGCTGCTCCCAGCCCCAGTGTCCAACCTGGCCTGGGACACTGCCAGGGATCCAGGGGCAGCCACAGCTTCTCTGGGCACCCTGTGCCAGGGCCTGCCCACCCTCCCAGGGAACAATTCCTGCCCAGTATCCCATCCATCCCTGCCCTCTGGCACTGGGAAATCACTGCCCCTTGTCCAAAATCTCTCTCCATCTTTCCCATCAGCTCCTTCAGGCCCTGGAAGGCCACAATGAGGTCACCCCAGAGCTTCTCCTCTCCAGGCTGAACAATGCCAGCTCTCCCAGCCTTTCCTCCCAGCAGAGCTGCTCCATCCCTCTGCTCATCCTGGAGCCTCCTCTGGGCTCTCTCCAGCAGCTCCAGCTGCTCCCTGTGCTGGGCCCCAGGGCTGGGGCAGCTCTGCAGGTGGGGGCTCACCTGAGCACAGGGGCAGAATCCCCCCTCCCCTGCTGCCCACGCTGGGGGCTCAGCCCAGGGCACGGGGGGGTTCTGGTTCCCAGCTCTCACCCACAGCACCCCCAGGTCCTTCTCCAGGGCTGCTCCAGCTGCTCATCCCCTGGATTAACTTTGGGGCTTGCCCGGATCCGGGTGCAGCAGCAGCACCCGGCCTGGTTAAACTCCCTGATGTTCCCATGGGACAATTCTGGAGCTTGTTCAGGACCCCTGGGTGGCTGGGGGATCATTTCACAGCCATCACACGACACACAGAATAAACAAAATGAGTGTTTCTACATCCAGAGGTTCCCAATTATTTGAATCCCTTGTCCCCCCACAGAAGGGCATAGATCAGGCTGCTCATAAATTTCTGCTTCACTACGTTTGCAATACAAAAGCAGTTTATTCCCTAGGGACAAAGAGCAGTAGCAGCACTTCAGAATCCCAGCATTTCTGTGAGCAGGCTTGTTTCCAAAAAAATAGAAAACAAAATACAGTAATTGGAATACTTGAGTAGCAAAAAAAAAAAAAAAACCAAAACCATCCTCAAATACCTTTCAGCACTATCTTCTCTGGTTCTGCTGCTCTTTTCCACCTCATAGTAGGATACACCCCATTTCCTACCTGAAAGGCAAGAAAATGGAAGTTTGCTGAAAGCCAGAGCAGAACCAGAGGAAAAACTCCTCATCCATTTCCACTCAGGGCTGTCTGCTGCAAAGCCCCAGGCTTCAAGGACAGTCAGGCATTTAAGGAAAAATGTCTTCATTTTGTTCCTCAGACCATTTGAAGCCCATGTGATAAATCTGGAGAACGGCTTGCCAGCTGCATATTCTAAGGAGGAAGAAAATCAGGGCAGGAGAGGGACAAACTTCAGTAAACAGATTAATTATGTTAAAATTAATGATTCTGAAGCAAGAGCCACGAGGGACAGGGTCCTCCTCCCTGCGGAGTGAATTATTGCAATAAAGGCCAGCATTGGAAAAGCCACCGGAGACAAAGCTCCAGATCCATCAGGATTTTACCCAGAGCCTTTAATGAGATGAGATAAGGCCCCAAATAAATAAAAATAAAGCATAAGTCAGGAGAACATGCTCAGTGTAGCTTTGGCTGCATATGCAATGCCTTTTAGATACACAGACACCTTGGCCCCAGAAAAATTTGCTGTACAATCTCTCAATGTTCATTCTCAACATCACTCAGCACCTTGAAAACTATTTAATAATCTCTAGGATCTGAAATTTTAAAACTTGGACTAGAACTTTGAGCTTACTGGAAAGTAACAAAGATAATGAAGTATTAAAGTGACTTGTGAATTCTGAGTCGCTAAAACTCCATAGAACCACTTTCAAAACTGTTTTCTACACATGATATTACTGGTTAAGACATCAGAATTCCTTAAAATTATTCTTTCCCCTTTAAGTTAACTACCAGGGTAAAACACAAAGATATTTCCCATAACCAGTGTCTCTTGTAATCCTAATGGAGCAGTACTCAAACCTGACTATTTAATTCTCATTGTTCATGTAAAAGTGTGTTCAGTTGAGTGCTTAAACTTTCCAGTTCCATCTGATCATATGGGAAGGCACTGAAGTATCAAAGTGGAAGGTGTTATAGACCATTTAGCTTTTAATGAATCTAAACTTGGAGCTAAGATTATGATACACAATTTAATTTTATGTTCTAATCAGTCCCTAATAGAGCATTTTAATCTCCAGAGCACGCGCTCACATTTGGAAGGGTGCAATGGAAGGCCCAACTAAACTCTCCACACCACTGGAAAAAAAGCAGGCCCTGAATTTTAACAGACCCAGGAACAACAGGTCAAACAAAGCTTTGAATAGTGAGAACTGAGGCAGAATCTCCAAACTTTGCCTCACTTCAAACACATTTCATTAAAAGAAAAAAAAAAAAATCATATGAAACAACACCAGAAATTACAAACCCCCCAAACAATTAATGAGGGAAAAGGGAACACCTCCCACTGTCCCAGGCTGCTCCAAGCCCCAATGTCCAACCTGGCCTTGGACACTGCCAGGGATCCAGGGGCAGCCACAGCTTCTCTGGGCACCCTGTGCCAGGGCCTGCCCACCCTCGGAGCTGCACAGGATCAAGTGGACATCTCCACTCTGGCAGAAATTTTAGATGTGCAAAACAAAACAAGAAATCCTACAACAAACTTCCCCACACAGTTCAATCAACAGGATAAACAAGAAACAAAAGCTCTAACAGGGAGAATTCCATATGTGCCCAGTGCACAGCAAATTTTCCTACTGAAATGAACACCAGAAAATTTAAAAACCTGACGATTTTAATCAAAGAGTTATTAAGGCTGGAAAAGACCTCCAAGACTAAGTCCAAGCTGTGACTGATTCCCAGCCCAGAGCTCTGAGTGCCACGTCCAGGCCTTCCTGGGACACCTCCAGGGATGGGGACTCCAAACCTCCCTGGGCAGCCCCTGCCAAGGCCTGAGCACCCTTTCCATGGAGAAATTGCTGCTGAAAATTTTAACCATCAAGATGATTTTAAAAAGTTGTATTTCTGAGGCACCTTGCCCAGGTTTGCCCCAATGGACACCAACCCAGACAGAAACTGTGACGTGGTGAGAAATCTCCTCTCCCTGGAAAGTCACAAAGTTCAGAGCTCGTGCTTGGGACCAAGCAGCTTCCAGGGGACACCAGAAACATCTCCCAATTTAAGTAAATCAAAAAGCCAACGGCCCAGCCAGACATTTTTACACAGAGCACGTGGTGAGGAGGTGCTGCCTCCAGGCTCTGACAGGATGCCGAGGCAGTCGGTGGTGACAGACCTTTTAGGCTCCCAGTAAATAAAACTGTCAGAACAAGAAAAATGAACAGTTGGGAGTGTGAAAAAAAATTAATTGAACTTGATCTGTACATCAGTTTAGCCTCTGGGGCAAACTAAAATTACTTGGCTCTTGGAAACATCCAACATCCAGCTCTCTGTCCAGGGTGATTCATGTTCCAGGCTGAATCATCAGAACCAATTAAGAAAATGTGACCCCCTGACTTTGTTCTGAAGCATCACCCACCACCTGATGCAGAGATCTTGCTCCGAGTCCCTGCAGACACTGAGAAGGACAAGAGAAGTGGTCAGTGCTGCAAAAATTAGTGGTTCTTCCCTTGTCCCCCAAAACCCAAGGATTTCTCTGATGCCATGTGTTGGTAAAATACTGAGAGCTTAAAAGAGTGGAATCACCTTGTTCAATGAAGTGAGGGCAGAGAGAAAACAGAATTTACTGTATTTTGCTATTGATGGTTATGAAAAAAAATCCAGAAGGTTTCATGAGGGGAATGCTACTTCAGTGGGGAAAAAGGAATGAAGAATCAGAGCCATGAGAAGAAAAATGCAGGTCCCTCCTCTGTCCTCCACCAGAATCACTGACCAGCTACCACCTCCAGCTTGTCCTCAACACAGAAAATAAAAAAACAGCCCAATTATTCTACTGAAGATTCAGATGAGTTCCACAATCTTTTTTTTTAAGCCAGTAACAAAACAATTGAAAGTAATATTGCTCATTCTAAGTTGGAAACACATTTTTACAGTTTCTAATTGCTAGGAATTCAGAAGGGGATTTTCACGCTTAAATAAAAACCCCAGAACTACCACCCAGGTGTTCCCAAAGCAACCTGAAGGTCAACACACCACTGGATTTCTTTACTTTTAAATCTGTCTCAGAGGTGAGCAGGCACTGAATGACAGATCTGAAAGAAACTGAAACCAAAGAAATCCTTCTTCTGCATTCAGTTCTTTCCCACTGGATGTTTGAAAAACAAAAAAATCTCCAACAAAACTTGTCATAAGCAATACAGGCCAGGAGCTGGACTTGGCTGATCCTTGTGGGTCAGGATATTCCATGATTCTATGAAAACCTTGAAGAGAGGCAGAGATAGGACACACTGATTTCCTCTGAGCAGACACTGACTATTACATGGCCTGATGCAGAAAGATCCTCTAACAAGCACCACGAGGAAGATTTTCTCTGCAGAACAGGTTCCACTGAGCAGTAGGAGGTGAAAACCCACGAGGTTTTCCTCTCACAGTGGCACAAGAGTGTATGAAAGAACAGCATTGAGATGATCCTTCACACATCTGACACCCAAGAAGCAGCAGTTGGGGCCAGTTCCACGGTAAAGGATGCCCTGACATCTTCCCAAGGAACACCCTGGAGGTCACGAAGTTTTAATGTGTCATTTCCACAACAACCAATTCACAAAATTAAATAAGCTGCTTCCAGTTCTGGCCAGGAATCATTCCAAGAGCAGTGCAAAAACCAACAATTTAGACACATCTTTAGCTACCCTCAAAGATAAAGGTTCTTGGAGCAACCTGGGACAGTGGAAGGTGTCCCTGCCCATGGCAGGGGGAGGAATGGGATGAGCTTTAAGGTCCCTTCCGCTGCAAACTGCTCTGTGACTCTGTGAGGGAATAGAGATGACAACTGTCACACTTGAAGGTGATTATTTGTGAAAGCAAGAACTTTGCACAATTCTTATTGCTCTTTTCAAAAGCTGATGATTCAGAAAGAACTGGCAGGGAAGGCTGGAGTCAGCAAATGTGGCTTTGCTGATTTTCATCAAGGAGAGTGGTGGCAATCACGGCTGTAACAGCACGAGTGGCTCCTCTCCCAGCTATGGCTCCTGTCCCCTTTCCTGGCCATGCTCTGCACATTCCACACACACCAAGGTGTCCAGTGGTGAGGGGAAATGCAGGATGCGGTGTCACAAGGCAGCCAAATCCATCCATTCTCCTGGTCACGCTGGCAGCACCAGGAAGGCAAACAGCCAGGGAAGCTCAGCCTAAACCAAGGCGTGGCCAAAGGGGCCACATGGAGCGGCTCCAATTGAGGCACATCTGCTCCCCGTGGTGTCCCCTGAGCTGCACAGAGCTGTCCTGTGCCTGCCACCACAGGGACCACAGGGACACCACTCCTCCCAGTCAACCCAGTCCCGTCTGCTCGTGGGCACCTCACGCTTGCCAGACCAGGTGTGAGTGAAGAGGAAGGAGGATGAAGCCCAGCACAGCTCAGGTGAGTTCCTAAGCCAGACTGGTCCACGTCAGGACATTTTCAGCTGCTCTAGGCAGGACAAAACCCATCTTATTCCATGTTCCCTCCTTAAACTCCAGCCAGCAGAACCAGCTGGGCATGGCCTCTCCGTCAGCAAACAGCAGGAAAAGTGGCTGAATGTGGAGACTGGAGAAGGTTGGAAGGTTCTATGAGGGGAATGCTGCTTCAGTGGAGAGAAAGGAATGAAGAATCAGAGCCATGAAGAGAAAATGCAGGTGCCTCCTCTCTCCTCCACCAGAATTATTGACCATCTACCACCTCCACACAAAAAACCACAAAACCAGCCCAATTCTTCTGCTGAAGAATCAGAGGAGTTCCACAATCTTTTATTTTATTTAATAAGCCAGCCCATAAGAGGAGCAAAATCCACTTGTAGCTGATGACTATTATTTACATTTGTAATCATATATTTCAAGAGCATAACTAATAGCCTGCAGTAATTTAGTCAACATAATTCCTCCATTTGACATCCCTTTGGAGAAATTATGAAACAAACCCTAAACAGATGTTGACAAGCTGTTCCCAAACACGGATGCAACATCATTTAAAAAAACTGCTTAACTAATCAACATTTGAAAGTAAAAACACTGCTTGTGACCTGCATCATCATGCAAACTGTGTATTATTTTTCCCGTCTAAATCAAGAATTCATTATCATATTTGATTTATCATGCACAGCCCTACAAACCCTATTTACCCTCCGGCTCCTCAGTCCTCACAGCACCCTGATCATTTAATATCACATCTAAATCTTTGTTTTCCTCATCTCATCAAATTACACTCCACCCCTCAACACCAAAAAACACCCCCAAAACAATTTAAAAAATACAAACCCCGATCCTGTTGCTGGAGCAATGCCCACTCCTGTGGCCCAAGCACAAGATGTTCGACAAAGATTTATAGTTTAAGACAGTTTCAAAGCAAGGGAAAATTGAGAACATCCCTTGTTAATTTACATCAACAGTTGATTACCTTCAGTCAAATATTTACAGCTTGTTTACAATTTCAACATCAACAATTTTGACTTGCAGTCATTTCATTTTGTTCCACATTTGACTGCAAGAATGAGGCCTCAAGCACTCAAAAAATCAACCTGCATCACAAAGATCACCCTGCTAATTACTTTTTTTTTGCTTGTGTGAAGAGTGTTGGTGCTCCACAGCTCTTACTGTTAAAGCTTTATTATTAAAATATCATTTCAGCTCTGAATAAGAGCAACAATGCTGTCAAACACCCAGGCATTCACAGGGAGCTTCCAACATTCCCATTGGCCTGTTCCACCTGGTTCTTCACATTTTTCTTATCCACAAACCCTCTAACTTAGGGAACCCAGTTTCCAGTTCCTCCTCACCTCAACAGCCTGATGAGTCTGGCAAGCAAGGATTGCAGCAAAGCCACTCCATCTTCCCAATTGTTTGAAGTTTACAATACACTTCACCTGGAAGACACTTAGGGAATCCTGAAACAGCACAGGATCACCACCAGAGCTGCTGGAGACTGGCCCAGGCAGATAAATTACAGGCAATCAGTGATTCCAACCAGGCACTTCCAGGAATAAAAGCCTGGTAACCTCTAAAGCAAGGCAGAGAGAACCCTGGCACAGCCACCAGAGTCCTGCTCTTCCTTCATTACAGTCCAAGAATTCACAGGAATGACATGGTGAAGGCTAATCTGCTGAAGGGGTAAAGGATGGAAAACCAATGCAGAGTTTGGAGCAGAACCTGTCTGTTGGTAATAAAAACTAACAAGAAATTGCTGCCTGTGTCATGCATTAATACCAGGATCCACAGGGAAGCTTTGGAAAGATGTTGCTATTTCCTCTGGCATCAAAGCTACCAATCGAACCATCAAAACAACAAACCAGCAGGAGGGGAACAAAAAAACCCTAAAAACACACAAACCTTTACACAGGAAAGAGGAAAGAAAGGGAAAAATCCTCTCAGCAGCTGTAACCCACTGGCCAAAATTCCTGCTTTTCTTTATATATATTTATATTCCACCCAATCTACTGCTGCTCTTTATTTACTAACTCTTTATTTACTAACTCTTTATTTACTAACTACTAGCACAAACAATTTTGCTTCATAAACTCACATCAGGCTACAGCTACAACTCTTGCAGCACTAAATATTTGTGTCCAGGAGCGTTTTCACTGAAACTGGTCCAGCCAAAGTCATATGAACTACAGATCTCCACTACTATGATCCAGTTTTTCCCAAATCTACACAGAATAGCAAAACACACTGGAAAAAAAAACCAAACCAAAATCCAAAAAGAAAACTCAGCACATTCAGATTCAGTATAAATCCCAATGCTGGATGCTTGAAGGAGGGAAGCACCAAAAAAGCTTTTTCAGTAAAAGGGAATATTCTGAGTATTTTCTGTGTTTCCACAGACAAAAGATGACACTAAGAAATCCAAAATATAGGTACAGGTCACAGAGACAAAGGTCAGGTGTATCATAAGGTTGTGTTTTCTTCATTTGTTTGTTGTAGCTTCACCATCGATCACAATTCCAGATCCTGCAACCTGCATTCCCATAGAGGGGTTATTCCCATCAAGGTGCAGGAGTGCTGAGGAGGAGAAAGAGCAGCAGGAAAAGCCCTGCACCTGGGCAGGAACAGCCCCGGGAACCAGGACAGGGGGCACCTGCTGGAGCAGCTCTGCAGTGAAGGACCTGGGGGCCCTGGGGGACACCGAGCTGTCCCTGAGCCAGCAGAGGGTCCTGGGGGCCCTGGGGGACACCGAGCTGTCCCTGAGCCAGCAGAGGGTCCTGGGCCAAGGAGCCAGTGGGATCCCGGGGGCAGCAGGAAGAGCATTCCCAGCAGGGCAGGGAGGGATCCTGCCCCTGTGCCCAGCCTGGGAGGCACCTCTGGAGTGCCGTGTCCAGCTCGGGATCCTCAGCACAGCAGGGCCAGGGAGCTGCTGGAGCGGGGCCAGCGGAGGCTGCGGGGCTGAGGAAGGGCCTGGAGCATCTCGGTGCCCAGGAAAGGCTGAGGGAGCTGGGGCTGCTCAGCCTCGAGAGGAGCCCCAGCTGAGAGGGGCCCTCAGCCCTGGGTGTCCCTGTGTGCAGGGAGGGCTCAGGGCAGGGCCCAGGCTCTGCTCCGGGGCCCAGCAATGGCACCAGAGCAACGGGCAGGGCCTGAGCCCAGCAATTCCCTGCACAGGAGGCACAACTTCTGCCCTGGGCAGTGCCCAGCCCTGAGCAGATTGTGCACAGAGCCTGTGGGGTCTCCTGGCTGGGGCTGTTCCAGAGCTGTGTGCACACAATCCTGTGCCCTGTGCTCTGGGATGGCCCTGCTGGAGCAGGGAGGTGCCACCAGGTGCCCGCGGGGCTCCCTTCAGCCTCACCCATCCTGGGATTCTGTGAGAAGGGAAGACGACTCCCCTGGTGAGCATTAAGGAGTGAGGACTTCAGAGAAACCCCCACCATGACACAATGCTCAGGGACAAGATAATTCAGGTTGTCTGAATGTGTTCCCTGTGAGGCAGCTCATGAATATGAACAACCCAACACTGTCACCACCACACCAAATCAAATCTCCAAAGGCTGCAAGGAAAAAAACCAAAACCCAGTGAAATGAATAAATGTATTTGTTGCTGGGAATTGGTCTCTCCCACCCCAAAAGAGTTACATGTATAAATTAATTGTAAACAGTCTATTTTGTACTTCAGAGATCAACTCAGAAATCCTCCCCATCCCATGTTCTCCACTGCAATCCAAGAAATGAATCCATGGATAAGAACTAGAATCAGACCCACACAGACCCTGAAAAAGGATAATCCCTTCCATTTAGTCTCCAGTTTCAACCATTTCTCTTCTAATATGCACCTACTGTATTTGTCAATCTCACAATCATGAGAATTATTGAGAGAGGAGATGCAGTGTTTTCAACCAGCAGAATTCCAAGAAAAAAGCTTTATCCCTGCAGCAAAAGTTTGTGCATTTTGGGGGTGTGGGTCATTCACTGAAGGGTTCTTTTAACACAATAATCTGAAACTTTGTGTTTAGGTTTAGTTGAGCTTTCCCCATCTGCACTAGCAGCAGCTTTGCTTTATTTGCAGATTTACCAGGTGACACATCCATCCCAAAACATTAACTGGAAATGAGAGCTATAAAGCAGCTGATGGTTGGGTTTTCTAATTAAATGCAAGGTGCACGCTCGGATCTGCTCTGTACACTCACAGCAAGCCAAGAACAGAGATAGCAGAGAGGAACAGATCTTATCCCCCTCCACAAGCGCCAACCCATTTCATCCACAAACTGTTGTCCTTCTGGAAGAGATGTGCTTTTGATGAACACAAAAAATCCCCTCCTGCCGAGGTCTCCTGCGCTGCAGTGGCTGGGTTATGTGTGTACTTGTGTCGAGAGGGATCACTGCCTAATTTGAGCGTTATCTACAGGAACAGCAAGCAAGCCCTTGGAGACAGCTCAGGGCGTGGGGTTTACTTTTCCTTTCCTGAAAATACCGAAGAGTTTGGACTTGCCATCTGTCTCTGCTCTTTGTGCAGGGAACATCAGACCCACTCAAAAACGCAGTTGTCCTCTTGTCACACACATGTGACATCATGGAAACACAGATTGGTTTGGGTTGGGACCTTAAAACTCATCCAGTTCCACCCCTGGGACACATTCCTCTGTCCCAGGTCACTCCAAGCTCCATCCAGCCTGGCCTTGGACACTCCAGGGGTGGTTAGTCCCTAAAGAACAAACCTGGATGAATCCGAGGATAATGCACATACTCGTACATTGGTGTACAGCTGCTTTTCCAAGGGATGGCATGTTCCTCAAAATAATCCCTGTATTTTCCTCCCCTCCTTTCTTTTCAAGTCACCTTACTGGGAAAATTACTCACAAGAGCCAGGGGCCTTAAAGCAAGACAAACTTTTCAGTCAGGGCACACAGACCCAAAACCACTTCAACCCAAAATCTGAAGTAAGAAATGTCCCCACAGCTGAGAGATCCCAGCGACAAAAGGACCTTGCCAGAAGTGCAGAAACCCAAATGTGTACTAAGCAGACATTCTCCACACAAAAAACCAACCAACCAACCAAAACCCAAAAAACCAAACAAAAAAATAAACCCAGGACCAGAATTCAAGCAGAGATGCAACTTGAAGAATTTATATTTATAGGAAATTTAAGGTAGCTGGAAAAATTAAGGGAACAGCAGCTGGGTCTGACAACTACAAAATAATAAGAAGAAAGTAACAACAACCTGAACAACTATAGCAAAACTCCTGAAAAGCAGGATCTGTGATGAGAAGGAAGCATGACATCCATTTCTACAGGTGGGAGGAACAGCCATTCCAAAGGTTTCCCCTAAAATTATCTTTTCTTTCAAATAACCTCTGACTAAATGTGGAACCCACTTAACACCAGAGAAGCAGGACCATCAGTTCTCAGCATTCTCACAGCATCAGATCCCAGAATGGTTCAGTTTGAAGAAACCCTTAAAGATCATCAAGTCCAACCTTTCCCCCAACACTGCCAAGGCCACCCATGTCCCCAAGTGCCACATCCACACAGCTTTTAAATCCCTGCAGGAATGGTGACTCCATGCTGCAAACACAAGGTGCTATTTGAAAAAGTGCATCAATAAAACCATGTTAAAAACCAACAGATGGGAGCTGAAATAAAAAAATAATTGGTTTTTTTGGTTCTGCCTTTCCTGGAGCAGAAGTTCACCTTATTTCCACACGAACCAAGATCCAAACAAATCCACAAATCCTAGCTGGCTCTGCCACACAGTTTGCATGAGGACTATTATTACCTCAGCCTCGTTGCATGAGATTTAAATCAGCAGATTCAATTTGCTTTGTGCAAAATAAAATCCAAGGCAACGCTCGTATGGGTATTTCCTTTCCACAACCTGTTATTCCCAGTAAAAGCAAAAAAACCCAACCCCCTGATTAAAGTAACAGAGGAAATGATGTTCCTTTTTAAAGGCACTAATTAGGTTTCTGTGGAATGCTGGAGGGGGACGGGTGAACCCATCCAAGCTACATGGATTTCACAGTTCATTTCCAACCTCAGCCAAACCCCAGTTTATCTCATTAGAGAACAATATCTCAATCTCCCTTGTTTTGCCATAAACCAAAGCCAGCACATTTGATGCTCCAGCTCTGAACCAGTGGTTCAGAACTTGTGGGGCAAACAGGGAATCCTTCAGCTGCAGGGACATCCCAGGGTGACAATTATTGCAAGCAAAGCAAGAGGCAGCAACCACCTTGCCCAGAGCATTGGTGGCTGAGCCTGTGTCGCTGCTGATGCTCCACATGTGAATTAGCTTGGAAAACTCTGCAAGAGCAAGACAAACCCTACCGATCTTTCCTCCCAAAAATCATGGATATGTGGGGGAGGATTCCTGAGTTTACCCAGCAATCGTCATGTTCCTGAATTTCCGCATTTCAGACCAACTTGTCCAGTCCACAGGCTCAGCCCGAGAAGAGCAAGGGCTGGCCAAGTCCTCAAAACTGCAAAAAAGATCCTGCAAAAAACTGGGCTGGAGAGCAGCATCCATGAGGCCTCAAGGTGAGTTTTGGCTTCAGAGAAATCTGATAGAAGTGCAGGAGCAGGAAAGATCAAATCTACTTGCAGGAAGTCTGTACCTGGAAGCAATGGAGGAACAGAGAGTGGGGAAGGAAAAAACCACAGCCCAGACACCAGGGGAAACCTGAGGCAATCAATGAGATCCAAGAACCGAGCACACAGCTCTGGTGGTGTTGATCAACACAGCACAGCAGCTCTTCAGCTACAGCAACCTCCTCACCTCCGAGAAAAGGGCCCAAACCTGTGCCTAGTCTCCAGAAAGGGATGAGAAACAGCCTTTTGAGCTCAGCTAAGAATAAGTTGTAATTAAGATCACTCAACCCAGCAGCTGCATCTCAATCAGCCGCTGCAAACCCGTGCTGAAGGAAAGGACCACCAAGGGTTTGGGGTTTTATCTTTCAAGAGCTGCATGGCAGGAAGCCAACGTGGTGAAAACCCCAAAGGCCTGAAAGCCAAGGGTTAAATCCATCCAGCTGCTGACTTTGGCAATGTTGATGCTAATGCTAAAGTATTAAGTAAAGGGCAAACAAATAAAAATACACAATAACTGCAAGTCAATACCTTAAAATACAATAAAAAAAAAACCAGAACAAACAAATCGGTTCAATAAGCTTCATGTCCTTTTCAAAACTGCTCCCTTATTAATATGACTAATAAAGTTTGCCTACAACAAAGCAATAACCCGTGCATGAAAAATGGGGAGTATAAATGCAGTTACTGTTTGGAGAAATCAGGGTGCACACACTTAAGAAGCCCACAAGAGCAAAATAAAGCTCTGTTCACAAGAATATTAATTCTGAATTAATTCACTGCTGTTTCTTTTAATATGCACAACAGATTTAGGCTCATATTTATGACACCTGAAGAGAAAACCAGGTGCACCAGCTACTCCAGACTTAGAACACCAATTAACCCTTTGGTAAATGATGATCAGACAGCACAATGCCAAAGTAACCAAGGATTTTTTTGCATCTTTAAAGCAAACCTTCATCTGCCTGCACCCTTCCCAGGGGAGGCACTTGTGCTGGAGCTGGGAATGAGCCCCTGTCCCCAGGCACAGCCTGGGGGATGTTTATAAACACACATACGTTGCACTGAGCAGCCTGCACTTCCTTCAGGACACAACCCAGGCTTTCAGGCACACAAAGAACACATGGCCAGATTTTCTCCTATTACCTCACCATCTGGTGCTGTTGTCTGAGAGCTGCAGGTTCACAAAGCACTCACAGAACACGTTTTGGTGCAAGTTCATGTGTGTGTTGTCTGAGATTCACCTAATTACCTACAGAAATCCCTGCAGCTCTCTCCCCTTCTAAACACACGTTTCTGACAGCCACTCATGGTGTTCTCTGGGCAAACTCCACGCTGCTGAATTACCCTGCTGTGCTTTGGGCTGACTGATGCACACGGGGGTTGCACAGAGCTGGAAGTGCTGCTGTTTAATTGCTGCAGACTCCAGCCTTCCCAGGGAGGTGCTGGAAGCTGAGCTTCATCTTCTCCTGTGCCCCCATATTCCCACCATGGCCAGCTCAAGTTGTTTTCACTTCAAGGCTCTGAAATAACCACGGTGCCATTACAACCCCTGAAGCCTTCACCCCTAAAAATCCCCAAGTCACTGCACTCATCAAGGTCTCTGCTGTTGACTCCCTCTGCAATGAATCCAAGTGACCCCAATAATCTCCAGGCTTCCCCCATATTTCAGATACACATGAAATGCCCCTAAAACTCACCTGCACACTGATGCTTTCAGCAAGACCTGTCTCCACACTCCTCACAGCCACAGAAGTGAAGCCTGAAGACCAGAGTTACTTCAGCCCAGCAAGAGGAAAGTTTCACCAATCCCAAATACAAAAGTTTCAAGCATTAACATCATAAAAAAACCCATCAAAGCAACATCTCTCCCCCTCAAATGTGGGGGAAAAAAGCTACTTTAAATATCCACTAAGACTGGAAAAAATACTTTTCATAGGATGCAGTGATTTGGCTTTAAACCAATTTTTTAATTAATTAAACTGCGAGCAGAAAAAGCACTGGTTAGTAGACCCACTTCAATTTATCTCTTATTTTTTCTAGATAGTTTGTACAAGCTCTCTGTCAAGTTACATTCACAGCAAACTTGCTCTGATACCCAAATTTCAGCTCCATGAGATAGGAACATCAAAATCCAGAGAAAAGGTACTGTTTAATTGCTTCTGCAATTCTCCAATTAAAAAAACCCAAACAAACACATGCTTGTAATTGAAGTGAAAAAATAAGTTTGGAAACAATCTCATTTTGCTCATTAGAAGTTGAGTCCAAACTATTTTGAAGTCTGAGCTCCACAATTTCAGGCTGGGAGGGGAGAGACTGAAAAGGGTTTGCTGTTTCCTTTTTATTTTTTAACCAGCATCTTGAGCAACATTTATCAATTCTAAATGCAAATTAAGCTGGGCTTAATTTTGCATTTGTATTCCAAAGGCAGATTGCCACATGGTAGAGTAACAAATAACACAGCAGATCTTAGGAGCTCAAGAAAGAGAGCAGATAACACAGACCTGCATTTCTAAGGTTTAAATTAAATTCAGTTCACACTATCACAGACACAAAAATTAAAAGCCCCAAGAAGGTTTGAATACAGAAACTGGTAAATTATCACATGTCACAGGAGTAGGAGCTACTCCAAGTAGAAATTTTACTCTTCCCTTAAAATTTTGAAAGGAATAAGATGAATGTGTCTTCCCAAACAGACCGTGTGAATCTGCTTGTAGCTAGGGCTAGGAGCTTAGAGATAGGGAAGAAACAGAAAACTCTCACTTCTAGAAGGTGTTACTGATCAACAGGGATTGTTGCTCAGCCTTGTTAAATTCCTGAACCTAGAGAAACAGAACAAAGACTTAATAGGCTTAAGAATAGTTTTTTCTTTTATCTAACAAAAGGGGGGTGCACATTAGAGGGGGACATAGAACAGGCGATTGGAGAAGTCTGTACCTTCCGAGCACCTCAGCCACGGGGAAAGGAAGAGGGTGTTGCGGCCGAGAATCAGGATAAAAAGGGGCTTTTATCCCCCAGCAATTCCAGAGACCCCATGGGAAATGCCCACAGCCTTTCCCTTCATTCGAATAAAGTTACAGGACTAAACCTCTGGTGTTTGTGGATTAATTTTCCTGACAATTTCAACTCAGGTAAGCACAGCAGAGTTTGAAAAATTTCACTTAAACACTCCAAATTCCCCGATTTTCTCATGAACATAAAACCAAGAGGCAAAATATCTTTTCAAAGGCTACCACTTCTTTCCCTTGCCCATTAGTGCAAACACCACGAGCAGGAACCCAAACTTCCAAAGTTTTTAAAAAAATCTTTAACAATTCCTCCCAGCAGCAGGAATTCAGGTTTCAAACTCAAGCTTTAAGCATTTTTCTTATAAAATTAAGAAATCAGACTTTCTCCTCCCTTCTCCCACGGCTGAACAGGCAGAGCCCTACCAACAACTGCAGCACCCTGGAGCTGGTTGGGTTTTTTGGGGGGAAGAGTGAAGCTGCCACAGGTTTACGTCATTCCATTCTCACCTGGCCCAGCAGGTTTCTCTCCAAAGATACAAACCTGCCCTTCACATTCACTCATTTCACTCCCTGCTCAGCCCCTTCCTTTTAAATAAATTAAATAAATCTAAAAAGATTTTAAAACCTGCCGGAATTGACCAAGAAAATCAGCAGCCAGAAGAATCAACTCTCAGCAGACAAAACCAGAGAAATCAGCTGCCCAAAAAAAACCTGAGGGGTGGCTGTGAAACTTGGATTTTGCTTTGACAGCATTGAAGAGCACGGATGGGAAGTTTGCCTTTCAATTCCCCCTCTGGGCTTGTCCCCAAAGCCTTTTAAAGCATCTTGTTGGTTTTACAGGGAGAAGACAAGATAATCACTGTGACAAATGGCAACATTTGCATTTGGGACGTTAATTCACTCCTGAGCACATCACCTGTCTGCCACTTCACTCCCACACCGAGTCAGGCCCTAAAGAGCCGGGATTTAAGCCCAGCCTTGTTAAACCTTTGTATTCAGCTCCTGCTTCACTCTGCAAAATGCTGAGGGAGCAATTTTCCCCTTTTCCTCCGCCACGTTTACCCTATAAAACTCCCCAAGCATTGCCTGCTTGGCTCTGTGGTGTATTCCTGACTTAATCCATGCTGGGAAACATTCCTAGAGTTCAACAGGTGAATTCTCCCAGTAAAGCTCATGCATTTGTTCCAGTGGAGAGCGTGCCCAAAGCAAGTTAACCTGGATTTTCCTTCATCATGTCCCTGCAGAAGCTTCTCATTTTCTCAGCTGCCTGCATGGGAGTCAGGCCCAATCCTTAAAACCAAATTCTGGAAATCTGGGCTTCCACGAAAATGCTGGTATCTGCTTCATTCTCACTAACCCATTATTAGAAGCTGCTGAGCACCTGAAGAGCTCAGAAACCAGAGAAAAGCACCAAGAGAGGCCTCACCACAACCCCGGGGCAACGTGGGGTTTATTGGAATTTGTCGGTGAATCGTTGAGTTTCCCAGAAGTTAAAACTTCTGTCCAAAAATACAGGAACACAAAGCAGGATTTGCAAAATGTCAAACCCATAAATCTTGAAAAGCTGCAATTTGTTTCTTCCCAGCCTTTGGGAATTAATGGGATTACTAAAAGCAACGTATGGAGAATGGGAAAAGATGAAGCCTTAATTAATTTATAGAGCAACTGATTAAGCAATATTGCTGCTCTACAGACTAAAACTAACATTTAACAGGCTGTTAAACAACTGGAGTTTAAAAATACCCCTCCAAAGTGGTAACCTTTGAAAAATTTAGGATGAACCCAGCATGCAACTGCATCACCACCTACTGGGCAGTGATCCACAGGGGATGAGGGCTGGAAAAATTGCAGGTGATGTTTTGTGAGGAAGACTCGGACAGTCTCTAAGACAAGGGATTGGAAATTGTAATTTGTATTAGTGCTGATGGGGGCAGGCCGTCCAAAACCCCTGATATTTTGAGGTGAGTGGCACCACAATGGTTTGGTTCACTCCCAGCTGCAAAGCAACAACTCCAATCATCCAACTGGGAAGAACTGGGAAGCACCTGAGGCTCAGGCTGCATTTAACACCCCTGGGGAAGCTTCAGGAACCACTCCTGCCTGTGCAAATTGGTTTTCACAAAGGATATACAGAATTCCAAGCCAAAACAGCCCCAGCAGAGGAAGCAGAGTGAGCCCGGGGAGCTGACCCCGGGCGCTGCGTGTCGCCCTCAGGAGCTGCCAGGACTGGAGGAGGAAGGCAGCTCATCTCCCTCACACGGTTCTTCTTCAGTTCTCCTGCTGATCCCAGGCTAAAAAAGGACAAGGAAATTCAAGAATTTCCAGGTCAGCTACAGCAGAAACTCCAGGGAGTGTGCAGCCATCCCTCATGGAAAGAGATCTTTGAGCATCCAGCCCAAAATTAGTTGGTACTTTAAGTGCTCAGTGGTTTCAGAAACACCAATATAAACACGATTCCACATCGCTGGATCTTCAAGAGAAATTCCTGCCAAACCAGGATTTACTGAAATGCAAAGCAGGATTTACTGAAACACCTGCTTCCTATGTGACATCAACACCCAACCAAAAAAAAAAACCAAAAAAAACCAAAAACCAACAAAAAAAACCCACAGAAAAAAAAAGGAAAAAAGCCAATTTTCCCAAATGAAATGAGGGACAGAACAGATAAAAATGTTCCATTTCTTACCAACAGGCTGGATAAGAGCCAAAAGATGTGCAAGCATCCTCGCATCACAGATAAGATGCTGCTGCTGCAGCATCCACAGCGTTTATTTCATTTTCCTTTCTTTTTTTCCTCTCCTTTAAATGCAAACCCCATGGTCTGAGTAATACACAGAGAAAAGTGAGCCTGTGGTGACCCCAGGCGTGGCTTCTCGCAGTGCCATTTGAATCCCACTCCCAATTAGGAGGAAGAGGAGACTGCCTGTGCCCCGGGGGAAGATTCACGACTGCAGGATGTTGTGATTAGCATCTGCAGCACTCACTTTCGAGGGAAAAAAATAAATAAATTGGGTTAAACGCAGATTTGACTGAAAGGAAGCAAAGGAAGGAGTGGCTGTGGTGGGATTTAAATGTTGTATTACATGACTGCAGGCAGCTCACAGGTGGGAACCCAAGACAGGACTCACCAACACCAAAATCATCTCCCAGAGAGGCAGAAGGGGAACAGGGGGTTCAGGGGATCAGAGGTGCTGAAATGGGAATGCAGTTTGCACCCAGCTCCAGCCAGGGAAAATGGCTGTAGATAGGAGTCTCCTTATATTGCATGAACTGCACTGAGATCCTGGAAGGAAGCAGAAGCTGCTGTTGAAGCCTAAAACCATCTCAGGGAGAGAATTTGGGTGTGCAGAGCAAAGGGAAGAGAGGGGAGCACAAGGTGAAGGGGAGGCACCGTCCCTGCTGCTGTCCTTGCTGTGCCCTCCTCGCTCCCACCTTGGAGGAGACCATATTAAATTCACCAAAATAATCTTCCTGCAAAATTAGAAACCCCGTGGAAGGAAAAATAACAAAAGAGAACGTTCAGGAACAGAAGGGTTTCCAAATGAGCTCCTCAGATTGCTGTGTACAGATATAGAACAAGCATTTAACCACCTGCTTCCACTGTGAGCCACAAAGCCACCTGGCAACGTCCAGATAGAAGATTCACTCTGTATCTTCATGTAAACACGGGCATAGTGCTTGGAACAACACATACTGCCTTAAAAAGAAATTTATCAGATTTTCTCAGGAGCTACAGGGCCTGAAAATGCCACAGGAATATCTGAGAGCAGCTGGTGGGACTACAGAACCCCTTGTTTTTCTAGGCAGGGAAACAAAATTCCATTTGAAAGGAATCATCAAAATTATTTCTGATCTAATTTAAAGGATTACCTAAAAACCTAATAATCTCCACTTGTAATTAGATAAATGGCATACTCAGATTGATTAAGCTTGTCATTTACAGCAAGAGCCCCCATTCCTCTTGTCTGTAACAAGAAAGTTCCATTGGAACGTTCTTCCATTGGAACAGCACCATCAGTCAAAGCTACGGAGCCAGTGGGAGGTGCATTTTTAACTCAGGGATGGGTTAAACTCTTTGAAATTGGCCTGGAAAGGTGTTTGTGCAAAGCACTGATTTATTGCCCTCACATTTAAAAAGCCTCGTCCTTTTCCAGCCCCCACCTACTCCCGGCAGTGTTTGCCCAGCCCAGGTGGACAGACAGGCTGGGAGCTGCAGCCTGGCAGTGCAGAACAAACTGCTGTGCTGCATCTCCTTCACCAGCTAAACTCAGTCAGGGGCAGCCCATCCACTCAGCTGCCACCTTCTCAGGTGCCACCCCAAATATTCTCTTCTTCCCCAGACACTTCCTCAGAAGTACAAATGCCAGGTCCTCCTCCGAGCTGCATTCCCATCTCAAGAAGTGGAGAAAGAAGGGAGAAGTGCATCAGTGCAGCCATGGACAGCATCAAATGTGCATGTTCTGCTAAAGCCATCAGGAGAAGCTGGCTTACTCCCTCCAGGACCTGAACCAGCTCCAAGAAAGATAGAGACTCTTTCCAAGAGTGCCAGGACACAGGGAATGGCTTCCCATTGCCAGAGGGCAGGGATGGATGGGATATTGGGAAGGAATTGTTCCCTGGGAGGGTGGGCAGGCCCTGGCACAGGGTGCCCAGAGAAGCTGTGGCTGCCCCTGGATCCCTGGCAGTGCCCAAGGCCAGGTTGGACACTGGGGCTTGGAGCAGCCTGGGACAGTGGGAGGTGTCCCTGCCATGGCAGGGGTGGGATGGGATGAGCTCAGAGTAACTTCTCTGATGAGATCACCACAGACATTGCAGATGTCTACAATCATCCTTCCTGTTGAAACTTCAAACATCACCCTCTAATTCCAGAATCCCAGAGTCACTGAGGCTGGAAAATCCCTCCCAGCCCACGGAGTCCCAGCTGTGCCCGATGCCCACCTTGTCCCCAGCCCAGAGCTCTGAGTGCCACGTCCAGGCCTTCCTGGGACCCCTCCAGGGATGGGGACTCCAAACCTCCCTGGGCAGCCCCTGCCAAGGCCTGAGCACCCTTTCCATGCAGAAATTGCTGCTGGTGTCCAACCTGAGCCTCCCCTGGCCCAGCCTGAGGCCGTTTCCCCTTGTCCTGTCCCTGTGCCCTGGGAGCAGAGCCCGACCCCCCCGGCTGCCCCCTCCTGTCAGGGAGTTGTGCAGAGCCACAAGGGCCCCTGAGCCTCCTTTTCTCCAGGCTGAGCCCCTTTCCCAGCTCCCTCAGCCGCTCCTGGGGCTCCAGCCCCTTCCCAGCTCCGTTCCCTGCCCTGGACACGCTCCAGCCCCTCCAGGGCTCTCTGGCCGGGAGGGAAACAATAAACAAGGAAACACTCCCATTCCCCTGGAGGATGAAGCATTTACTTTCATTTCAAAACCCTTTAAGAGCCCCAAAAGAAACAGAAGTAATGGATAAAAAATGCTGAGATGCAAGAGCAAGAATCACACCAGGAGTTCCATCAGCACTGCTCTGGGTCTGGACAGGACAACAGGAGTGCTGGGACACAGAAGCCATCAGTGCCCTCAAAGGCTGAGAGAAGCAATGTTTTCAAGGTGAAGGACTGCTACTCCTACAAAAACGGCAGAGGGTCTACAAAACCTCAGGCCCAGCAGCCTGGAGTTCCTCATTTCTCTGGGAGTTTTTCACATGTTCCCATCGAAAACAACTGCACAGAACACGGAGCCACCTGCACTCTCACCTGCCCCGGGGGAGGCTTGTCCTGCACTGCTCCTGTCTGGACGACACAAAACGTCAGCAGCTGCAATAATAAAGCCTTTGGGAGCAAAGCAAAGCCCTGAAGAGCAGTAAGTGGGATGATTCACAGCAGGGGAAGAGCTCTGAAACGCTCCTGGGGCCAGCATTGATCCCAGACCTATCCTTTAAACACAACACGAGCCCCCAGCCCTTCCCTCCCTCCCCAAAATCCATCAACACCTTGGGAATAATCCATGCAGTGAGAATGGGGAGCACATATCACAGAAGTAACTCCATTTCAAGGTACACAGGACAGAATATTAAATCAATAATATTAAATATAATCGTAACTTGTATTAATGCAAAACATCTCAGAAAAAAGCTCTGTGTCCCTGCTCGACAGTGAGTCCTGAAATACTGCAACTATTCCTGCAATAAACGCTCAGGTTTTGTTCTTAAATTTAGTTCTTAAATTTAGTTGGCCTCTCCAAAACTTGCCTAAGCTCCAGCTTTTCTCTGTTTGTTTTATAAAATATTGATCACTGAATATGATGAATTAACTGCAAGTCAGACATTTATAACAAGTGTGTGGCATGTGAGAATAAACTGCAGTTTTATTGGCTTTTCCTTTCCCTTAAGCTCATCCTTATTCTTATATATTCTCAAACCCTCAATATCACTAAAAATCATTGGGTTGTATTTCAAGGAATTTATGTCTATTTAATGATACTTCACTGTTAGTAATTGAGCAGAAGGGGAATAATTTTTTAAAGAAATGGCAGTAATTGCTCCAAAATCCTCTTCTGGAGAGCAACAGATGCTATGGTGCTTCCTATAATACACATTTTTCAAGAAATACAGTTTTCCATGAATTTTACAGGAGTAATGAGTTGCAAAATGCAGAATTCCATCCTCCTTTTACCCAAACTCCTATGAGAACGTATGAACCCTGTTTTCTTGGGGTTTGCAGCTGGGACAGGAAACCAATATTGGGAATAAACTTCTCCCTCCACCAAACACAAAGAACCCTCCAGTTCCCAAATTATTTTTGAGAGAGGGATGAGGTCTGAGCACCACATGAAGAAGCTGCTCAAAGGAAGAAGCAGCGATCACATGGCAATAAAGATTTTATATATAAAATTATCATATTTTACAAAACATTTGCTATTTCTGAAAGGTTTTCTAGCTGATATTTTAACTCTAATACTTAGAGACCACTTGAGGCCTCCAAGTCAGCTGATTTGGGTCAATAGCAGAGATGGATTTTGAAGCATTAAATGAACCAAACCCTCTTTCAGTTCCCCTCACACAAGAGTAAACACTCCAGCATTTATTACATATATTGGACACTAAACACTGAATTTCCTTTCCACTTCTTATCTCAACACAGTCAACACATTCCAAAACACGGCATTAAAAGGATAATGGATTGCTGTGAACATGGGGTGAACTCGATGGCTTTCCTGCCATTTCCAAAACAGATTATGAAACAAAATCATTCCAATTCCAGGCAATTCCCATCGCACTTCCAGCAGCCACATGCTGAGCACCTCACAACATCCCTGTGGAGGAATAAAATGCATCCATCCAGCCCAGCCTGCTTGTGTTTATTCACAGATTTAACTTCTCTTTCTTCCCCCAACCTCCATGATTTACCCTTCTCATTCTTTTCGTATTTATTGCCTTTCCCTTCATGTCCTCCTGCCTTTGTTCCATCCAAACCCTTGCACAGCTCTCTTGGAGAAAATCTGAAGGACCAAATTCTTTTCATGGAATCACAGATTGGGAAACACCTCCGAGATTATCGAGTCCAACCTTTCCTGAAGTTGCAGCTTCCCGACAAAAAGGATTGGAGGTCACAACTAACCCAAACTAAGGAGCCTCTGAGGAGCAGGCACAGTGAGTGGGACATGCAGGACCCATCTCCAGGCCTGGCAAGGTCACCTCCACACCAAAGTGACCTTCATTGATTCGCTGTTTCATACCCAATCTGCTCCGAGTTACGGAAACCCACTGGAGTGCATTAAAATGTCATGTTCCTAATGAAGCTGGTCTGGGAGACTGAGGAGCTGAGCTGGACGCTGCACAGAGCTGTTCCAGGAGCTCTGACTTATGAGACAGGCACAGATAAGATTCCTGCACTCACACTGCTGGAGGCCTCATCATTTTTTGACACGTTATATTTCAAAGTACTCTTAATTTCCTCCAGTTATTCCGGGAGAAATGGTGCAGTGATTCCAGCCAGCCCTCCCTAAAGGAGGCACTGAGTGGCAGTGCTGATCCCCTCGAGTTTGCTTTTGGAGGGATGCATCTGCCACCTCTGGGTTCCCTTTGTCACGGTGGAAGAGCACAGGGAGAGCTCACAGGCCATGGGGGCACCTCCCCACACACCAGTGCTGCACATCCAACACAAAAGTGTTGGAGTTTTCCCTGCTCCTGGGGCACAAGCAGCTCTCTGAAGAGCCACACAGACAAAGCCACGATGGCAAAAGAGCGGGGAAATGCTTTTAAGGAGTATTTGAAGTGTCACCCTCCCCTCCTGTTGGAAAGGCACCAGGTCCTGTTCATGGAACACACACGGTGTCTTGGATGATCTCACTCTTCACAAAGCTTGTGTGAAGCAGATGGATGGAAAAAATTCCTCCCTGTGAGGTGGGGAGGCCCTGGCACAGAAGCTGTGGCTGCCCCTGGATCCCTGGCAGTGTCCAAGGCCAGGTTGGACACTGGGGCTTGGAGCAGCCTGGGACAGTGGAAGGTGTCCCTGCCATGGCAGGGGTGGGAGATGATGGGCTTCAAGGTCCTTTCCAAACTAAACCATTCCATGATTCCATGAATAACTAGCCCCACTCACGATAATCTCCTTGCTTCCAGCACCAGGAAGCAGCTTTGGCCATGCTCACACCTCAAGACTGGAAGAGCAGAATCCTGAAGAACAGAACAGCTCTAAAGGTTCATCTCTTACAAGATGCAACTTGCATTTGAACCGACACAATCAACTCTGGTCTTGCCTACTTCCTGTAGGTTCTTGGCTCCAGTCATGGGAAAACCCAGGAACTCACATCTCACACAACCCAGCTGAACGTGCTGCTCCTAACTGGTTACAACTCAGCGTTCAGCAACTCCTCCTTCTTCACCAACCAATACTTGTCATAAAACATTACTGCAGGGAAGTGATTGTCCCCCTGTACTGGGCACTGGTGAGGTCACAGCTGTGTCCTGTGTCCTGTTCTCATGGCCAGGGAGACCTGGAGGGGCTGGAGCGTGTCCAGGGCAGGGAACGGAGCTGGGAAGGGGCTGGAGCCCCAGGAGCAGCTGAGGGAGCTGGGAAAGGGGCTCAGCCTGGAGAAAAGGAGGCTCAGGGGCCCTTGTGGCTCTGCACAACTCCCTGACAGGAGGGGGCAGCCGGGGGGGTCGGGCTCTGCTCCCAGGGCACAGGGACAGGACAAGGGGAAACGGCCTCAGGCTGGGCCAGGGGAGGCTCAGGTTGGACACCAGCAGCAATTTCTCCATGGAAAGGGTGCTGAGGCCTTGGCAGGAGCTGCCCAGGGAGGTTTGGAGTCCCCATCCCTGGAGGTGTCCCAGGAAGGCCTGGACGTGGCACTCAGAGCTCTGGGCTGGGGACAAGGTGGGCATCGGGCACAGCTGGGACTCCATGGTCTTTCCAACCTAAAAAATTTTGGGATTCCAGTGCTGTGAAAAGGTGGTCACTGGATTTCTCCAGAATAAACACAAGAAATATTTGTAAAGATACTTCAACTGTTAACACACGGAGGACAGAAGGATGTTCTGAATAGCTCAGAAATACAACTGTAAAGCACTGGATATTTAAAATACAATATTAAAATAGAAGAAAGCCTTTCTGAGATGGATAATCCATACGGATTCAGTGATCCTAAATCAGAAAAAAATGTCACTCGGCCATGTCTCTAAAATAACAGGGACAGCATTCATTAGCTGGACTCGCTGTCACCCTGTGCAGTTCATTAAGGATGCTGCTTTCTCTGTTCACACAGGAAACTGTTTAGAATTCCGCTGGACCTGCTCAGGCTTCCCTTTCACTAGAGCTGGAAAGGAAAAAAACCTCCAGATAATAAAAGCCAAACATCTGGCACATTCAGCAAACACTTGCATCCTAATGGTGGGGGGAGAAGTCATCCCTCTCATCAGTTCGCTTCATCCCCGTCGTGTGGGTGGGGTGCGGAGATGGGGAGCACAGAAAGCCTCTCTTCACCCCCCACCAGGAACTCAGATTGGGATCTAAAGGATGGATCTGCACTGCCACTGCTCACTGGGTTGGCATTCCCACAAGGAAAAGGACATTTTTCAGGGATTATATGTAATATTTGCATATATATTTATATGGTCTGAGAGAAAGAACAGGGCCAGGAGCAAGGGACATTGAAGGCAGTCCTGAGCAGGGACACTGTAGGCAACCTGTAAAAAAAATCCTACAAACCTTGCACCTGCACAGAGCAGTTCAGGTGCCTGCAGCTGATGCTTAAAGGGTTGGAGCCCCTCTGCTCTGGAGACAGACTGAGTTGGGTTTGTTCAGCCTGGAGAAGGGAAGGTTCCAGGGAGGCCTCAGAGCCCTTCCAGGGCCTAAAGGGGCTCCAGGAGAGCTGGAGAGGGACTGGGGACAAGGGCTGGAGGGACAGGACACAGGGAATGGCTTCCACTGCCAGAGGGCAGGGATGGACGGGAGATTGGGCAGGAATTGTTCCCTGGGAGGGTGGGCAGGCCCTGGCACAGGGTGCCCAGAGAAGCTGTGGCTGCCCCTGGATCCCTGGCAGAGCCCAAGGCCAGGTTGGACATTGGGGCTTGGAGCAGCCTGGGACAGTGGGAGGTGTCCCTGCCATGGCAGGGGTGGCACTGGATGGGCTTTAAGGTCCTTTCCCACCCAAACCATTCTGGGATTCAATGAAGTTCCCTTTGGTTCTGCTACAGGCAGTGGGGCCAAGCCGGGGCTCACAACTCCCGGTGTTCCCGCATGGATATCAGGGAGCTGCTGCACCCAACCCAAACAGGAAAAGCCCCCTTTCCTCAGCAAAGCAGCGGAAACCCAGAACAGGGTCTGAAAGAGACAGCTTTGGGCTGAAGAGGGTGCAGGCAGAGCAGCCAACACGCTGGGGTGAGGAGCAATCCCACTCCAAAGAGGGTGAGCATCCCTGCCGGGGAGAATGGCTCTTGGAGAGGCAGGGAGAGGCCCTGGGGGAAGAACAAGGAGCTCTATGTGCCCCTCAGCACAAGGAGGAGCAGCAGACACTGCTGATACCAATGGGCCTTGTTTGGAGCTGTTGAGAGGGACCATCTCCAAAAGCTTTCCAAGAAAAGGCCACAGGAAAAAGAACACAAGGCCGTTCTGCCACTTTTAGGAGAGCAAAAAGAGCACTAGGGACAGGAACTGGGGGGGTTCACCTGTCTCTGTTCACAGAGACATCTCCAAGCTCTCCCTTATGGATTTCTTTGGCACTGAGCTAAGTCCTTGTGAGATGGGAAAAGCAAAGCCATTCTCCGAAAAGGGAAGCAACAGGTTCCACCCACACGATGGTTTGTGCTGCGTTCTCAGTTCCCTGACGTTGATCCAAGGTCAGGATTGGGCTAGGCCTTGGATCAATCCATCGTTTTTCCCTCGGAAAGCTCTGTAAGCACCAGTAGCAGCCCTGAGCTATGTGTGGTGTGCAGCTCATCAGCACAGACAGTTGTAGCAGTAACCTGCTCTCCCACAGCTCATAAACTGCGATGTGGGTTCCGCGCTCCAGCTGAGCCTGGGAAATCAGGGTGATTCCAAGCTATTAAACTGGAACTTCCAGGGCCACAACTTCTTACCCTGCTCCCTGCATTAAAGGAGAGCATTGCCTGTGGTGTGTTCAACATGCAAGTAAATCAGATCCAGCCCGGAGCAGAGGACAGGAGTCAAGGTCACGGGAGAAGCGCGTCCTCTCCGCTGGTTTCCCGGCACACCTGGGACAAGCACAGCCTGCTTGAGACTTCTGGCTGCATTTCAAGCAGTGCATGGAGCACAAAGACTGCAGAAGCAACACCGAGGCCCATCTCAGCTCTTTGGAAAACCAACTGCACGCTGCATGGGGCTGAAGGGTCACGACAGCACAAATTAAACCAGGTTTTCATGGTGCAGCAGAAGCAGACAGGGCCATCCACATCCTGCTTCCACCAGGCACAGCACTGGGTGCCCAACCAGCACAAACTCCTCTTTATCTGCAAAAGAGAGGGTTGTCCATAATAGAACCACGGAATGGTTTGGGTTGGAGGGATGTTAAAGGTCATCCAGTCCCAAACCCTCTTCCATGGGCAGGGACACCTCCCACCAGCCCAGGTTGCTCCAAGCCCCATCCATCCTGGATACAAACCCCACCCCCTTTCCTGGCACCCCTCCAGCCTCTCTCACCCCCTCCCGTGTCAGTTTGCTGGGGAGTTACTCACACAGAGCATCTCCCACGCCAGGGCCTCACAAGATCCATCATTTGGACAAGCAGCAGCTCTGGAGAAGACAAATCTTCTACATCCATGCTCAGGTGCTGATCGTGGGGAATTTTTGTTGCAATTGTGGTGAAGGGTGGGTGGGTGGATTTTGTGTAAATTGTTCGTTTTTCTTCTGTGTTGTGTTGGTTTTGGCGTTGGGAATTTGTTTGGTTGTTTTTCTTGTTTTAAGTGAAGGTTGTGTGATGAATGTGGATTTTAATGATAATTCTTAAATATCTTAAATAAGGTTTCCACCACAGTGTTCCCTCAGCAAGAACAGCCCTGACCAGTTCATTACCTGGTTTCCAAAGAATGCTGTGATGACCGTACCTGGTTCACAGAGATTTCATCCCTGCCCAGGCTGCACCAAAAGAAGGAGAAACAGAACCTGAGCCACACAAGTGGTGCTGAACACAGAGTTACTGGCAATACACAGCATTTCTGCAGAAAATGCTCAGGGAACTTCTAAACCAGAGCCCCCAAAGCACCAAGGGGGGTGGGGGAAACTCATCACGAAGCTGTTAAAGGATGCGGTGTGAGAGTACCTCCCCAAATTAAAATTAAGTGTGGTTATTTATGAACCAGGGATGTAAATTTATGGGAACGGCTCCGTATCCCATGGCCAGCTCCCGACCTTTGTGTCAGACAGCAGCTGTTTGACTCGGCTGCTCCCTGGGCTGGGGGAGCTGTGCTGGTGACTGTGCCCAAGGTGGGAATGCAGGGATTTATCCAGTTTTTGACGTGGATTCAGAGCCTGTTTTCCCAGGAGCAGCAGTGCAGCATGTCCAGCACTCATTTCCACAGCTCAAAACGTCACAGTGACACCAAGAGGGGACTAAAACCACTCAAATTCCCCTCCCTAAACCTTCTCCCTGCCAAGTACTTCTACCAGAAGAGAGAAATCCCATGGGGGGGATTCAGGGAATGTGCAGGAGCTGCAGACCACGGCTGGACCAGGAGCTGCCCCTGGAGGAACCTGAATTCCTCCACATCCCAGAAGCATCCTGGCCTGCACACTCAGACTGTAACAAACCATTTCTGTCCCAGTGAATCACCCGAAATTACAGCTCCAATTGCTCATGGATTGTCACAGTCCTGCTTTACTCAGCCCTGGTTTTGAGCTAAGATAGTGGAAGTGCTTAAAAATGATAACATTTGTTTAACTCAGAACCTAACGTGTGCTTGGATGCTGGGAGGGGAAAGAGCACTCCCAAGCAATGGCAATTTTTGGAAATGCAAAAGGTGTTGCAGCATCTTGAGAGTCACAGAGGAAACAGATTCAGCTGTCACAGCTTCAAATCCAAAGCTCTGGTGATATCCCAGAGACTGAACAGTTCCAGGAGGAAAAGCCACTACAGAATTTCAAATCCAAAGCTCTGCTGATATCCCAGAGAATGAACAGTTCCAGGAGGAAAAGTCACCACAGAATTTCACTTTACAAAAGGTGGGTGTGATACTAAAAACCATCATAAAATTTCAAGAGCCATCCCGTGCTTTAATAGCGTTCACAATTATTTCTGGATATTGTGATCCAAAGGTTTTCTTTTTAAAAGCCTGGATTTAAGCCTGGATTTTTGCACTGGAGCTTTGCAGATCTCTCTCCATCAAACCAGTTGGGATCGACGTGTGCATGAACTTGTGAGCACCTTATGCTGGAGGAAATAAAATCTGAACTATCTTCTCTATGCTCTCTGACCAGAGAAGCAGCATTTGAAGGAATGTGATCTGAGGAATGTTTGTGCTCCATCAGGACAGAGCAAACAAATCCCACATCCCTTGTGCTCCCCAGATGAAATAAACTCAGATTATTCAGCTTTGGGGGAGCCACAGTTAATGGCAGGGTGGAACACCGATGCTGTTCCCATGCCTGGCCTGATCTGGGGCAGAGTTTTTCCATTTTGGTTCTCTCAAAGAGCTGCCAGAAAGGCAAAGCCACTGGGGCAACCAGGAAACTTGAATGTATTGCTTCTCCAGGTGTGAGCAGAGAAGATTCTCCAAAGGATTTTCCCTTGGAGACAGAGACAGAGAGCCAGAAAGAGCCATATGTTGAATTTCAATATTGGCTGTCATCAAAATCACTCTGGGAAGGGCTGATCCAGGCAGATTGCACTGGGGGCAGTAATTCCATAAACCTGGAAGCAACACATGGGCGGCTGTGGTGTCCTGAAGAGAATTAAGAACTCTTTAGAAATTGGGCCACTATTAGGGAATTTCATTTTTCAGAGACAAAGAACAAAAATTACAAATAGCAGCTTAATTTGTGTGTTCTCATAGAGGAGTGATCCAGCAGGAGACCTTTGTGTCTGGGAGAAATAAGGTTAATTCACCCTCCATTTGGAGAGGGTGCACTGACAGAAAATAAACTGGATTTGAATGATAATCAGCTGATTAAACAAGATGGAAAAAACAAAAGAAAAAGGGGTTCTAATTAATGGTTATCAGCATTTGTTTAGGAAAAAAAATGAAATTAAGGGAAGTAACTAGAAAAATCAGCTGAAATGAGGAGCTCAGCTATCTGAATATGAAGGAGGCCCAGAAATCTTTAAATCCCAGGTGTCAAAATATTCCAAAGAAAAAAGAGGGAGGGAAAGACTCTCAAGAGGAAGGGTTCTGTATGGGTGCACAGCTAACAGGGAACTGCCTCCAGCATTAGGAGGCTCTTCATGGAAACCTGTGGAGTTTTAAAAAGCCTAAAACCAGACACAATGGAGAAGTTAAAAGAAAATCTAAGGAGAATTGGTGCAACAGGATCTCAGGAACGTCTCCAAGAATGCAGTATTTTTCTGGTTTTGAGAACTTTATGTGAAGATTTTTGGGTGCTCTACACAGGCAGGGGTCAGGAAAAGAACAATGTGTGCTCCTCTGCAGGAGATGGATATTTTGGGAAGGATAATCACCAAATCATTAAGGTTGGAAAAGACCTCCAAGGTCATCAAGTCCAGCAAGTGTAAGTACAAAGGAAATTTCTGACCTTGTTTCCAGTAAGGGTATTAATATTTACCACAGGAGGAGAGGGAGGGGGTGAGGGGTGAAGAAATGAAAATGAAAAAAGAAATGAAATAAAAAATAAGAAGCACAAGGGTACAAAAGAAGAAATCATCATAAAGGGAATAAAAGCTGTAGGGGCCATTAAAGTCAAAGCCAGAGTTTGGAAACAAACGGCACACAAAATTGAACTCCACTCCAACATTTCTTTTAACTGGGATGCTGCAGACAATTAAAGAGCAGGGAATAAATTATTCATGCTTGAAAGAAGAATTCTCTCCAAGCCTACACCACTTCCTTCAGTGGCACAGAGACCCAAGCGCGCTTCCCTTCAAATTTCCTTCCAACGACATGAAAGTGCTGGGAAATGTGACCAAATTTCTTATTATTCAGCACAAGGTAGCTGGTAAGAGACTAACTGAGAGATTACTCCATCAGATAACATTCCCCAAATACTGAGATCCCATTAATCTGGGCTTTAGCTGAGTGTTCAGCAGTGTCACATGGGAAACCCTGAGTTAAGCTGCAACCAGCAGAGGCATTTAGGGGTAGGTGAGCATCTGGTTCATGGGGAGACAGCAGCAGAAGTCCTGAAAACTTAAGTGATTATTAGAGGGTCTTAAAATTCAGGCTTGGAACTGATCTCATTAAACATTTCAGCAGTAACTGATGTGTCACTGATGGTGGGAACAGGTTGATCCTACGGGGACACAGGACATGGAGGAGGGGCTGTTGGTAGAACCCAGAAGAGGGGGAGGCTCTGAAGAAGAGAAAAAGGCAAAATTCAGAAAAAGGCAAAAAAAAGGGTTCAGCTCAGGGTCAGGTACTCAAGGAGTGCAAGACATTTCCTGGAGTGCTGTGAAGTGCCCAGTGGAAATCATGCCTAATGATTTTTGTCTTTTTTCTTTTATATATTCTCTGTGTTCTTTACACGTCTCTTTGGAGCTCTGTAGCCTTTTGTTGCATTTGTAGCTCGTTTCCCCTGTACTTTTCCCTGCCCTGACAGGCAGAAAGACAAAACATATTCCAAAGCCCCCATCCCATCTTGGTTCTCCCTGGCTATCAAGGCTGAAAACAGCTCTTCAGACACATTTTCATAAACAGAGCACAGCTAGTGCCAAGTGGGGGGCTCCAGAAAAGGGCTGAACCAGAAGGGGGAATTACCTCATCACCTGTGCTTCTAATTGAGAATTCTTGTCAATTATGCTAATTTGATAAACTTATAAATCTGTGTGCACCCTGTGGGGCTGGGCTTTTGTGGACATTTTTCCATAACTGCCCCTGGAGACCTCCAATAAAGACCAGCTTTTACATCACCCCCTATAATTGTATGATCTCCAGGGTGGGTGTGGTTTCACTTCCAGGTTCTTTAAGGAATCAGAAACTGCCAAGGAGGAGGAGCAGGGAGTGTGAGTAAATTCCAGAAGGTTGATAAACCTTCCACTTTTACAAGGGCATGGAGTGACAAGGGGGAATGGCTTCCCAGTGNACTGGGTGGGCTTTAAGGTCCCTTCCAACCCAAACCATTCTGTGATTCTAAAAACCAGAAGTCCAACCCCATCCTTGTTGCTGGAAGGGCTCAGTGGTGACAGCAGGGAAGGTCTGGCGTTAAGGCTGTGGCACAACCCCACAGCTGGACCTGCACTTGGCCTTTTCCACTCTGGGGCTCCCGGTGCACATTGACAATGATGAACTCAGAATCAGAGGTGCTAAAACTGGCTCCAAATGTCAGCGTTGCCACATCGGCCCCAGAAGTTCACTGGTGCTTTTAAACTACTCCAGGGCCCTCCACAAGTCCACTCTTTGGGAAAATTTGATATTTTTTTTGTTTTGTTTTGTTTTTTTTATTATTTTTTTTAAATAAAGCTGATGCTTGTGGATAAGACACTTACATAGACACACACACACAAATACTAATCCACAATTTAAAAGGCAAGTTACAACTGGACATGTCAAACCACAGCCTGCAGCACAAAAGGAATTAATTCACACTTTATACCTTTAACCCTTACAACTATTTAGCTCTACAGCAAGCAAAGACCAGAATCCAGCACGGTCACTTAGTTTTATTTTTCATCTAAACAGCTTAAATTTCGTTCATTTCATGTTATTTGAGCATGGTTGTGAAGAAAGGTTTCTTCAGCATCAAGACCCATCTCCTAATCCTAAAATAAGACATTACCAGACAATCCCAGACACCAGGAAATCAGGATGCTCATAAAAAGGAGAGAGAAGAAAAAAGAATAAAATTCTAAAACCCCAATTTTATAATAGAAGGGGAGAAAAAAAAGGCTCTAAAGCCTCCCTACCTTTCCAAGGAACATTAAAAATTTTGCAGCACAATTTTCCAGGCGACTGCCTTTGTGGCAGAGCCATTACACCTGAGCAAATATGACACAAGGTGACAATACAATTATTCCAACCAGTGATTTAGCACGAGGAGAACACCATAAAGAAGATATCAAGCCCCAAACTTCTCCACAGGCTGCACATTCCCTCTCCAAGGGTAAGGTGTGAAACACAGCACCTGGGAGAAACTTTCCTGCTTCAGCAGC
Source organism: Orthonyx spaldingii (assembly GCA_013397795.1). NCBI lineage: Eukaryota > Metazoa > Chordata > Aves > Passeriformes > Orthonychidae > Orthonyx > Orthonyx spaldingii. The sequence continues at coordinate 71,030 of VZTJ01000575.1, read as the reverse complement.
TCCAGACAGGAGCTGGGACAGGAGGCTTCACCCTTGAGCAGAGCTGTCCTCTCCTTGAATTCCACTCTAATGTCCTGGGGGTGCACCTGCCAAGCCACAGGGATCAGGTTCCTGAAACCTGAGTGCTACCACGGCCAGATAAAATGCATCAAATGACCCCTGGCTCACGGTTCTGCTGCCTCCCCTGGCAAAAAAAACCAACCCAGAGCAAGATAAGAGAAACTGAGAATTCACAGGCAAAGTCCCAAACTCCCCAAAGCAGAACTCCGCCCCGTGAAAGTCCAGGACATTAATGTTATTAATTATTTACTTTATCTCCTATAATATCAGCTTCCCAGCTCCAGCAATCAGCTGGCTTTAGGGGAAGGAAGGAACGGTGGTCCTGGGGTTACCGTTCCACAGGGAATGTTGTCCTGGTGTGACAGCACAGCACCTCAAACACCAGCTCCCTTCGTGTGGAGAAACAGAAACACACACCTCCCTTCTGCCTTCAAGTGCTACATCACGTTTATACACTTTGCTTACAGTTCTCCAGATTAAATGGGATGGAGTAATCACTAAAATTCCCCTTTTTAAAAAGAAATCTGAAGTAGTGGCAGCATGGCAATGAACACCATGGAAGGAAAATGCAGGATTCCAAGAACGGTAATTACTAAAATAATACCAAATTAACAGACAAGGAATGAGTGAAAAAAAACCCCCAAACCTCAAAAAACAACCAAGCAACCAACCAAAAAAACCCCCAAAACCAACAAAACAAAACAAAAGTATGCACTAAGAAGAGTTAAATACGAGGGAATTCAAGGTATGAGCAAAAAAAGTATTGATTTTTTTTTAAAATTAGGTTTAATAGTATGAGAAAAGAGACGACAGAAAGCACTAACAGAGCACTTACTACTGAGTCTAGAGGCTTATCAACCCCCTAGTCAGGTATAAGCCCGTAAGTTTCCTAATCCTCAACTCCAAAACTGCAAAAGCCAGCTGGGCATGGGAGGCTGCAAAGGAATTCCTCTGAGGAAGAGGAGTGGAGTTGTGGCACCTCCACCGTGCCACCAACACGAATTTCCAGTCCAAACAAGAGGAAAGCGAGTGCTCAGATCTCTCCTCTCTCGCTGCAGGGAAACCACGCTGGCGGGAAGGGCACAGAGCTCAGTCTGACAAAGGACATCAAACAAACCCCGCCGGGTTTTACTGACTCCCCCCACTCCAGGTCTAGCGCAGCGAGGAGGGCACGGCTCTTCTCAAGAGATGAATAAAATATCAGTTCTGGGCGTAATTTTACCTGAATTCCAAGGGAAATAAACACGAGCCGGAGTTGGCAGTTCAAAGTTTGCTGCGCTGGGTGATGCAGCGAGCTGCGCCCAGCTCCGCCCGGGAGCGAGAGCACAGCCGCACCCCGCCTGCCTCCCGAAACCCCGCACGCAGCGAGCCCAGCGCACCTGGCATCCGAGAGCCCGAGCAGAGCAGCGACGGGCAAAACATCCCTCGGCATGGCAGAGCAGGAGGCGCCCGGCCATCCCCGGCGGCCGCTCCGCATCGCGGCTGCTCCCCACGCGGCGCTGGGCAGGGACGCGCCTGCCCCTTGCCGGGCACTCCCCCGCTGCCAGCCCGGCTTCCCGGCACCCCCGGCTCCCCCCCTCCTGCTCTCCCCCTCTTGCTCTCCCTCTTCCCCCTCTCGGCGTCCTCCGGCTCCCAGCGCGGCTCGGAGCGCTGCGGGCGGGGCTGGGCAGCGCTGCTCGGCGGGTGCTGGGTACCGGCCCCCCNCAGCTCCCGCTTCCATTGCCAGGAGCGCAGGGATCCATCCCGCCGGAGCCCGGCTGGGCGCTGATGCTGCTGGATCAGCCTCTCTCCTCTCCCGGGATACAGGTGCCAGGCGCCGCCGGCTAAAGCAGCGTTTGGGAAGGAGTTCAGGCTTTTTTACTCACCTTCGTGGAATTTAAACAGCATTCCCTGAAACTCTCGTTTGCAATTCCCTGAAACTTCACGGAGTCACAGCGCAACTCATGGGAGACCGCCCAGGCATCTAATGGAGCTTATTTAAATCAGAGAATCACGGTTTGGGCTGGAAGGGACCTTAAAGCCCAGCCAGTTCCACCCCCTTCCCCACCTTCCACTATCCCAGGCTGCTCCAAGCCCCGTCCAGCCTGGCCTTGGACACTTGCAGGGCTGAAGCAGCCACAGCTTCTCTGGGCACCCCGTGCCAGGGCCTCCCCACCCTCACAGAGAAAAACTTCTTGCCCATATCTACCCTAAATTCCCCCCTCTGTCAGTCTGAATTTCCTATTGTACTGTTGGCATTGTTGTCCCTATTACAAAACTAAAAAAAAGTTCATTTTTCTCAAATAAGACTTTTTTCTTTGGCGAGGGGACATGGTGATACTAAAGGGAAGCTCCCAACACAAGGTTTATATGGTCCTGTAACCACTGTGAAATAACACCAGAGCACTCCAGTTCTTGAAAACCTCTACTGGCACTAAAATTGCTCCCGAGTCCTTCAAAAAATAAATGCACAAGGTTATTGCAAACCCACCTAATGCTACTTCTTCTCACCCACATGCCTCACTTATCAGTGTGACTTCAAACCTTAACTTCTTTCCAAAGACCTCATAAAATTAAAATAATCAGAACAAGCTTTACCTTTGTGTTATGAGACACAATATTAATATTATTTATACCCGAACACCAAAACCAATGAAAATAAAATTAAAAAAATCTAATATCCATATTAGGACCCAGGGTAATTCCTCTTTCCTGGTGTAGCTGTGTGCTATACTTAGTTTGTTCTATCATTTAATAATAAGATTTGCCTGTCCTGTGAGATCCACCTGTCCCTCACACAGAGCTGTACTTCTGTAACCACATTCACCCCTCACATGTTCCCAAAACACTACAACCAGCTGCCCTGAAATCAACAGTATGAGATCTTCCAGGCAGGATTTTCCCCCTGGGAATAAAGAATTCCCTCAGGCAGAAAGGACAATGCAAGGGAAGCTGCCTCTGAGGGAGAGAGAAGGCTTCTTTCTCCCAGACATGTGCATTAAATATTTGATATGCTCGAAGAATGTTATTGTTGGTAGCTCCACATTCCCTCAGAACATCATCAAAAGGAACTAATTCACCCTGTGGACTCCGGTCCGGGAGTGCTTGGCAGAAGGGAGTTATTGGGGAAGCGTGAGGATCTGACAGGAGTGAGGAGGATTGACAGGAGAGGTGCTCGTTAGCTCTCCTCGTGAGCATCCTGCGCCTCCCCAGCGGGTCTGACCCAAACCCTGCCAGGCCCAGCATCTCACAGAGGATTTTCCTGGCAATCCACGGATGAGCTGGACTCTCCTTGGGATGCATTTGCACAGAGTGCAGCGTGGAGAACACTAAAATCACTTTTGCCAGACTCAGAGGTGCATTCTTCTGCACTCGGGGAGAGGATGCCTGGGAAATAAATTCTGTTTTTGTCAAAAGCAGGAGCCAAGGTCCTGTTAGAGCCTTGTGTGTTCTTCACCAGCCTTATCCCCACCTGCCAGTTCCAGGAAGGGGTGCCTGTCCTAGGAATGTCCCAGACAGACAGACCTGACCTACTACAGAGCTCTGATTCCCTTATATCTTCATACAACAGGGTTCAGGTGCAAAAGCCTTCCATTTAGTCTTTGAAAACTTGCATAAAGTTCTTTCTCATCTTGCAACCCTTTTAAGCACCTTGGATGACATTGAGATCTTGGGTAATTATGGAGCTTGTCCTCCCAAAACCCATCCCTGGGCATGCACAGGAGAAGAAGGTGACTGGGATCAGTCAGTCTGGATTTACCAAAGCTAAATCATGCCTGACCAACCTGTCTGGGATACAGTGACAGCAGTACTAACGGGATGGAACCTGGATGAGGACACAGCTGTTACAATTTCCCTTGACTTTCCCAAGACTTTCAGCACTGTCTCCCACGATATTTTTGTATCCAAGTGAGGACGGCGGGGTCTGAAGGGGTGAACAAGTTAAAAAACGGGTGAACTAAAAAATTGGTTGAATGACAGGGCTCAGATGTGGCAGGAGGAGACACAACAGGAGAAGTCTTCCTTTAGGAGAAGGTTCCTCCCCCAGAGGGTGCTGGCACTGCCCAGGCTCCCCAGGGATGGGCACGGCCCCAAGGCTGCCAGAGCTCCAGGAGCGTTTGGACAGCGCTCCAGGGATGCACAGGGGGGATTGTTGGGGTGTCCTGTGCAAGGCCAGGAGCTGCACTGGGTGATGCTGTGGTGATCCCTGTGGTCCCTTCCAGCTCAGGATAGTCCATGATTCATAAGCTGAAGCAACCAATAAGGATAATAAGGAATAACATTTCCTCTGAAGGACAGGTAAGAGGTGCAGCAGGGGCTTTGGAGTCTCCATACTCACGTTTTTTTCTGGACAAAGCCCTGGAGAGCCTGGTCTGAACCCAAAACTGGCCCTGCTCAGTCTTGGTGGGACCAAGGATTTTATTTCATTAGATTTTACAGCAATTTCTTTCCTTAGTGAGTATTGCTAAATAGATTTGAAAAGTTGTAGTTACTACTTAGGAAACAAATATTGGATTGAGTCTAGAAGTTACCAGCGTGTATTTCCAGTTAAAAACAAGGACACAGCTGGGCAACAAAGTTAAAAATCTTAATGGTTTTAAGATTCTGTGTAGTTTAGTTGGGGCATGGGACACTGCTGGCAGCTTTCTGCTGTATGGGTGAATGGTTTGTGTGAGGAGCAACACAAGCAGCACAGGGAGACTGTTGGAATTACAGTAGACAAAATACAGGATCATTTCATCTCCCACCTGCTGCAACACCTTTATTGTCTTCCTGAAAAGCAGAAAGGTTGCAGCCCTAGAAGGTCAAAGATGCAGATGGCAACTCAGTGCTGTGATCAAAATGATTTCAGGGAGGACTAAAAATTATTCCCGGTTTATTCCCTGTCATTCAGTTGGTTTGACCTTGGAGGAGAAGGTTGGGGTGTTGTGCAATTCCCTGCAAACAGGAGCTCCCAGTAAAATGCTGACACCTCTTAACTGCAGCCCTGCATGGCAATGTGCCCCTGGGCATGCCAGAGACACCTTCCAGGGCAGGAGGAGATGGTAAAAAATTAAAGACAATTTGCACAGAGGCACATCAGAAACATCTTCACTGGTTCTGTTCATCCTTTTTCGAGTATTTTTGTCACTGAGAGGCAAAGGGGGTAAGGAAAGACCATCCCAGCCCTGTGGAAGGCTGGGCAGGGCCCTGCAATCTGCCCATCTGTTCACAGGGAGGGATTACAGCAAATCCCGCTGAGCCTGCACGCTCACAAATCCAGGAGGAGCAGTAATTGGCTTACTGGAGTTTGTTAGATCCATAATTTGATCACAAATTCCTCTCAAGGCAAGTTCATCCACGGCATTCATTTCTCTGCCTTTCCAACGGCTCATTTGTTCTGCAGCACTATAAATATTATGTGAATGAAAATCACAGGAAATGGCTATTCTGTGCTCCAGTGCTTTATTAAGAGATATCTATTTCCAAAAAAAAAAAAAAAAAAGCTAATTATATCTGCATTTACACAGCTCCTTTCAGAAAGATTATCCAAGACTCTTTATAGAGCATTAAATGACAAGCCCAGAGCTCTGCCTATATGCAACAATCAGATATATTCCATATGCAGCTGCCATAAACATTTCTATTCATGCCAGTTCATCTGTGCTGGGATTAACGGGGTGAGAAAAGCTGGCCAAGGACACCTATTTAAAGAACCAGGAGGTTTAAGTGCACGGAACCTGCACAGTAACTCCTCATGTAAAGCACAGTGCAGCTCATGACGGTGTAACCTGGAATTCTCCCTGCAAAAACACAACGCTCTGGGTCCAATCCTGCCCTGCTCTGCCTTGGAAATGATGCTGGATGTTCCAGGAGCACTTCCGGGGCAGGTCCTGGAAATTCCTGCACAAAACCAGCAGGGCAAGCACCCCAGGCACGGGGGGCTTTGCAGAGTGGGATTTGGACGAGGTGCTCCCAGGGACAAGATCCCATCCCAGCCGGGAGGCTTTGGGATAGGGCAGGAGGAAAAGCCCTCAGTTCAAGGTGGCAGAGCACAACCAGCCCAGCAGTCCTGAGCTGAAAAAAGATTTCAGGGAAATACGTGGAATTTTCAAAGCCTAAATCAGATCCCAGACTGGAAATGCTCCCCTCTCCCATGGCTGCTGGCAGACCACGGGTGCTGCTGCAGCTTTTGCCTCCTCATTCCCCAGCCCTGGCTCCGTGCACGTGCAGAACTGGGCACCACCAAGGCTGAGAACCACATTTCCCATCTTAAGCCAGGTGAAATCCAGAGGCTGGGGTGTATAAATAGGCTTCCTCACCCTTCACCTCCCATGGCCTCACTCCCACATCCCAAGCCCTTCACAGAATTGCTGCTCCAGCTTTCTGCAGACTCTCAGCTCGAGCAGGGATGGAGGTGCCCCTCATCCTCCACGTGGGAAATGAATCCAAGCTCCAGCCCCTCCTCAGAACCAGAAGGAAATGAGCACATAACTCTTCTGTTCAGCAGGAAAACACTCCAAGCATCAGGACAGCAACAATTTGGGAAGAACCACTCCTCACCCGGCTGCTGAACCCCTGCCAGCACAGCAGGTTTTACTGGGCTGCAAAGCCAGATTAGAGATAACTCCTCGCTAGGCTGGTCCATGAAAACTGCAGGGAAAGTCCTGGGACAGAATTCCCCTTCTGCTGCCATGCAGGATGCAGAAAATGCGAGCTCTGCTTAACCTTTGGAAGAAAGAGGGCAAAAATCCATCCCTAAAACCCCAACTGGGTGGGTGGGCACAGAGCCTTCACCAGCCCTGAGGGAGAGGATGCCAGCCCAGTGCTCCTCCTGCCCGGGGTCACCTCATGTGGCATCTGGTGTCATGTTTACAGCGCAGGGCTGGCACAGGGAGAGGCTCTGGGGCTGAGGGAGTGCCCAGGGAAGGGGTTTAGGATGCTGAGGCCGCCTGGTTCTTGTAGGTGCTCGTAGGGCCAGCATGTCCCAGTGAGAGCCACTGGGTGAGGACCCAGGGACCCCAAGAGATGCAGTGGGGTTGTAAAAATTCACTTAATGTTGGAAAAGGGGCCCTTCAATGTAGCACATGAAGCAAACACACACACACACATATAAATACAAATATAAAAATATACACATACGTATACTCATAGCTATTAAAAATTGCCTGGCACAGGGGTACATTTTGCTTGGTGCTGTAAAAGTTCAGCAGCTCCCAACCTCTTGCCACCATTTTAAGCCCACCCAAGGCTGGAACCCTACACAAGCATTTCAAGCAAAAGAGACTACTGAAGTCACAGTCACACCAAACACAGGGATTGTAGTTTTCCCTGGCCTTTCTCCCTCTGGACGCAGAGGCTGTGGGAGCTGGTCTGGGTACCAGGGCAGTGCCACCCCACTGCCATGTCCAGATGCCATGGCCTGGTCCTAGAGACAGAGTTCAGGTGCCTCTGTCCCTCGGGTACTGTCCACAAGCAGGTGAAAGAATTGAAAAGAGTTTTCTCCTGTGAACAACTGCTCAGCAAGGCAGGCACCCAACAGCTCCACGGCCACGGCCTGGCTTTGCTCCCTGCTACAGCAACGAGGACGTCACCAGCTGAGCTTGGGATAAAGAACATTTCATTCCTGCCGTGCCTGAACCCAGCTCCTTTGGAGTTGTATCCCGCCTCCTTCTCCCCAGGTGAGCTGGCAGAGGCAGCAGGGGAAACACACAAACCCCACTTCAATTATTGCTCATCCTCCAGCAATAAAAGGGCAGAGAAAGGCAACACACAAAATTAAATGCTCTTTGGAGCAAAGGGGTATTTGAAATCCAAATATTCTTACGAGAGATTTGATATCTCCTCATCCAATAATTTTGGAAGAGCTGTAATCCTGTCTGGGAGATTTCCCTAACTGCTCCAGCAATAAACCAAACACTGCACCAGGGCTTTCTAGTATATTTGTTTCACTCTCTGGTACCTTCTCCCACACTCTGCTCGCTTTCCAACAGCACATTCAAGGCACTCTGTTGATTATCTGCTTTACACTACCTGAAATTTTAGTCTTCAAATGGCAATTCTTTAATGGTTTATTACTCACGATTAAATTTTTGGAAAGGTAAAAGGCTCTCTTTGGAGATGCTGCTTTAAAGCACCACAATGGGACACATCCAGTCCTACACAGCACAACATCCACTGAATTTCCTTAAAGCAGAACTCCTATGGTTTCTATTATTATGGTTTCTATTATTGTTCTTTTCACACCCCGCAGCCCCCATCAAGAGTTACCACACATGGAATATTTCCCCCCAAAAAAGTACTTATTGCTCTCCAACCTGCATGGATTCTCCCCCAGGACACAGTGGCAGCCTCCGTTCCGGCATTGACCCTTCTGGTTGGATCCTCATAGGAATTCCCCTTTGGACAAGAAGCGCTTTATTCCCGGAATTCTACAGAGCTGCAAGTGAGCTGAGGACTGTAAGCCAACTGCATCCTGGCTCCCTGTCAGTCAGGGCTAATTCCCACAGATTAGAGAAGGAAATCCGTACAGTTCCCCAGGTCCTAAACCCTACTGCTAAGAGAAGAGTGTTCTGTTTCTTCCCAAGTCATTTTTTTGGAGACAAAAAAAAAAAGGAATTGCCCATGAATCATTGCCATCTGCACCTGAAGTATCAGAGGAGATGAACCAGGAGCACCAATCCCTGGCTGTGTGTTGGCTCCCAGACCACCCACTGCTGACACCGGGTGTGTTCACCCCCAACGACAGCACGATCCCACAGTTACTGTTGTCAGTAACAACCCCACAACCACAAATCCCTTCCCTCTGCTTTCCTGGTGTCCTCACACAACTGCTCTCCGAGGAATGCCGAGCACTGTTACTGTGAATAGCAGGGTTTGAATCACTGTGGAACACAGAGATAGGAAATCGAGTTCATTCTGTTGTACTTCACCACAAAATGAAGATTTTCCCTGGATTCAGAGGAGTATGTGCCCTCCCGATTCCTTGGTGCCTCTGGGCAAGGGCTGTGGGTATGACTACAGAGGGGAATCCTTTCTCTTACTTAGACTGAGCTCTTTCAGACTTTCTCCACACCTTCTCCAATTCATGGAATCACAGACTATCCTGAGCTGGGAGGGACCCACAGGGAGCATCCAGCCCAACTTCTGGCCCTGCACAGACACCCCAACAATCCCACCCTGTGCCTGAGAGTGAAGCTCAGTTCTTCCCCCCTCGCCAAGTCTATTCTCCCTCAGGAGACAGAGAAGGGTAAATTATCACTGAGAGCAGCCAAGTTAGAGATGATGGCAAAGTGCTCTGTTGTCCAACTCAAATCCCACACAGCACCTGCACACAGCCCATCAGACACTGCCAGGGAATCATGGAATCCCAGAGAGGGTTGGGTTGGAAGCGACCTGAAAGCCCATCCAGTGCCACCCCTGCCATGGGCAGGGACACCTTCCACTCCAAGTGCTCCAAGTCCCGTCCAGCCTGGTCTTGGACACTGCCAGGGATCCAGGGGCAGCCACAGCCTCACCGGAGAACCTGCAGGAGAGAGGAATTCCCCACTGTGCTCCAAACTCTTTCTCTCAGTTCTGAATAAAGGTGAGTTCAAGGCACTTCCATCAGCCTTGCAAAAAAGCACCAACTGGCACAGCTCTGAGGCTGCTCTTTTGGATCCAAAGGTGGAGGCCTTTGGATCACAGGAACAGGCTGCCCAGGGCAAGGGTGGAGTCCCCACACCTGGGAGTGTCCAAGGAATGTGTGGATGTGGCACCTGAGGACATGGATTAGTGGTGAACACAGTGGTTGATGGTTGGACCTGAAGACCTTAAAGGTCTTTTCCAACCTTAACGATCCTATGATTCTATGATTTCCCTTTTATTCTCTGAGTGAATGGGAATATTTAGGATGAGAGTCTTAAAATATGACCAGGAGTTCGGAGTTGTGCATTTCTGAGCTTCTTCCAAGACACTTAGGGATTAAATTCCAATGGAGACTTTGCCATCAGTCCAACACAACGGCAGCGCTGACGTTTTTCCCGACGCTGAGCCTTGTACAAAGGTGACCAGGGAGCCAATAATTACCTTTCCAGTGCCAAGGAGTTTATTGGACACACGGCTGGAGCGGATTGCCTGGAGCCAGGAGGAGCAGGAAGGATGCAGGAAAATCCCGCAGCAAATCCCAGAGCTCTGAGTTTCCACCTTTCCTCCCTCTTTCCTAAAGCCGGCAGGTTTTCCTTCTTAAAATGCACTGCATAGCTTGTACTTATTCACTGTTGGAAAATTCTTGATTGGATAAACGTTGGGCAGCAGGGGAAATGCACAATGTGTATTTAACATATTTCCCTTAGCATTTCTTATCCAGCTGAGGAAGGAAGATTGGAAGCACCCGATGCCTTCACCTCCTGGAATCATTTCCATGTTAAATGTGTCATTATGTGATAGACTTTGAGCAAGGGTCAAGCCGCTCTCAGAAACAGCAACACTGTCCAGTATTGGGAAAGTTAATGGAAACATATTTAAAGCACATTGAAAAGAACAAAGGTGGATTAAGAATACCTTTAAGTATTCCCCAAATTCATCTTTGTGTTGATTCTGGTCTTACAGGAAATACGATAAAATACTTCAGATGGACCTGAGGGGGTTTTAAGAATTGTACAGAAAAGACTGGAGTCATTAACATTCCAGTTTAAAATCTTTTGCAGATAACCCCCTTATCCCTTTTCCATCTCCATTGCTCCCTCCCACATTTCTAATTTTTATACTGGAATATTCCAGAACTGGACGAAAGGCCTCTAGAGGAAAGCACAGCAGGAAGCCCCATCGGTGCTTGGCTGAACCAAGCAACAGTTAGGCTGTCTCCAGGTCTCCAGGTATCTGCTGCAATAAGAGGAAGGTGGGTTCTCCTCATACTTTGGCCATTTTCTACCTGAAACCTCCGTACTTGCAACCCCTACACAGGTTGTGCCAACAGAGTAACTGTTCAGAATTACCCTGGTCAGGTTTTCTCTTGGGACAACGAAAACAAGGAAGAAAGTTGTGTTCCCCTGGCACTTTCCATCATCCCTGTGCCCCTATTTTTGCTCTCTCTCATGTCACCACACGTATGAAGCCACTTCTACTTGCAGAACCACTACACAGCCCTCTTGAAACCTCTCCTGAACTCTCCCACTGTAATTGACAAATCCAAGTGAATACACAGAAAACACTTTTCTAGTACATTCTTTTTATTCATATTTATATTTTAGCTTGAAAATATAACTCAAAATATGGTCCAGACCTCAAAATGCCTTTTCTCTCTCCCTTCTAAATGCTAATTATGCCCAAGCAATTTTTCTTGATCAAAATAGCTCCCTGCTTTAAGCTTAATCACTTCTTATCCCTATTCTCTCCTTTCTTCCCAACTCTTCTGGTACTTCCCCATCTTGTTAACTCCTTATTCTCTGTATATCTTAACCAAACTTTCAGCTAGTTCCAAAATTCAATGATGCGTCATCTGTGTTCACCCTTCCTTGCCATCCCCCAGCTTCCCAGCTCCTGCCTTTATCCCCTCTGTGCCTACCCCAGCTCCTACTAATCCCTTTTCCTCCTCCTGCGTCTGGAGCACCTCCTTGGGACCTCTTCTTCTGTGTTGTTTCCTCCTCTTGTACTTGGATGATCCACTTCTTCTGCTCCCACCTTCCTCTTTCTGTCATCCTCTTGGCTGTCCCCACCTCCCCTCACTGGCTCTTTTGGGGGCTCCTGGGGGATTCTTCCAGCTGCTGAGGTGGCAGTGCTCACATCCTGAATTCTGTGGAATCAACTTCTACCCCACTGTGACAGCACAGACTCTTTCCCACAGGAATTCCTCCCTTCTTCTACTGAAGTTTACTAAATATAAGATAAATTCCATGTTACTGGGAATGGCTTTTGGAAACAGGCGGTCAGAGCCTGGGGCCAATCAGTCCAGGGGGTGGAGGACTCTCAGCCAATCCGAATAGCCCTCTTGCGTGTATATAAATCTGTTATTAATTAAATAAATCCACTCAGCATTCTCTCAAGATTCGCTGTGTCCTTTCGCTCCGCTATCGGTTCAACAGCGACACCCCACGGCACTTCTCTCCTTACTCTTCCACCAGTACTCCCCGATACGATCTGCAATAACCAGCTTTCCCCCCGCTTTCAGGATTTCCAAACGTAACCCTCGGCAGGCTGTTAGCTTTCCAACTTCCATGTTTTCCCACAGGCAGATATCCACTATCCTTCAAGGTGTGCTGTTCACACCTATTTCACTGCTCCTGCACTTCCACCTCTTGGAATTCACATCCTCCTGGTAGAAGTACCATGGAGACTGAACTCCTGCCTCAGGTGTGCCAGCATCTGGAGACAGCCCTGCACTTGTGTGAGGGAGATCAAGGATCCCACATCCCTTTTCCCAGTAGTGAGTCCAGCTGTTTTGGCACAGAGCGCTGTGGCTGCTGGTAGGAGACCCAGATTTACTCCTAGAGTTAACTTCACACTTCATTCCCCTCTACGGAGCCAGGCTGGATCAGATGGGATCCTGGAATAAAGGAAGTAATGCTCACAATCTGGCTGATTCCGGATTCCTCGTGTCCCACCTCCTTCCTCTCCAAATAAAAAAAATTAACAGGGAGAGTAAGGAGTAACCCACGAGTAGACCGTGCCATGAGCACAAGGTGAACCAAGGCTGAGGGCAGAGACCAAGCTTTGTATTCCCTGAGGTAATACAGGGATTCCTAAGGGACAGTGGTGGGAAGGATGGCAGTCCCTACTACCCGTGCAAAACCACTCCTGAGAATTTGCCCCGGCTAAACCTAAGAGTGACCTTGGAGTAAAGTCAGCCCCAGGAATCAACAGTGATCACTGTAATGCCCTCAAAATGCAGCTCAGACCGAGAGAATTTATCTAAATAAGGGACTTGGTTGTACCTACAATGGCCATGACATGAGCAGGCCAACATCAAACACAGAGCAGCAAAACCAGCCCAGAGCACAGGAATACCGATGATCCTGCCCATTCCTGGGCTGCTCTGTCGTGTGTGGCAGCAGATTAACAATCATAACAAATCGTATTCAATAAACTCCAAATGGGAATCGCTAGAACTGCTTTGCATTCTTGATGATAACTGCAACAGATCTCAGAGACAGCACCTCAGTAACAAACAAATATTGAGATTTTGTTTGTGTTGTACTGGATTATCACAGGATTCCAGATTGGGGCAGGATGGGAGGGAGCAACAGCGGGCACCTGGTGGCACCTCCCTGCTCCAGCAGGGCCATCCCAGAGCACAGGGCACAGGATTGTGTGCACACAGCTCTGGAACAGCCCCAGCCAGGAGACCCCACAGGCTCTGTGCACAATCTGCTCAGGGCTGGGCACTGCCCAGGGCAGAAGTTGTGCCTCCTGTGCAGGGAATTGCTGGGCTCAGGCCCTGCCCGTTGCTCTGGTGCCATTGCTGGGCCCCGGAGCAGAGCCTGGGCCCTGCCCTGAGCCCTCCCTGCACACAGGGACACCCAGGGCTGAGGGCCCCTCTCAGCTGGGGCTCCTCTCGAGGCTGAGCAGCCCCAGCTCCCTCAGCCTTTCCTGGGCACCGAGATGCTCCAGGCCCTTCCTCAGCCCCGCAGCCTCCGCTGGCCCCGCTCCAGCAGCTCCCTGGCCCTGCTGTGCTGAGGATCCCGAGCTGGACACGGCACTCCAGAGGTGCCTCCCAGGCTGGGCACAGGGGCAGGATCCCTCCCTGCCCTGCTGGGAATGCTCTTCCTGCTGCCCCCGGGATCCCACTGGCTCCTTGGCCCAGGACCCTCTGCTGGCTCAGGGACAGCTCGGTGTCCCCCAGGGCCCCCAGGTCCTTCACTGCAGAGCTGCTCCAGCAGGTTTTCCCCAGCCTGTGCTGGTGCCCAGGGTTGTTCTTGCCCAGGTGCAAGACTTGCATTTCCCTTGTTGAGTTTCAAACAGTTCTTCTCTGCTCATGTCTCCAAGCTGTCAAGGCTCCAAGCTGTTTATTATAAATAATAAATAATAAATACTCTATTGTTCCACATTCAGAAGCAAAATCGACATCTTAGATCCCACGTCTTACCTGTCACCCCGTTGGCTAAAATGACACTTCACCTTTTTGACCCCCAGAGGTAAATTAATTGTGAAGTGCATGTTAGATCTATACTCAATTATACTCAGTGCAACTGAACTGCAGTAATTTTAAATCAGAATAATATTAGGAAGTGAAGATCCCGCTGAGTACAACATGATAGAAATAAGAAATATAAAGGCAGTGTGAACATACATCCATTCATTATAGAAGGTTTTATCTCTAAACAGCCACACATTCTTGGGGAGAGGGAGGAAATATTTTCATTTATCCAGCAACAATGGTGAGTTACATATGAGCATTTTCTTTGCCAAGCAGCACCTGGCTTTGCTTAGGGACATCTGTTTATACTGGGGAGAGAAACTATTCTGGTAATTCAGAAAACACCACAACAACCTCTCCCCCTAAATTCACTTTTAAGCTGAGTAATGAAAAATTTCACTCAGAAAGGGAACTTTTGGGACAATAAGCCCTGAAACACTTCACAAAGACATCTCATTTTTACTAGTGCAGAACTTGCATTACATCTTGTGTTATTTTGAGCTTTTAAACTTTAGTATGACAATCTTCATTTCTTCCCTGCATTCCCATTCTAGGACACAACATGGCAAAGGCTGATTTTGCATCCTGTCGCCTTCCCCCTGGGCATTACCCTGGTCAAAGCAGCACTTTTAACAGAGAACTGCCTTCTCCCACACACAGCTATGCACTGCTGGAGAATTATTGTCATTGCAACTTTTACCCAGCTTAAAAAACAAAATAAAGGGAAAAGTGTTTTCTTTCCCCTGCAGGATCCATCAGCCTTGCCCAGTGATGATCTGCTGCCTTCCTGGCTCCACTAAAACCTTTGGCTGTTCTAACTGCATGATTTATATTCCCTATTGTCACTTAACTTGCTCACAGCTTTGCTGTTCAGTACCTGGAACTCAGCAGATTTTCCTCCACAGGGCTGGGCCCTGGAATACTCCATTTCACACATCAAAGACAGTCAGAGCAAAGGATGAAAGCTGACTTTTTCCTCCCTACAAAATAACAAGTTGTCTTTGGGTGGATTCAAAACTTCTGTCTCCACAACACAAAATACCAGTGGTCCAACCAGGCAGAAATGGTGTCCAGCAAAGTCAAATGAGATCAAAACCAGGACAAAAAACTTGGAAAAGAGTAAGCTCCAGTGGGATTGGGGTGGTGGGAATCCCGAGACCTGACCAAGACTCTCACATTGGAGAGGCCACAGAACTGAAATCTCGTTTTGTCCCCAGTATCTCTATGGGTGAACTATTTTTTAGGTCCTAACAGGCAACAGGAATTGGATGATGAAGTCACTCTCCCCATCTTTCAGCACCATCTGCTCCAAAAGAAAGCAAAGAAACCAAACCTCTCAGAAATCCTCCGTGTTTTGAAGAAATTCACCCTCCTGGTGTAGGGATCTTGACCCAATCCTCTGATTACCATGAACACCCAACTTCCCATTTGGTCCAAAACACCCCCTTGCAAATCGAAAATAGTCACAGTGACAATAGCAGCACTGATAATGAGGATGGAGATCTTTCTAAAGCACGAACAAATGTTGATTTTACTCTAAAATTACCTCGTGGAGAATGGAAGCATTTTTGCAATCCTTGTGTTCATTGTTGCCTGCCTCTGTTGAGCTTTCTGGATGCTATTTCTGAGAGGGAAGCATGAGTCACTGTCTTGTCTTGCATGAGCCCTCGGGTGGAGTTGGATGTGAGCTGGCACAGAAGGAATTCGGGGGCAGGTGCTTTTCAGGAGACCACGACAATCACCCAGCAAGTAACAGGGGAGCCTCTGTTCTGGGATCAAATACAACATGAGAAATGAGGATGCTTAAGAACAGGACAGACGAGGAGAGCTTTGATCAGATAGTATCCCCACAAGAGCAAGGCATGCTGATAATCCTCTCGAGGATTTGAGAAAGGGCCAGGAGAGGCTCCATGGCTGCTGAGGTTTGCCAGGAGAGTGTGTTCACTCAGGAATTGTATTTCCCCACAAGCCACTGAACTTGTATTTCCTCACAAGTTCACTTTTTGGAGAAAATCCATACGGCACTGCAAATTTCCTGAAGTGTCTCTATTTCAGAGCTTGTTTAGCTCCACCTGCCAGGAGAGGATTGAGTGTGCCTGAGCTTTTGGGAGCACCTTCAGCACCATCTATGGTCAGGATGGGTTAAACGGGGGTTTCCAGGGCCTAGATCATAGAGAAAATGCCCTTTGAACAAACCGCTGAGCAGCCAATGCCACAAATATTCATGCAGAGCCCAGACTCCAAGATACCTTTTACCCTGAAATATCAGCAGACCAGGAAGTTTTTGTGATTTATAATTAGTGCTTCTTTCTTGAAAAGCTGCAGCTTTGAAGACCTTGCAAAGCCTCATGAACTAAGGAACTGTTTATGCCACCTCTTTACTTATAAAAGTCAGAAATTCCTCGTACTTGGAGCAAAGAGCCAAAAAAAGAGCTCCTGAATATGCTGCTGCCTTCTTCATCTCTGGCCAAAACCCGACTCAGCAACAGGGGACCCCAGTGATTTTTGACCCTCACATTTAGGGCAGCAGCCTCTACCCCAGTTCTGGAATTGCACAGCTTTTCCAGTCTCCAGCCCAGAGCAGATCCAACACCTGACACAACCCCAGGGCCTCTCACAATTACTGACAGCGCCCAAGATGCTCCTGATGCACCCCAGCGTTTCTTTATTCACTCAGCACACCGGTGACACCTCTTTCTGCTCGAGTCTGACCAGAATGAGAAGAATGTGGAGGTGTGTAGGACTCTGTGTTTTGGAGGCCAGTGAATCAGGATCACAGAATGGATTCAGCAGGCTGGGAGGAAGGGCAGTTTAATTTTCCTCACTTCTCTCCATGCCCAAGCAGTGAGCATTACTATCCCCCCAGGCTCAGGGGTCACACACTCCAGCAGGGCCGATTTCTTCCTTTGCTCTTATCTTCGCTTTAAAAGGCTTCAGAAGCCTCAGCACTGATTCCTAAACACACCCAGCCCCCCACGAACATGGGGTTACTGAGGAGATCCTTGTACCAAGGAACTTTAGCTGCCTTTCAGAATGTTGTGTTCCCTTTGCCCAGCTCAGTCCCGGAATGCTGCAGGACGTGGCAGCCACAAAACGCTTTAAGGTGTCCCTTCTGCCCAAGTCATCTGCTAATGTCCCCCGTTAAGTGATCTGAGCCTGGCCTTAATCTTTTGTTAATGAAAGAGAAGGAAGAGGATACTTTAACTGCTATTATTAGCTCTTAGTACCTGTCCGCAGAAAACAAAACAAAACAGAACCTTTAATTCCCCAGGCTCCCGAGGGAAGCAGCCTATGCAAAACAGACTCTCCATGGGTGAAAAGCACTGTGGTGCCCAGGGATTTCTTCCCTTAAGTGTCTGCTTGAGGAAGAACCTTCCACCTACATTTAAAAGACCCTAGTAGTGTTCTAATTTAGTCTTCACACTCAGCAAATGGAATGTTAATTGCTGTAACTTTACCCGAAGCTCCGGGAAGGTTCCCTGCATTGAGTTAGGGCGGGATTTTGGCACCAGTTTAAAAACCGATGTGCAACCTGAGCACCTTTGTGTTGTCCATCATCTCCACGTGATGCCCTGGGTGCTTTCACCTTAGTCCAGCTCAAACGGTTCCTGTGCTCCAGGATGTGGAGTTTCCGGGCCGTGCATCCCTGCAGAGGCACATTCAGGTGCTGTGCCCACCGCAGGGATGTCCCCGGGGCACAGGACAGCGCTTCTGCACTTTAGCAAAGACACCTCAAGGAGCTAAGCCCGAGGACTTGGACTCGTACCTTTAAAACACCACTAAAACAAACTCTGGAAATGCTCCCAAACTCCAGAACTTCCATCCCTGAAAATGAACCACATTTTCTGATTTCCTGCCGTGTTTTCATAAATCTGCAAAGAATCTGAATGTTTTTTTAGCAATTACTGAAAATTTAGGTCAGACATTTCCTGCAAGGTGGTCTCTAATGTTGGATGAGTGTGGAATAGGGCAACATATTGCTTGATTGCTCCCCTAAGCATGGATAATTAACCATTGCAGGGTAATTGATATGTACGTAAATGGATTAGGTGCTTAAAGTTCAGCCTGTGTCCCTCAGATAAACTGGCTCCATGCACTCTCGGAGCACGGCACACGCTGGGATTTCAGCTGGATTTTCCTCTCATATTCATTATGCAGCCTGACTAATTTAGGGAAAGAGTGATTAACTTCCCAACTAATTGACAAAGGATTTTGAAATCTCTAAGAATGCAGGTCTTTTGAGATCTACGGAGATCTTTTGAGATCTAGAGAGAAGAAAACAATGCAGTGTTAATTTAGGTTTACTTTCCTCGACTTCTCTCCCAGGAAGTTACCTTCCTGGCAATCCCCTACTTTGATATATGCCTAACTAAATAAAGGCAAACGAGAAAATAAGGAACTCTTCCACAAGCAATCTTTCAGTTGGGCATTCTTTTCACTTTAGAACAATTTTTTTTTTTGACAGAAAACCAAATTTTCTAAATATATTAATGCCTACTGCTTGTAGGTTACATTGTGAATCACAAACATCAGCAATTAAACCTTGAATCTGGGCTAGGGATGGCTGGCTCTTACTGCTTCCAAGTTTTTCATGTCTTGCTGAAAGCTCCTGAGGGGGAAGGATCGCTACTGTTTCCCCACAAATTTCTGAAGAACGCCTGGTACCCCTAAAAAGGAGAATTTATATAAGAACAAGCATTAAAACATTACATTTTTCCAAGCTGTCTCAACTTTTCTCATTTCCATATCCAAATTCAGCAATATACTGATTTTGGTGTCCTGTTGTTCTCCACACTCCTTTCCTGCTGCAGCCACATTTCTCCATACCACAGTCTAAATACTGATGGGTTATTGTTGTCTAAACCAACAGCAGATATATTTATAAGACAAGAAACCTGGTTCTCATTTTTTCACTACAACCATTGCAACAGATTGGTGTTGAGGGGATCTGTGTAGCTGAGGCTGCTTTGCAAATAATTCAAAATGCAAAAAAAAAATCTTGGAACAAGACAAGACAAACGACAAAAATGGGGTTTTTTTGTCGATAAAGTCCTCTTTTAAATCACGGAATCCCAGGATGGTTTGGGTTGAAAGGACCTCAAAGCCCATCCAGCCCCACCCCTGCCATGGGCAGGGACACCTTCCACTGTCCCAGGCTGCCCCAAGCCCCAATGTCCAGCCTGGCCTTGGGCGCTGCCAGGGATCCAGGGGCAGCCACAGCTTCTCTGGGCACCCTGTGCCAGGGCCTGCCCACCCTCCCAGGGAACAATTCCTGCCCAATATCCCATCCATCCCTGCCCTCTGGCACTGGGAAGCCATTCCCCGTGTCCTGGCACTCCAGGCCCTTGTAAATAGTTCCTCTCCAGATTTCTTGTAGGTCCTTCAGGTAGTGAAAGGCCACAATGAGGTCACTCCAGAGGGAGTCTCCATCTTCCCACTGGGATATGCAGAGAAATTTCCTCTCTGATATCTGGGAAAACCAATAAACCTCATGCTGTGGCAAGGAAATGAATAAATCAGGGTCAGTTTGCAGAAGAAACACTTCCATCACCTAAGAAATCCTGCAAAATACCATTTCTGTAACCCCTCCCCTTTTAGGTAAATAAACTTTTGCTTGATTACATCAATGACTTGGCAGAAAAAATAGTCTGTGTTATATTTCTCTAATCCACTTGGCCCATTTTAAGGAAATCTGGCCAAATTTCCTTACCAGAAAGCTGATAGATAAATATAATGTCAAACTCTTCTTCTCTGCCATCTTTAATATCAACACTCAATGCCAAGAGTTTTCTCCTTTTTTGCAATTCAAAAAGGCAAGAGATTGGAATACTGTAATCTGGGATGAAAGTATGATTCCATGAAGAGACAAATACCAAAAAGAGTGTTTTATTAATGCCTGCTTTTCCCTTCTTATCAGGCCTGCTAAAACAGCATCAGGTGCACCTTCCTTCCTTCCTTCCTTCCTTCCTTCCTTCCTTCCTTCCTTCCTTCCTTCCTTGCTTCCTTCCTTGCTTCCTT
>VZTJ01000575.1:26110-43903 GCA_013397795.1 Orthonyx spaldingii | reverse complement strand
CCTCTCCTCTCCTCTCCTCTCCAGATTTTACTCTTTTCTGTCATACAGAGTTCCTTTGTCACTTCTCCAGCCGCTGCTGTCATTCGTTGAAAACCCTTCCACCCCTCTGATCATCTTTGTTGCCCTGGCTCTCCACCTTCAACAGGTCACCAAGGAACCCCCATTGAGTGACCCACCTGCACCACCTGCACCTCTGACTGACACTGCACTTTCCACTTCAAATCCTGTGCTCTTTCCACTGGTTCCAAGTTTTAATTTTACTGTCTTGACTGCCAAAGAACACTTAGCCATAATTTTTAGCTAAAACAAAAATAGCCCTCCTAATCCTTGGGTTATTTCAGGGTGGCAGCGCTTCACTGTTTGACCTGCACTGAACACCACAGCATTCAGTGTTTCCTCACAGAGTCACCAAGGACTGAAAATTCTTCCATCCCTATCCTAAAAGATTTAGAATTGACAACAAACTTCTGAAGAGCATGAGATCCCATGGGAATCTCCAGGCAAGCACTGAGAACTGCTCTCTCTGCCTTTGAACAACTGCTTTGTGTCCTTCAGACCCCAAGTGCCCCCTGTCCCTCGTGTCCTCCTCCTGCAGCCCGCAGCAGCAAGGCACTGCTCTGAAATTCCCAGATCCTGGGCTCCTTTCTCCAGTCGTTGTGAGCATTGCTTCCCAAGACTCTTGTCAGTGCAAACAACTCCTGTCCATGGCTGACTTTGCTCTGTTTTGTGAATTAAAGCCCAGCTAAAAGGCTGCTACATTCCAGTCCTGCAGCTGGAATGGAACCCTGTGTGCCCTATGCCAGTGCCAGGCTGCATCCCATTATCCCTGGAACGTCTGCCTGTTCTTGGTCAAAGGGTTCAACACCTTCCAACACAAAATGTTTTCCATCTGAAATCCTGCTCCAGCTCCTTTACCCATACCTGTTTTCTCAATTTCCCTGAGAAAAGCAGGGAAGGCCTGACCTTCTCTGGAGCCAAGAGATCAGCAGGAGCGAGCTCTTGGAATGAATATTCATGGGTTGGATCTGCTCTGCTGATCATCGTGATCTATCACCCTGCTACTGCCTTGAAGCCAGATTTTAATTAACTGCTTCAAAATGTGTTTTTTCCTTCCACGCTTTCCTGTTTTCTTTGCTGCACTTTCCCCATTTGTCGGGACATCTGTCTGTGCCTCATTCGTATTTTTGTCTTTCTTCAAAATTAATATTCATACCCCAGAAATCAATTGGTTGGAAAGGAACTTAAATGTCACTCCAAATAAATAAAATAACACTTAAATAAGAGAGAAAAAGTGCTTTTAAAATAGTGACTCTTTCCCTTAAAATAGAAATTACCCACCCTTACCAGCCCTGGAACAAATGTAGCCCTTGTTAATATTTCAGTGCTCAATATTTAGCTAGGGGAGGTTCTGACTGGATATTAGAATATATTTGTTTTCCCCTGGAAGAGTGAGCAGACATTGGAATAAGATTCCTGGGGAGATGGTGGAGTCACCCTCTCTGGGAGTGTTCAGGAGGCACCTGGAGGTGGCCCTTGGGGACAGGGTTTAGGGGTGATGATGGTGGTGCTGGGGGAATGGACTCGATGATTCTGGAGCCCTCTCCCAACCCTGACGATGCTGTGATTTGCTACATCCTTGTCAAGGCATCCATTTTCAAGGAAAAAGCTTCAGGAGAGGAATAGGTTTGTAAAGACAATTCCAGGGTCAGAAGCTGTCTAGAACAGCCCTTTGGAATATGCACCATTCCACACTCAAGGACCTTTTGCTCCCACTCCCAGCAGCAGGGCTAAAATGGGAGCGTGTGTGGCAAAAATGGGCCTATCCCCCATTAATGGACTTTAAAACCCTTCTCCTGCTATTTTTTTGTTGTTGTTGTCAAAAAGCAGTAATTCAGCACTGAATAAATGAGAGGTTCCACTTACAGAACAAAAATCAGTCCCTCTTTTATCCATCAGCAGGGTAGCACTTGGCCATTAAGCATCTTCCTGGAAGCAGGGTGCAGAAGGACATCCTATTCTGAACATAATTGTGGCACTGCTATAAAGTCCTGATTTGCCTAATTTAAAACAGAATTCCAGAAATGAACCCTTCCATCTGATATCCCAAACATCTGAAAAAGAAACCTCAGCACTCTCATGATTTGCTTTCCGGGGGTCAGGAGTCCGAAGATGGATGTGGAAGCTGTGAAAACCTGGGGGGAAGAGTTGTGGGATTTCAAGCTGTGTGTGCCAGACTTCCTGATCCAACCCACTGTGGAGCTGAGGGGAGGCAGACACACACCTGGGGGGTAAATGGAGGTTGTGGGGTGCTCCTGATTAATTTGGCTGAGTCTGAGTGCTCTTCTGCCATAACTCCACCCATCATACCCACGATAAACACACCAATTCCTGCATTTCTCTACCTGTAGGTCATGGACACACGGGAGGATGGAAAGTGGGAGAT
Source organism: Orthonyx spaldingii (assembly GCA_013397795.1). NCBI lineage: Eukaryota > Metazoa > Chordata > Aves > Passeriformes > Orthonychidae > Orthonyx > Orthonyx spaldingii. The sequence goes on along the minus strand of VZTJ01000575.1, from coordinate 41,460 downwards.
GAGGGAAAGCTGCATCCCCCACAGTGCTGCTCCCTGCCTGGATCCCACTTCTGAAAGGGTTTTGTCAAATCTCTGGTTTTCGAAAGAAATAGAGAAGAGGTGATGATGACTCTTAACCCTAAAAGAGGCAAAATACGGCCATAATAAGCAAAAAAATTACTGGAATGCTCTAAGAAAACCTGCAGCTGGATTTTATCTTAATTCAACGACTGACAGCCAAAATTAGGGCAAAAAGGAGAGAGGACTCGAGAATTTGAGGCACAAATTGCAGCATAAACCCCAGCAGAACACTAAGAAATATAAACCCTACCAGGACAATAAAGCAGCAGGAAGCCAGTGCAGTCTCAAGGATGACAGCTAACAGGAAAAAAACCCCAGTTTATATTTCTCTTTTGCATCTGGAGAGTTTGGGATTAAATTTCCTTCCAGTATCTGAAAGAAATCCTGCCAGTATTGAAAGGGGGGAAGCCAGAGAGGGACTTTTCATCAGGAACTGGAGGGCCAGGAGAAAGAGAATGGCTTCAAACTGAAAGAGGAGGAATTTAGATGGGATATTGGGCAGGAATTGTTCCCTGGGAGGGTGGGCAGGCCCTGGCACAGGGTGCCCAGAGAAGCTGTGGCTGCCCCTGGATCCCTGGCAGTGCCCAAGGCCAGGCTGGCCATTGGGGCTTGGAGCAGCCTGGGACAGTGGGAGGTGTCCCTGCCATGGCAGGGGGGGCACTGGGTGAGCTTTGAGGGCCCTCCAACCCAAACCATTCTGGGAATCTGTGAGTCTATGAAATAACATTGCTAAGGCAAAGATCTGGGAAGCCAACAAGGAATTATGAATCTGTTTTTCAGTATTCAGAATTATATGCAGATGTGTCACAGTATTTTTAACCACTCATTAATGCTCAGTTCCATTCAGCAAACCAGCACAAAGCTGCCAGTCCCCCAAGAAGTGAAATAAGAAGGATTTTCCTGATGCCTCCTTTCCCTTCGAGTCCAAGGGGAAGCTGCTAGGTTGCTCAAACACTTCTCAAGGTATTTTTAGAAGCTGTGGGCTTGACTATTTATTTTTCCCTTTGTGTGTTAAAGATGATGCAGTAGAACAGATCCAATCTTTCCTTGCTCTGCTTGCATTTCCTTTGCAATGTAAACACAGAAATCCATGAGCTGCAGACTCTTGGTGACTGAAACTGACTGAAGTCAGGGGAAAATCACAGGAAGCACAAGTATTTAAAAAAAGATGTCTCTGTCACCACCAAACCCGGGATTTGCCTTTCTCACAGGATACCTGTCTTGGTTCTCAAATCAGCTGCAGACTCGCTGGCTTTGATTCCAGCTTCAAAGAGAAATTTGGTATTTATTCTCTGAGGAAGGAAAACTCTGATTCGTGCCTCTTTGATGTCTTGTTTCATAACTAAAAAAACCCCAAACAAACCAAACTTTATAGGCTCAAGATTAAATAATAGCAGCAGCAGTGATTTATTTACCAAAAGAAAAGAGTTTATGAGCAATGTTGGAGCTGCATTGAGCCTGAATGGGTTTTATGTCAAATTAAATATCAAAGAAAGCACTTAGGGGGTTTCTTAGTGGAAGGGTTTGGTAGCTCTGACTCTTGGCGCTTCTTTCATTCACACTGAGCTTCAAAATATGAACCTTACTTGGTGCAGGCCCAAACTTTGGTCTCAGCAAGAGGCAGACAATGGAAAATGCAGCAATGAAGTGTTATTTGACTGTGAAAGGTTCCTGGCACCAAGATACAATTTAAAAACTGGGATCCCCATGTTTAGATCGAAAAGAGAAAGAACTAAATTCATTTCATTTTATTTTATTTTATTTTATTTTATTTTATTTTATTTTATTTTATTTTATTTTATTTTATTTTATTTTATTTTATTTTAATTCTCCTGCCTAATTCCCACTGGTTGGATTAAAATAGCCAGGCTTTTACAGCAGGGAGGGCTGGGGGAGAAGAGGTTGTTTAATTTGTTAAAATATGGCTCATAGCCCATCTAACCCCAAGAAAAAAAACATTTGGAAAAGTTATTCCATGGGCACAAAATCTTTTACTACATCTCTCATAACCGGTTGTGCTGCATTCAGCTTTTTTGTTTTTTCTCTTGTTTTAAAAGAACTCAAAAAATGCAAAAAAGCAACTAAGAAAAAAGAAATAAATTGAATGTTGCCCTCTAAAACTCCTGCCTGCCTTGTAATAATTACTGAGACAAATGTTCTCCTGGGGAGAAACAGAGAGGTGCTTTCACAGCCGTCACAAACCACACACTTCTGTGGCTCACAGGTGCAAAAATGAATAGACTGAATACACATTAACTTCTCCTGCCAGTGAATTGTGCAGAACAGAATCACAGTCACGGCTCTTTGAGTGCTTTATTAAATTGAGGGAGGCAGAAGTTTCACTCCAAGGACTGTTCTGAATGTATTTATTTGCCTGTCGAACTACAAGCTCTTTTTTTTTTTTTCTTTCTTTCTTTTTGGCCAGGTCCTCCATGCTCCTGCACAAATTATTTAACTTTTTTAACTGTTTTAATCATCCTGGGGAACTGCAGGGACAGGACAAGGAGGAATGGGAACAAACTGAAAGAGGTGAAATTGAGGTGAGATACTGAGCAGGAATTGTTCCCTGGGAGGGTGGGCAGGCCCTGGCACAGGGTGCCCAGAGAAGCTGTGGCTGCCCCTGGATCCCTGGCAGTGTCCCAGGCCAGGCTGGACACTGGGGCTTGGAGCAGCCTGGGACAGTGGGAGGTGTCCCTGCCATGGCAGGGGGGGCACTGGAGGGGCTTTGAGGTCCTTCCCCACCCAAACCATTCCAGAATTCCATGGTTTAAAATCATCTCTCCGCTCAAGCAGCTGCCACCACCCCGGGGCTGGTGTCTGATGCCACCTCCCAGCCCTGTTCTGGACAGACTTTTATGAATGCTGAACAGCCCATTTGCAGTGTCACTGCCTGGTTGCCTTGAAAGATCTGACAAAGATTATTCCTGAATCAACATCTAAGGATGGGCTCATTATCCCATGGCTTTGTTTATCCTGGTGATTAAAGCTGCTAAAGGCATCCAACAGCCCAAACCAGCAATGAACATGAAGGCAACAGCCAAACTCCCCTGCTCATGCTGCTGCCTTTGATCTCCCCTCATAGCAAAGGCTTTTCCAGCTTCATCCAAGGAAAACTTCTCAGATTCTGATTTGATGACAGACTAAGCCAATGACACTTGAGCTTCTTTCAGATCCTTCTGCCTGCAAAATCTGAGTGCTTTAAGACTCCTTAAGATTCACCCCCAGGTGTATTCAGGTTTAAATTCCTTTTGACTTTGCTGGAGAAATCGAAGCTGGTATACTTATAATGCCAGGACACCGCGGGAGAGCTGGAGAGCAAGAGGTGGCAAAAGGGACAGAGACCAGCAGGCTGGCTCAGCTTTTTTATCCCTAATCCCATCTTCCCTGGCTCATCCACCTGCAGGGGCTCTCCTATTTATTTACACTGAGTTTATAAACACTCAGCAGCACCTCAAAATAAAATGGGAAGGGTGATAATCGCCACGGTGCTCCGAATTTTGCCCATCCATTTTTCAAGCTTCTCCTTCAAAAGCTTTTGCTACTTCTCCACATAAACTCGAGATTCCAAAACTCAGAGGGGGAAAAAAAGCAGCCAGTGAAGAAGTATTTTGTGTCTCAACTGCCAAATCACACAGCAAGGGACAGAGAAAAGTGTCCTGTGGTTGGTCCTTGTCTCTCCCGTCTCCATCCCTGGATTTGGGACAGTCTGCAGCAAACAGTGCTGAGGGCATTTGAGCACCATTCCTCTCTGGGGGCAAACTCAAATGCAGGAAAAGCCTTTTGCTGTTCCAATTCTCTGATCATCTTTTCTTCATACAATCACAGAACCCTGAAGTGGTTTGGGTTGGAAGAAACCTTAAAGCTCATCTCACTCCTGCTGTGGGCAGGGACACCTTCCACTGTCCTTGGGTGCTCCAGGCCCTGTCCAACCTGCCCTGGAACAATTCCCAGGATGGGGAGTCCTCACCTCTCTGGGCAAGTTTCCCAATCTTCCCCAGCTTCCCAGTAACACAAAGAGAATTCTGCACTCAGCCTTCCGGGCTCTGAAAGAAGTTCAAAGACGCTGTAGCCTGGGGAGAATATTATCCTTGATATTGGAGAAGTGTAGCAGGAAAATCAAACAGACTCCCCAGGGCCTTCTGTGGAAAGGTTTTGGGGCAACAACAGCCCTGAGGCCCTGCTGGAAGTGCACCCAGGGCTGGGCAGGGAGCTGAGCTGGAGGAGCCACAGGCAGGAGCAGACCTGGGATGAACTCAGGCTCCAAATGCTGCTTTTGCCAGTCCCTGTTCCTGCCAGTCCAACCCCCTTGGGTCACGCTCCTGGGTTTTTCTGGGTGCGAGGCAGTGCTGGAGGAGCCCTGCTCTGTGCATGGTGGCACAGAGGAGACACCCCAGAGTGCCCCGTTAGTGCCTCAGCCTGGGCTGCACACACCCCCAGCCATCTGCTCCTGCAGAACCAGGCAGCCCCTTGCACTCCAGACATGAACTCCTCTCATTTCCACTCAGACAGAGCCTTCGTTCCACTTTACTCTTCTTCTGATCCCAACAGTCTGTCCCCATGTCTGCCCTGTCCTCAGCTGGGTGAGCCTTCACTCTCTGCTCCTGCCTGTGGCTCCTGTGCAAGCGAGATCCTCCAGCTCAGCTCCCTGCCCAGCCCTGGGTGCACTTCCAGCAGGGCCTCAGGGCTGTTGTTGCCCCAAAACCTTTCCACAGAAGGCCCTGGGGAGTCTGTTTGATTTTCCTGCTACACTTCTCCAATATCAAGGATAATATTCTCCCCAGGCTACAGCGTCTTTGAACTTCTTTCAGAGCCTGGAAGGCTGAGTGCAGAATTCTCTTTGTGTTACTGGGAAGCTGGGGAAGATTGGGAAACTTGCCCAGAGAGGTGAGGACTCCCCATCCTGGGAATTGTTCCAGGGCAGGTTGGACAGGGCCTGGAGCACTCTGGGATAATGGAGTGAGGGGGGCTTCCCTTTCAGCAGAGCAGAACAGTGCTTGAGAAACATTTGGCCTTTTCATCCCAGTTCTCTTTGCTACTCCAGTCCTTTGTAAAATACCAGCACCCAGAGCGTGGCACGGACAACACCTTTCATTTTAACACCATTTGATAAGGAATGGTTGCTCAGAATCTTTTCCAGGCTGTGTAAGGAAATTATGATGTCTGATTTATACCTTGAAACTGTGTGCTGGAATTTCTGAATGCTTTGGGCAGTTTCTAGAACATTAAAAATCCATGAGTGCAGAACACCAGTTTCTGCCACATTGCACTTCCAAGGTTATGTTGCCCCCTGGGGATGACCTGGTGTTATCAGTGTGTATCCAGATGATTTTCTTGGGGCAGGACATGCTGACACTTCCAAATCAAGGGACAGAAGCACAGCAGCAGGTTGCTGTATCCCTCCTAAGCTGCCTGCTCCACCTCACAGCCATTTGGAGGAATAACTTGGAAAAGTTACAAAAACATCCAGCCCCAAACTGAAATGCAGAGCTCCTGAGCTCAAAGTTCAGCCTTTCCCATCTGATGCTGGCCTGAACCTGAAAAAAAGGGTTGCAGGATGAATCACCCAAGTAAATTATGGATCTGGGAACGTCTGTGGCATCTTCATCCTAGAGATGAAATAATCCAAGATGACCTCAACCATTTCATCCCACTGTCCCTCACTCCCTGCCCAGCACCTCCAGAGCTGCTGCTGGAACAAGGAACAGGAACAAGGCACAAATCTCCATGCAGTGCCAGACTGGCCAAAATCCAGCTGGGTTTGTCTCTGAGCTCCACAGGAGCTGGAATGTCACCTTGCTGGTGAGAGGGGGCCTCTCTGCAGAAAGCAGCTCTGATCCTGTGACGCAGCGAGGCTGCCTGGGCTCTGCTGGGTGCAAGAGTCCAACAGCTCCTGGGGGCTCTGGAGACACCTGGGCCAAGGGCAGTGGAGCAGGATGTGCTTCTCTGCCCTTGGAATGTGGTCAAGGAACCGGGACAATGTTCTGTTTGCACGCTGTCAGTGGGGGCCGTGTGCTGCTTTTGGTGTTAAATTATGCTAAATCCAGACTGGCAACTAAACCTGACTTAACATCCTGAGAGTGGGGTGCAGACTTGGCAGAGAAGCTGCTAAACTGACCTGGAGATGGCAATGAACCCCTTTAAACTGCTAAATTCCATGTCCACTTACAATGGGGCAGGTTTTTTCCCTCGGAGTGGGTGAAGGTTCTTCCCCTGGGTTTTGGGATGCCCCCAGGGACCTCCAGGTTAAGAGGAAGAGATTTGCCCAGCATCAGTCTGGGTGAGTTACATCAATCTCTACGTAACAATTGCTTCTTTTTGCTGGCTTTAATATAATTGCTACCAGAGGAGAGAGCATTTCAAGATTCCCACATTCCAGGAAATCCTCCATTCCAGTTTGGAAATCCCTGAATTGTTAGTGACCTGAAAAGTTAACACTGCTGCCAGTGCAGAGGGACTTGCACTTCCCTTTGGGAATCACAGGTAAGGCTCTGATCTGGGGGGGAGAGACACCAGGGATTGCTGCCTTCATGGGAGCCACGTGAAGGAGAGACTAATCCAGGACGGAGAAAAGCTGATTTGGGAGAAAATCAACCTGGCCAGAATTCTGCTCCCATTTAGATTAAAAAAAAATCCCCAAAAAACTCTCTTTGATTCCAGAGAAATCAATTGAGCCAATATTGGGCTCTGAGAATTTGCTAGGAGTGCTCGAGTGGTTGGAGTAGCCTGAGGACTGTCTTGGTCTCCATCGAGGTAAACAATCCAGGAGCATTTTTAAGCGGCAATCACGGAACACTGAGAGAAAAGCAGAGCTTTCAAATGGTGATGAAAGAGAAGGAAGTGATTCAGATCTAATCCCATTATGGGTCAGCTCCAGCGCTGGGAGGTTTTCATTTCTGGCTGTGCTGCTGAGAACAGAGAGCCCAAGCCAATGTCCCTGCACCCACCTTTCCCACCCAGACCTGGCTTCTGCTATTCCCACCCATCCCAGGGCCACCCTCCCCTCCAGATCCTCTGCTCCCCAGCCTGAACAACCTCAGCTGAGATGTGGCAAATTGCATATTTATGTATTAATTACCACCTTGAGCAGCAGTTACAAACCCAAACAAAATCACACATCAATGGCCAATGAGCCAGGCACTGCTGGAGCTGGGCAGCTCTGCTTTCATCCGAGACAGAGGCTCAGGGAGGAATCTCTGTTCCAAGGGGTCAGGAATTAAGAACCACATTTCCTCACTGCATTTTATTTCATAAATATATTTATGTGAAGCTATGGTGCTCTCTGTTGTAAATCCTATTCGAGGGTATGTCAAGGAAGTGATAAATGAAGGTGTAGACACTTGACAGCATCCTGAGGGATCTGTTAGTGCCTGTCCAGGTGGGCAGCAATTTTCTTTTCTGTGTTTCTGGGTACTCTCTATCCGTGTGAAGGCAGAATAATTCCATGAGCTGAGCACTCAGCAAAGAGGAACTGCTTTTAATCCACCTCTGTTGAGTCTTTTGAGGAGAACATTAGGATTTACACCACCCTGTCACCACATGAAGGCATGCAGGGAGGGAGTTGCACAGCAAAGCCATCTGTGGGTAGAATTAATGGGAAGAGCAATGTATTTGTGGGATACATATCCTGGCTGACACAATTATCTGGGGAAAAAGAGAGCAAAATTAGACCCAACTCTCTTCCCTGTAAAAGTCAGTTCTGATCCAAAATCCAACAGCCTGCAGTTAACACATTCCAGTCATTTTGTCCTGCTCTGGCTTAAAGCTGATGTGTTCCTGGCAGAGCCTTTCAGGCTGATGCTGACACCTAAATTATCGACTTCTCAACATCTGCCCCTGGAAAACCTGGCTCTGTAAGTGCAGCAACAAAAGCCCCAGACATTTCTCCCCAAATATTGGGATGGTCACGATCTGGGTGAAGGCAGTGCAATCCCAAATGCCAGTGGGAAACCCAGGAATGCAAATTGGGCTTGATGCAATGTAAAACACCACCAGAATTCTGGGACTGATCATCCCTGGCACATCCCAGTGCACAGGGACGGGCAGAGGAGAGGCCAAGGAGCTGAGAGGATAAAGTGAGTCAGGAGCTTCCAACAGCAGCTGCTGAGGACAAGAGCTGGTTCTGGGAAGACACTGGAGAAAAGAGTAATGGAGTTACAGAACCCCTGAGGCTGGAAAATCCCTCCCAGCCCACAGAGTCCCAGCTGTGCCCGATGTCCACCTTGTCCCCAGCCCAGAGCTCTGAGTGCCACGTCCAGGCCTTCCTGGGACACCTCCAGGGATGGGGACTCCAAACCTCCCTGGGCAGCCCCTGCCAAGGCCTGAGCACCCTTTCCATGGAGAAATTGCTGCTGATGTCCAAGGAAGGAAATTTATTTTCCCATTCTCCCTGAGGGTCTGTAAGTCATGAGCACAGACCTCTCCCTGGACCTGCCTGCATCCTAAATGTTCCCACCTGGCCTTTTCCATCCTGCTGGGACCTGTGGTTATTTGGATTAATTCTCCCTGGGTATTTTACTCTTTTCTTACCCTCATTTCTGTGCCCACAGTTCCTTCAAAGTGGCCAATGTTTCCACCCTCCTTCCTGTTTAAATCCCACAGACCTCACCATAACAGAACATTTTGCTGTAAGTGACAACTTACAGTGGCTTATTTGTGCTTCAAGATTTGGATACCAGACAAATTCTTCTGTGACACCCCAAATCCCCAACCAACTGGAAAATTTAGAAGAATGCAAAGCTGCAGCTCAATGGAAATTCCTTTTCCCCCTCCATCATCCCCAGCTAAGTTTCAAACCCAACTGACAAATTCTGGGTGCCGTGGTGAGCAGAGCCAGCTCTGTTCACCTCTGTGCCTTTTCTTGTGTCACTGCACAGTAGCAGGAGCTTTAGGGAGAGACCTTTAGGGAGATCATCACTTTGGGGAGGAATGGCCCAGTGCTGAGATACAATTCAACCAAAGCCCCAACCACAGAGCCTTTAGAACTATCTACCAGTGTATCTTGAACAGGGAAAATAAATTAATGGGTGTGCATGGGAGAGACAAATCATGGAGATAAGGGCCATATATAAATCTACTGAGGCTACGTAATTACTGCAGCAGAGATCTGGGATTGATCTGTTCTCCTGGTGAGGATGGAGACACTGATGTGGGAGAGTGCTGCAGTTCAGGTCACTTCTGGAGGACCGTCCCCATCACCCCCTGCATGCTGGTCTGCACTGCAGGGAGCTCTGGGAGCACGGACACCACATTCCTGGAGGATAAACCCCTGAAATGCAGGCGTGGCGTGGCTGTTCCAGCAGCCACTGCAGGCAGCAGGCTGCAGCCACTCTGCATGACTGCACGTGTGGGGGACGTGTGGGATCCCCAGCAGGAACTGCTCCCACCTACACCACACTTTAGTCCACCCAAAAATTCCCAGAGTGGGCTCCTCACTGGATGTTGGCCCCCATGCTGCAGCCAAATTGATTTAACTTCCAAGATAAACCACAATGTCTGGAAAACACCTCACAGACAGACGCTCAACACCAACACGCTGCCTTTTCCCTGACTGGCCAAGCCTTGAGATTGCAGCAGCTCTGCTGAGCGGTGCCCACTAAAGAGGGAAATCTGAATTTATATTCATTTCTCAGAGCGATGCCAAGCACCAGTGGGCACAGCAAAGCCTGAACTGAAGCCCTGGCATGCTTTAAAGCCCATATTTCTATTTTCAGCTGTGTTTCTCTGGGAAGGGAGGTTCACATAATCATTCCACGCCGCTGCCTTTTTGTCCTTCCCCCAAAATTCTTTGGTAGCAGCATCAAATCTATTAAGATGCAAATCACTTCAGGAAAGCAGCAGCCAAGATAGAGGAGAGCGATTCCCAAACATCCCTACGAGGGGACGTGCTGCAGTTTCACTTCCTGTTTATTACACATGAGCAAAATCCATGGAAAACCAGTTATTCCTGAGAGGGAAAGGCCCCCAGAGCCCAGTGAGGAGACAGGAACCACAAGGACCCTGGAACTCACCCCTCCTTTTACTCGGAGCAAGGCTTTTAGGTTCAGCAGCATTTCTCAGTTCGTCCACAAGGATGATCTCTCCCTGAACATGGTTTTTAACAGGAATACACTAAGAAGGGATAAACAGCCAAACACTTGATGCACTCAGAACGTTGTGCCATAGCTCTTATCACCTGGAATAAAGCAGGGAGGCTTTCAGGAAGCAATGTTATATCCTGCTTTTGTACCCATAAAAGCTGGAATTTCACATCACTGTATTAAGACCTGAACTGCTCCCACTGTAAATATTTTTTCCCTTCCCAGAAAGTGTGGAAAACAGCTCAGGGAGAATCTCTGCGGTTCTTTTAAAGCCAGAGCCAGCCACTGCTGCAAGCTGATCTCCCTCAGTCTGACTCCATGCACGAGACCTGTAGAGGGCAGTGGATAAAAGAAAATCAAGCACCCAAAAGAGCCATAAAGGTTAAATAAAATTTTTTAAAAATTGGGATCTCATCTAATGACTTCCTTATATTGAAAAGCTTCCAGGTAATTCCATGGATTAATGGATTACTGGAATGGGATTTTTCGAAGCCCAGATCCCAGACTCTCTGGCAGATTGCACTGACAGGTTTTACAGCAGAGCTCTTCCCTTGGGATTTACTCTTTTTTCCAGCAGAAATCTTGCACCTAAGCTAAAATGTGCAGCTGGCCCTCCCACTGCCATGGTGCTCATGGGCAAACAAGACTTCACCCTCCTCCATGGGAAGCCACCCTAAGGCAAGGAAAAGGGAAAATACAGCTGAGCAAAGCCGAGTGTTTATACAGTATACAACAGTGGGACATCAGTGCTCAAATTAATATCAATTTAATATCAAACCAGCCAGGATCTGGAGCAGAAAGCGGCCTCCTGGATAATTCCTCTGTAGTTTTCAGGCACACTGCTAATAACTTCATTATCCATTTGGCATGTACAATTAACTCATTACTGATGGAATATGCAAAATCCAGGGTAAAAACTCCAATTAGGCCCAGCAGATAAAAGCATTACAGCAGGTACAGGATCCTTTGCCTTATCTTGCACACGAGAGCATTAATCAATACCGCACCGGTGCTCGTGATCACCTCATTCCAGCCGTGCTTCAGTGACTTCTCCCGGCTTTGTAAACCTCGTGCAATTCCGAAATCGGTTCTGCAATTACCCCAGGCAGAGCTCTCCACACCTTCGTTAATGCCCTGTTCAGCTCTGGAATGCAGATGAGATCTGCAAAGGCACCGAAAACCGCCAGGAACTGAGAAGGCACCGAAATAAGGCTCGAAAATGTGGGCGTTAAAGGCGACGCCAGGGTGTTAATGCGGAAAGGCCCCACAGTCTGGAGCTGCTGGGGTGGGGAACTGGGAGCTGCCCCGGCCCCCAGTGAGTCACTGGTCCCTGCTGCATCCAACCCCTCCGGAAAGGCAGAGATCAAACCAGGGAGTCAGTGCTGCATCCTCGCTCTTCCCAGACTCCGGCTGAGTCACCGCGTTATAAATTGCCACGGCTCCCGAGGAGTCAAACACTGACAATCCACTCTTACCTGCTGCATCTTTAAACCTTGTTTGTGATTTTTTTGGTTCTTTCCTCCCCCTGCCATTGTCTCATCTCTTTCCCATCTGCGTTCCCTGTTGTATCAGTTCCCTCAGATTTAAAAAGGGATGGAGAGCTAATGGCTGCTTTTGCAGTGCACATTTGTGAAGAGAAACACTCACATGGACTTCTGAGCCTTCCTCATACTCCAGCAGAGTTTCTGCAGTGTCCCAGAGCGAGAGCCTGTAGGAATGAAAAATTGGGACAATGCTGTTCATGCTCAGAATGGAATGAAACGAAATCCTTTTGCTATCATCTGTTATATAGATCTCTGTATGTCACAATAACGTGGGGACACGTTCTGGAGGGGCTTGGCAGAGTCTGGAGGAATCTTTCTCCTGGGAGAAATCCACTTTTGGTGATGGCACTCTGCCTTCTTTCTAGAGAAGGAAATGGTAAAAAGAAATGAGGAAAAGTCCAAAGTGAAAATAAAGGGCAGGTGTGAGCAAGAAAGAACAGTAAGAATGGATCATAGGCATGGTGGAATCAGTCCAGGGTTGGACTGGATGATCCTGGAGATCTCAACCTTAATGGTTCCGTGATATCATGACTCAAACAGTGACAACAACAAAACGAAACCAGATGGGTGGCATGGTCTTGGAATACCACCTTTGGATGAAAATGGCCCTGGGGAGATGAGAAATATTGCTTTGATTTCATCAGTCGGGGAAGGTGCTCACACCCACACCCACATCACCCACACCCACACCATCCACATCCACATCACCCACTCCCACATCGCCCACACCCACATCACCCACATCACCCACATCGCCCACATCGCCCACATCGCCCACACCCACATCACCCATACCCACAGCCACAGCCACAGCACCCACACCCATAGCCACATCACCCATACCCACACCCACACCCACATCACCCACACCCACATCCACCTGCTGAGTGCCAGCCCACACCACGAAGGAGGGAACTCCTGGTTTTGGGAGGAAAACACTGCTGGTGGTGCTTTTAGTCTCCCACGCAGATCAGGTCACACTGTACCCCCCATTTGGCTGAAGGTTGTTCCTCTCTTTCCATGCAGCCTTTATTCCAACTTCTCAGTCACACTTAAGTGCTCTCCAACCAGATCACAGCTGAGTCCGGATGCTTGGGAAATTCTCCCAACCACAATGAGAGTTTGGATCTTCCCACGATGAAAAATGAGCCCTCAGGTGCATCATCTCAGAGACCGAATCTCCTGCTCAGGGGTGAGCCAGTGGCTCCCTGGCCAGGCTTCAGCTAAAGCCAGGCAGAATTAAAGCCTGCTCTACAAGCAGCCAGCCCAGCAGCTGAGATAACCCTAATTTTCCTGTCTCTCCCACTGGAAAATGACCATGGAATTGAATACAAACTAAGAGAAGCTGGATTCTTTAAAGAAACCATTTGCTTATGGTTTGCTCCTCTGGGAGTGATTCAGTGCTGAAGTTCTCTCCAGCATTCCTGTGACAGAGGTTTTCATTTTAAGCAAAGGAGTCCATATAAAAAGACAGGTCTCACACAAAAACTCCATTTTGTGCAAAGCCCCAAATTCAGGTGCAGGGATGGCTGCACAAAATGTGGAGGTGATGCAGCTGAGGGCACTGGGAGCTCTCAGGCTTTCCTTCCCCTGCCTGGTCCCTTCTGGACACTCCTACTCCGGATGTGACCTTGTGAAAGCACTGTTTGGGGAGGAGGGAAGGTCTCTGCTAGCAAATGTGAGTATTTGCTATGATTTATCATTTATACCTCCTCATAAAAATAATTATTTTAAATTAGGCAAGGTGGGGATGATAAATGTGAAGAACAAACCCCAAAACCTCAGAGGTATTTGCTCTATTTTATGGCCTCTCACCTCAAAATTTTGACCATATGCTTATGCAGAAAACTTGGTAAAATCAATACTCTAGCAATAAAATTGCACAGCAGCAGGAAAGCATTTGGCTCCTTAGGCCACTGGCAAATGAGGCAGGGGTTTGTGAATGTACTGTAGATACACAGACAGGGAGGTAAGTCATTCAAAAATAAACACATTTAATCCAAAGACTTCTCCAAACAATCCCAAATCTATTTCCATTCGCTCATTAGCAAGTACACTGAGAAGCTTTTGGCAAGCATTGCCATTTGTTTTAGCTCATTATAATAGCTCATTAAAAATAGAAATAAAAAACCTGGAATATCTATGCTAACTTAATGGGAACAGGGGAAAGCTTCAGTCCCCACCATCAGCACTGCCATTCTGCAATTTTAATTGGAGAAAAATGAACTTGTGTCTTCCTACACTGTGATTTACAGGTGAAAGCAAAATCCCTGCGTTTGAAATCGTCTGGGTACCTGGCAAAGTCCTCTGCAGGGATAAAACCATAAGAATATCTCAAATTATCTAAACAAGGACAGTTGGTGTCCGCCCCCGTCCCGCTTCAGCTGCGCTTTTGGGCAACACCAGCTGATTTCATTCTGAGCCCCAGAGCCTGCTCCTGTCTCTGTGCTCGGGGCTGCTTTGGGTGTGTTTGGCACAGATGGGCTCAGGCTGAGGGGAGCCCAGCGGGCACCTGGTGGCACCTCCCTGCTCCAGCAGGGCCATCCCAGAGCACAGGGCACAGGATTGTGTGCACACAGCTCTGGAACAGCCCCAGCCAGGAGACCCCACAGGCTCTGTGCACAATCTGCTCAGGGCTGGGCACTGCCCAGGGCAGAAGTTGTGCCTCCTGTGCAGGGAATTGCTGGGCTCAGGCCCTGCCCGTTGCTCTGGTGCCATTGCTGGGCCCCGGAGCAGAGCCTGGGCCCTGCCCTGAGCCCTCCCTGCACACAGGGACACCCAGGGCTGAGGGCCCCTCTCAGCTGGGGCTCCTCTCGAGGCTGAGCAGCCCCAGCTCCCTCAGCCTTTCCTCATAAAAGACAAAACCAGAGGCTCAGGGCAAGCACCAGGGTGCTTGGAACTTCAGCAGGGTCATCATATCCATTTCCTGCTCAAAGACACCATCAACCCTTTCATTCCTCATCCATGTTTGTTTAAAACCTATGGAGAGGTATTTAAGTATATTCACTGTTTAGGATATTCTAGATGGTTTTTTTCCCTCAGAAGAAAAGAAAAGCAATTTAATAATTGCCTGACTCACCCCGGCTGAATTTTCCCTGGTTTCACACAGAAGTGGAATTTCCCCTCTTTCTCCAAACTGGCCCAATGTCCCTGGGAAGCTGCCTGTGCTCTGAAGTGCTCTTAGGAGCTTTAACAGTGCTGAAGTGGCTTTAAATCAATTCTGCTCAAGGAGATATTTTCTTTTTCAGAGTGAGGGCTCATTCTTATTCTATTTTTCTTAAACTAGAAAACAGAGGATAACTAAGAGGAAATGTTGCCATAAATCAACAGGGGAAAAAAAAAAAAAAAGACAACAAACCTGGTACCCAAATGAAGGCATTTCCCAATTTCAAACTACAAGAATTTGACTTAGTTACATTCAGATTTCAGTTCTTATTTTGCTGTAAAACGCTAGATTTTTCCCTGAACCAGAACCCCTGTGCACACAGTTGTTGTTTTCCATGGCTCCAGCACAAACAGCTCCTCCTGCCCTTCCCAGGCATGGGAGAGAGGCAGCCCAACCACACTGTCAGGAGCAGCAGGACATTCACCTGGAACAACCTAGGAGGGACAAGAAAGCCCAACCTTCCTTTTGCACTTTTCTGAATAAAACAGTGACACTGATCAAAAA
>VZTJ01000575.1:0-26079 GCA_013397795.1 Orthonyx spaldingii | reverse complement strand
AAAAAAAAAAAAAAAGGGAGCAAGAAATATAAATTGCACTCACACTGAGATTAGTATTCAATAGAATGATAGAATCATTAAGGATGAAAAGACCTCCAAACGGATCAATTCCAGCTTTGGACTGAATACCACCATGGCCACTCGGTTTTTGAACAATTGTTGATTTAGGTGAAACTGAGAAAGTGTCAGTATCCAACAGTAAATGAGTTTATGCTAAACCCTATTGTAAGAGAGAGAACTTGCTTTCCTTTTCAATGTCTCTCCTTTTTGCCATTGAAATGCTCCTGCTTAAGTCTCCTCCAAGGTCCTGCTGAAGCTGGTGACAGAACTAACAATCCATATCCCAGAGAATGTGATGGGTGAGACCACTCTCATCCCAAGGAGGTTTTATCCTGTTCAGCTGAGACGTGATCCTGCCTTCCTTTATCCCACGTGTGCAAGGAATGAATTGGAATAGCTGCAGATCAGTCACACCTGGTCAGCTAAAATGAAGGTTTATCCCAAAACCAGTGCCAGGCATCACAGCAGAGTCTCCCAACTGGGCTGGCAGAAGCATGGAAAAGATATTCTTCCAATGTTTTTTGCTACCTTCAGCAGGAATGATGTCTTTACCTATTGTATTTTTTCAAGTGGTATCTGCTCATGTTTTGTTTTGGTCTCCTCTGCCTTTTAACATTTGAAAAGCTCCTGGGAAGTCTGAAAGGAAAAAGGACAGAGGGACACATTGAACAAGATGTTAAATTAAGGCCATGCATATTCCATTTGCCTTTGTGTTGGAACGGTGGCTATTCCTGTTTCTTCAGGAAAAAAAAAAAAAATAGAGAGATTGCAGAGTTTTCTTCCTGCATAATCAGTTTCTTTTTAAAATGAATCATCTAGATGACTCCTAGTCCCAGTCCTAGAGGATGAATCCTGGTCCCAGTCCTGGAGGAAGGCATGTGATGGAGTTTTAACACCAGCCAGCAGTTGCCCGTTTTCAATGGATTTGCTTAAATCCTTCACCTCAATGTTTCCCACTGCCAATCACCATTTTGGCTGTGAAATGTCCTTCCAATGATCAGGTGCAGACGGTGTGGGAGATTCCTGAAGTCGAGAATACAGAGCTTGGATGGATTGGTTGGATTCGTAGCTTGAGCAGTTTTTCACTGCTCAGAAGCTGGAGGAGTGGCATTGGATGTATACTCTACAACCCATAAAGTACCCCAGGGTGTTTTAAATTCACTTTATGTGAACAGTACTTGATATCTGATGGATCTGTAACCCCATCTAACAACCAGTTCTGACCACAATTTTAACACCAGAAAGTGTCAGGTTTTGAGGAATTTCCATATGGATGAAAGTTGAATAGTCACAGTTCCACTTTACTTAATGAAATAAGTAAATAAAGTAAATTAAATAATGAACTTACAAATATGGCTATGAATTAATTCCACTTCATCCCATGGCCTCTTTCTCTCTTGGGCAATCCTTTAGTTTATTCTCAGAAGTTTTTCCTTAAAACAGTTTCATTGTCACCTTTGGTCATTTGGTTGTGTTCATTTACTCCTTCAATGACCGAAGTGAAGCTCTGTTCCTCACTGCACAGACACTCTCAGGAGGTTTAAGTGCCCTTGGAGAAATCTTGCATTGATCCCAAAAAACCAGAGTGGGAATCGTTATGGAATAAATTGCCTAACTCTTGGCACATGCTTAGACCCAAATCTTCATCTACACGATGGTGAAATTCAATTTATAAATTTCCTGCTAGAAACAAGCTAATTTATTAAAGACAGTCTCACCCAGGAACAGCACATTTAAGTGAAAAGATGCTAATGTGAAAGAAGTCATTTTGTTTGCAGATTTTCCTTGGAGTGAAACAGAATTGTGCATGGAAATTATTCCAAGGAAATTCCTGAGTGGATGTGGCACGTTGTGATACGGTTCAGCGGGCAGAGGTCGGGCTGGATGACCTTGGAGGGCTTTTCCAGCCTTAAAGATTCTGGGATTTTTGCTGTACCCTCTGAGCCCCTTCCACTGCTTGACAACCCTTTCCAAACTGCTGCTGACCAATGAGGTCACCCCAAAGCTTCAATCCCAACTCTCTCAGCTCCATCCCTTTGATTATCTTGGTGCCTCCTCTGGATTCACTCTAAAAAGACCACTTTTAAATCAGTTTTCTCTTTACTTTCTGTTATCATAACAACTGTAGGTCTCCTGTCTCTGTGGAGGTAGCCCAGATATGGCCTCTCATTTATTCCCAGTTCCAAAGCCGCTGGAAAGTGACACACGGTTCTGAAGGGGGTTGGTTCAGACACTGCCGATATTACCCTGAAAAACTCATCCCCGAGGAGGCACCTCTTTATTTTCAGCTGGCCCTGACTGCAGAGGTCACAGGTTTCTCTGGAGGACAGGAATGACACATTCAGTGTATTACTCAGGCAGGAATTGAATTACTGCTCTCCCAAGCTTGGCGTTTGACTTGGCTGTCAAGTACACAACATCTAATAAAAGGCACTGGGCTGTTTCACTCTGCTGACTTGCAGCTCTCAGAGGCTGGAGGAGATGGGGTTGGCTTTGCCTTGATGTTGAGGAAGGAGACTTGCCAATAATTTTGAACCAGATGAATAAACATGTGTTCTGTAAGGCTCTTTTCCTATAAATTTAATAATGAGTTTCAGGGGTTGAGGTGAGAACAGAAGAAAGTTTGGATAAATAAAAATGTAGGAATGTCCCAGGAGGGCCTGATGTATATCTAGCAAATGTTCTGTGCATTACACCACTTCTCTGACTGTAACAGTAGTTTCAAGGCAATGGCTAGGAAGTGGTGGATCAGTCCTGGCAATAGTTCCAGGCTACCTTTGGAATTAATTTCGGGTCTGATCTCAATCCCTGGCTGACAGAATGACAGGCATGATGCAGAGCCTGGCATCACTCACTTGGTGAAGGGACAAAGCCCAGAACACACCCAAATAACACAAAACCAGTCCAGGACATGCTCCAAAAGGGTTTGGAGAGGGAGCTGAGTGTGCTGGCTTCACCCCTGAAAAGCCTGTGTCGCAGGCCAGGCCATGGCAGGTACATCCTGCAGAGGGACAGGCAGCAAAGGCAGCGCTCTGACACCCTGAGCCATGAGCAGAGCAGGGGGAAGGGGTGTCCACAGCAGCAGCAAACGTGGAGCCTTGTGCAGGCACTGCCCAGGGAGGTGAAATGCTCCCACTCCTGCCTTCCAATGTGTACAATTGCTGAACACCCCATTCAAAGTCTGCTGGGATGCCAGGAGAACAGGATGCTCTGCCTCAGCTCCAGAGTGATTTGGAATGGAAGCACAGAATAAGCTGGGAAGCCTCTAAACAAAGAGCTTCATCTGCCCAGAACAGCAGTGTGGGAGCAGCATCTTGCCCATATCTCCAAAAAGAAGATCTGCTAATGGGAAGATGGAGAATCATAGAGCACAAAGTTGTTCAGTAGGGCCACTTTGCCATCCTACAGCTTCTCCTGAGGGGCAGGGAACGGCTGGAGCTGGGCCAGGGGAGGGGCAGGCTGGAGGTCAGGGAAATGTTCTTCCCCCAGAGGGTGCTGGGCACTGCCCAGGCTCCCCAGGGATGGGCACGGCCCCGAGGCTGCCAGAGCTCCAGGAGCGTTTGGACACCGCCCCAGGGATGCACAGGGGGGATTGTTGGGGGGCTGTGCAGGGCCAGGGCTTGGACTGGATGATCCATGGATCCCTTCCACTTCAGGATATTCCATGATAATACATCAACCTGCTTCTGGCCAGACCAAATTCCTAAAGATTTTGAAAGAAGCTTTGGCTAAACCAAGAACAAGAAGCGTGGCCAGCTGTTGCTGTTGTGCCCAGAGCCAACCACTCAGAACCATGGATGAGATATAGGGTCTTCAAAGGAAGAAATAAAGAAAAAACCAACCCAAAGCTTCATTTGACTCACTTCTCTGTATCATGCTTGCTCATCTCAATTAGAATTCAGGATGACTCATATTCCACGGCCCTTCTAATCCCTAAAACACTACTACTGCACATAGCTACTCGCAAAGATGCTCCAAGGCATAGTGAGCAAAATCCCTGATGGGAATTTTCTTCCTCTTTATTCAAATACATTTTAACTCTCTTCAGACCTCCAGACTGATACATAACAGCAGCCACTATTTAAATCAGGAGGTGATGGTGAGTTTCTGTGATGTACTGTCCATTTCTTTGTATTAAACTGAGAAAGAGTGGACTGTTATCACACCTATTGAAAGTGGCTTTCCTTCCCTGTCGATTTACATCCAAATAACCAACTTACCAACCTTGCAAATGTCAACCTGCACTGAGGCAAGGAGCTGTGAACTTCTTAAGCAGACACTCTCCTTGGGACTGAAAGGTCAGTGTGCATGTTATTTATTCTTCCCAGGGAAAGATTCTACTCTTAAGTCAGGCAAGGCTTTTACACTATCCACAGAAATAATAATGGAAGGTTTTAACCAAGAAAGAACCAGCCCCAGCCTAAATAAAAAAAAGAATCTTCAAAAGGATTCATTTTTTTAACATACAGACAGAAATATATCCAGAGAATAAAATCAGGAATGGAAGAGCATCATTCTCCAAGGAGGGCCCAGGCACAAACCCAGGTGTGGATTCTGTTCCTCTTGGGGGAGTCAAAACTACTGAATCCACCCAGACTTCCAGTGGGAATGTCTCTTACAGGCACCTCTTTTTCCACCAATTTTAAATGCCCTTAAAAACCACCCTGACCTGGTTTTGGCTGAGATAGAGTTAAACCACAACACAAACTTGTATTATATTTCTTTGTTTCACTCCTCTTCTTGGAAACCACTAATTTTATAATGAAGTGACATTATGGCAAAGGCAATCCTGCTGCCTGGCTGGCTCCCACTGCCATGATCGACAGTGAAACCAACATTTTGTTCCTTATGGCATTGTTTTAGTGCAGGGAATGGAGATCCTGGTGAAAATAAGGGAAATTTGTGGCTGGAGAAATCAAGCTCCAGGGTTAGATGGGAAGACAGATGCAATAAGAAAACAGCACTGCACTAAACCACCATTTTTAATGTGTCAGAACCACTGCTTTGAGGGGAGAAACAGCAGCAATGTAGCTCCTGCAGCTAAATTTATAAAAACAATCCTAATTTCTGAAGAATAAAGTCATTATTGTTGTGACAAAGGACAGTGTTGCCCTTAAGCTTCCTTGAACACACTGCTCTGGCTTCTAGCACAGCAGCACAAGGGAGGCCAGAGAATATCATAGAATCACTGAGTTTGGAAGAGACCTCTAAGATCATCAGGTCCAACCATCAGCCAGCACCAGCACCATGTTCACCCCTAAACCACATCCTCAGGTGCCACATGCACTTTGTGTCTTTTGAACACCTGCAGGGATGAGGACTCCAAACCTCCCTGGGCAGCCCCTGCCAGGGCCTGAGCACCCTTTCCATGGAGAAATTGCTGCTGGTGTCCAACCTGAGCCTCCCCTGGCCCAGCCTGAGGCTGTTTCCCCTTGTCCTGTCCCTGTGCCCTGGGAGCAGAGCCCGACCCCCCCGGCTGCCCCCTCCTGTCAGGGAGTTGTGCAGAGTGGGAAGGTCTGATTCCCAGATCACCCAAATTGCCAGAAACCAGAGACCAAAAAGGCACAGCCTTTTATTAAATCAAATCACTTCAGTGATGAATCACAGATTTTAGAGAACCAATTTTTTAAGAAGCCGGGAGAATTCACCAGACACAAGGCTTCACTAATGAGCTGAAATTGTTTAAAATAATTTCTTCACATTAGTTTTTAGCGTAAGGAAATGCAAAGCCCTCTCCCTTCTCTGTTAATTAATATGACGTCACTGGTTTTTGACACACTTTTGCCTGCAACTTCCCTCTTGCATCCAGCCCCTACCAGGATGTTTATCAGGAAGCATTTATGTAATACCATGGGGTTCTAAACTGGTTGCTTTAATGACAGTATTTTACCCATGGTGTGTGAGAGGTGGAACACGACAGACACAGATATTTTCTTGGTGACTTGTAACTGCAGAGCTGGGATGCAAAAAAACAAGCAAGGTGTTAAGGGAATGGAAAATAGGGAAGAAATCACAGAATCTCTCATAGTTTGGGCTGGAAGGGACCTTAAACCCATCCAGTGCCATCCCTGCCATGGGCAGGGACACCTCCCACTGTCCCAGGCTGCTCCAAGCCCCAGTGTCCAACCTGGCCTTGGACACTGCCAGGGAGCCAGGGGCAGCCACAGCTTCTCTGTGCCAGGGCCTGCTCATCCTCCCAGGGAAGGATTCCCCCAGACTGTGCTCTACTCTGGGATTGTCCAGGGGCAGCACCAGCACTTGGCCTTGTTAAACCTCAGGAGATTCCCATGGGCCGCTTCCTGATCTTGCTGAGGCCCCTCTGGATGGACCTGTCCTTCAGCTGTGTCCCTGCACCCTCAGCTTGGTGCCACCTCCACAGCTGCTGAGGGTGCCCTCGATTTCCCATGGGTTTCACATGGAAAGGGATACAGGGCTGGATTTACAGCTCATGGTGACAACAGATGCCCTTGGGCTGAAATGAAGAGATGGACGACTCTGCAAGCAACATAATTAGGGATTATGGGTTTTTTGGAGAGGGGTAAAAGCTACACAATGACTGAGAAGTTGCATTCCCATTCAAAGAGGGATGACTGCCTTTGCTGGGAAAAGCAGGATTTTATCTGTCCTCACTGATGGCTTCTGGTCCTCTGGGTCCAAAGCTAAATTATTCCTCTCCTCAGAGTGGGACAGGAGGGAATTGGGACACACAAAGCTTCACCACTCCCTTCTCACAGCTGTCCCCTGTTTCCCAACCAGCACAATCTCCCTGTCAGTGAGGGGGGGTCTTTCCAAGGAAACATTGCTTTGGTTGTTGCTTGGACATTAAAATTCTTCTGACTCTTGTGGCAGGTTTCTTAAAAAGAGCAATCCCTGAACCCTTTTGATGTGTGGTTTAGCAAAGCACTTGCCCTCTGCTGCCACTGAGGTCACCTGGGCCTTGGTGGGACGCCCTGGGGGCCACTCTCAAAAGACTCTTAAAAAACCACTTCCTCTGCTAAGACACAAATGAAAACAGTGGCCCAAGTGGGAGGACTCTTTTGACCCGTCTTTTATCACTTCATACACTCAAACATGCAACGTCCTTCTACATCCTCTCCTCTCACCTTTATTTATCTTCAAAATAGGCCAAAGAACTTCTGTGGGATGGAGCATCCCCAAGCTAAATCTTGGACAGTACCAGGGAGAGAAAAATCACTGTTCAAACAACCAGTTCTGCAAAGTCTTTGCTCTTTCCTGGAGTCCTGACATTCCTTTTGTCCCAGAGGCTCCGACTCCCTCTCAGCTGATCCCACTGCAGGCTGCTCCATCCCTTCCAACCCGTTCAGAATGCAGGGACTGTCTGTTTGCTGCTCTGAACAACGTTACACACTCCCTGCATTATTTATACTGGCTACTTACAAGTTGATTTTTATTTATTTAAAGTTTCCATCTGTAGGTTCTGGGACCGTTTCGGAATCTCCCCCTTTCCATCATGTTCTAATGGATATCTGTTCTCTGGGAACATCTGTCCTTTAGTGACCTGTTAGATGTAACAGTGACACCATTTTCCATCTTATTACATGCACACAGTTTTCTGTCAGTTTTTTAAATCCCCACAATGCTTCAGCTTCCTTTCATTGTAAAACAACAACAACAACAACAAAAAACAAACAAAGTAAAAACAAACAAAGAAAAAATTCGTTTCAAGTCCTGATGAGTTTTTGATTCCCAACAGAAATGTGAATACTGGGTTTGCAAGGAGAGACCTCAGGGTAGGGAAATATTTTCCACTGCTTAAATTATTAAATTATTAAAACCGAGTTGATAAAAATGTGCTGGCTCTCAAGACCAAGACCAAGACCAAGACCAAGACCAAGACCAAGACCAAGACCAAGACCAAGACCAAGACCAAGACCAAGGGTCTCCTGTTCATTCCATTCTTTTAATTGGCCTCTTTTATTCTTTCATCCAACCCTTTTATCAGAGTCAGAGGTTTCCATCAGATTATTTCTCTAATTAAGATGCTTTAAAATGGAGCTTTAGAATGGACTCGGAGACTCCCACACCTGTACTGTGTATGGCTCCAAATGTTTTAGATCCTAACAGATCTAACATCAGTGTCTGGAACAAGAACCCATCCTGCTGCATCCAAGTGTCACCATCCAGCCCTCTGGGAGAAGGATTTATCCATGTGGGGATGTCCACGGAGCAGCAGGACGGCCTCAGCAGGCTGTGGAGAAGTGAGAGGCATTTATCTCCAGCTCCCATGGCTACTGCAGCCTTTATCACATTATGATCTTTAGGACATGAGCCGGAAAGGCTCCAAAATTGTAGAATATGAGGGGGAAAGTGGAGGAGGTGAGGGGAGGGTATGACTGACACTGAACACATCCCATGGAAACATCCCTAAGACCCTACCAGACCCATCTGGTTATGGAGGAAGGGAAACATCCCAGAAATCAAGCAAGCATCAGGGCAGAAAGGTCCTCCTGGACTCCTGGGGCAACTTGTGGAGTCCCAGGGCAGAGGAATAACCAACAATGGCATTGCTGGATAGGAGCAGGCACGACTGACGGATCCCTCGGGTTTGTTTTCTCTGAAGCTTGGGGACCCCCACAAACTGGGGGTCCAGCTCCTGCTCCTGGCAGCAGTTCCTGAGAACTGCAGGTGGGCACTCAGAAACCTCATCCCTTCCCTCAAACTCTGCTTGAAAAACGTGGGTTTGTGTCCCAGCTGTGTTTGGAAAGCCCTTCTGGAATTCCACTTGTCTCCCTTGTTAACAGGTGTTTTTCCCAGTTTCCAGTTTGAACACACTCAGGACACACTTTAGCCCACCAGCCTTTCCAGCTGGATTCTCAGCTTCTATTTCCCGGCTCATATTTGAATCTTTGATGTATTTTTAAAAATGGAACATCTCTGTTCTGCTAGGACAGGATTGGATCCTGATCAGTTGTGTCCCAGGCAGCAGGGAGGGAGGCACACTCCATGCCTCATCCGTCTCTCCACTCTCCAAATTTAAACAGACCTTCATCTGCTCACAACCAACCCAACCACACAGTGTGACTGAGCCTTGGACAACTGGACAAACACTCCCAGACGCAGCCTGAAAACCCTTCCAGCAGTTTGGGATTTTTTAGGAGCCCCATCACCAGTGATTCCTTGCTCCTCCCATTTTAAGCCCCAGGACAAGCTACAAACAGCCCCTTCACCCATCACACCCAGAAGTCCCTCCCTGACAGGAGCAGCCCCTGAGGAAGAGCAGACACATTCATCCTATGTGAGAATTTCCCTAAACTTCCAACTGACCCCAAAGACTTGTGCCTCTCTCGCTTCCTTAACAAAAAGGATTTTTAATTTTTAGGCTCTGTTATGAAACTTCCAGAGCTAAAGCTAACATGGCACAGGGTGCCCAGAGAAGCCGTGGCTGCCCCTGGATCCCTGGCAGTGCCCAAGGCCAGGTTGGACATTGGGGCTTGGAGCAGCCTGGGACAGTGGAAGGTGTCCCTGCCCATGGCAGGGGGGGGGATGGGATGGGCTTTAAAGTCCTTCCCAACCCACACCATTCTGGGATTATTCCTTGATGATGATTCTGGGAGAGGCATCTTTTGTATTTTACAGCTCTTGGCTGGTGAGTGGCAATGCCCAGCTCAGCACTCTTCACCCGTGGGTGGGATTTTTGTCTCCTTCCCTTTGCACCACCTCCAGAGGATTTCACCTGCCACAGCCTTGCCCAGCAGTTAATTTTCCCTCAATCCTGCTGCGGTTTTCCACAGTCAGCACTCGGCTCCAGTGCTCTGGAGGAAGCACCGGCAGCACAGCCCGTGTCTTTCGCAGCTCATTTATCAGTTGAGTATCACAGGTTTGTGCAGATCCCTTGGAGACTGTGCTGCTGTCATCATCTCACTCAGGAAACTGCTCAGTTACTCCAACCTTCTGTTTCCTACCTTTTGACCAATTTTTTCACTGATTTGTAAAGCATTCCTTTTCTTTCTCATCCTTTTGGCTTTAATCCCAAATCCTCACAGGGTCAGACACAGAGCACAGCTCACTCTGATGATCATACTCCTGTTTCACTGATGAGGGCCCACTTGGGGGTTCATTTGATCCTTTGAACCATCATTTTGGTATCACTCTGGGGGTGCTACTCTGCAGGTTGGGTTGTGCTAAGATTCCCCATCCCTGGAAGTGTGCAAGGCCAGGCTGGATGGGGCCTGGAGCAGCCTGGGATCGTGGAAGGTATCCCTGCCCACGGCAGCAGGCGTGGATCTGGAAGTGCTTCAAGGTCTCTTCCAACCCAAACCATCCTGGGATTCTATGATAAAATGCCCCCTCTTCTTCCTCTTTCTTGGTAGTTTTAGGATTCTTCACCCAGAGGGAAGATTGCTGGGTGATGCCCCTGTATCAGTGAACCTTCCAGTGTCCCTGAATTCCTCCAGGAAGCTGCCTTTGAGGGCACCAAGCCCTCGCCCTGGTCCCACACACTGCCAGTGCCCCCTCAGGCAGGTGTCAGTGTCACTCTTCAGCAAGCTGGACCCCTCACCACGTGCTGGTTCTTCTGTGAGGTGGGGTGAGCACTGATCCCTCCAGTTTGCCTTTGTACGAGGCTGATGTGCCCCACAGTCAGATCCTGCTGAATTCCTGCCTCCTGGAGCCAGACCTGCACAGTTTGATCCCCCAGCCACCTCCTGGAGCTGCCCTCGGGAGGGCTCTGCCTCCAGCTCTGTCCCCGGGGCTGGGCTGCTGCAGCTCCCCCACCCTAACAGAGGTTTCCCTCCTCAAGGAACAGGACTGCTCACTTAGAGCCCGAGATCCACCCCGGCTTGGCTCCATTTTTTGGTTTGTTTGGGGATTTTTGGAGGGGAAGAGGCAGATGGACTGGTTCCATGAAAATCAGTTCCAAGGCTGCTACAATCATCTACTTCTTGCCTGTCTGACACCTTCCACCTACTCCTCGGGCAAGGTTGGCTTCACACCTGCAGCTGATTCAAACTTGATGGAATCAGGTTCAGAACTTGATATTTTAGACCTAAAATTTTATTTATTCTGACTTTACAACATACCTAGGCTCTGAACTATTTAGAGTGAGTCGCAGCTCTTGGAGGAACAGGTGTCTTGGCAAATTCTGGAGTTGTGAAAGCTTCAGCTGCATGCTACAACCAAACACTTCCCCTAAAAAAATAGCTGAACTTCCATATGCTGAAACTCTTGCTTTGTTTACAGCAGCCCCCCTGCTCCTAGTCCCAAACACAATGGTTTGTGATTATTAAATTTCATGCTGCATTTGTTCTATAATCCACAAAGTCAATGAAATTCTTCTGTGTAATTCTTGTGCCCTTCACAGCATTACAGGAGTTTCAAAACCTGCATCACAGACCTTGTGCCAAGGTCACTAAAGAAGTATTAGGGAGGGCTGGCCATGAGACCTGTCCCTCAGGAACACTTCTGGTTCCTCCCCTGCACCTGGAGCTCACCTTATCCTGTCCCAGTCCCCTCTTTTCCCAGTTCCTTATCTGCCTTAGCCAGCTCCTTATAATTCCTGTATTAATCTGCACCATCTCTGCTTTCAATAGTCATTTCCTCTGGGAAGTGCACTGAGTAAATGCTGCCTATAAATCCAGAGAGCTTAAGCCCCCTGCAACTCTGTAGTGTGAGGTTCACTGGCTCAGCAAAAAGAACCAGCCTTGTTCTCAGATAAAATCACCTGCTGAGCAGAATTTTCCCTTTTATCCCACTTTTCACTCAGGACCCGCCGGATTGCTCTTTGTTCCAAACCTGACCTAAGAAATCAGCTGATCTGCATGGGCTTTCCAGGGTGTCTTTTTGCCCAGTATTCTCACATCAGAATGCATTATTCCCAGATGGAAATAAACATTAAAGGCTTTTGCTAGGGACCAGAGAGAGCAATCAGAAAAGCAATGGATTCACTTTCTCCAAAGGAAGTCACTAACAAAGCCAAGAGCTTTGCTATGCCTTACTCAATAAATCACGCAGACTCAGCAACAACAAATCCCAACAAAAAGGAGAATTGGAATTGCAGGATGATTTTCCAGCTTCTTCCTTTGACAGCAACATTAAACTGATGTGGATGTAGAAGGGGAATGGAAATCCTGCCCTGACAATTGCTTTGGCAAGGATTAGTTTCTGCCATTCGAGAACGACTGTCTTATATTGCTCATCAAGTCTGGAATCTTTACCTGATTTTTTCCTAGGAAAGAAATGACTTTTCTTCATTGCACTTTACATTGGCACCCGAGTTCAGTGCCCAGGAAAAGGAAGCTGCCACATTCCCTTTTCCTCCTCCTCCCCTCCTGTCACTCTGTGTTCAAAATCCCAGCCGGAATTCCACAAGTGGAAACATGACTGGACAGGAGAATATCCTGGTCATGAGATGTGCATTCCCAACAAAACCAAGCCTCTTCTCCCTGTGCTGACCCGATTTCCATCTTGTGGTTCCAATCAACAAACTCTCGGTGCCACAGAGCGTGCAGCAGCCAGCATTCCAGAGGGACACCTTTCCCATCCTTTCTCCACCACATTTTTGGAGTTAATATCTCAAAGACATGACCTCCATCATGGAAGCATGGTTCTCATTGTTTGTCTGTACAGACAGCCTAAAACAATGCTGAATTTAACACCAGGACACCAACAGATAAGAAATCCAAGGCAAGAAAAATGTCATTGTCAGGAAGTGCAGTGGGCAAAATGGCAAACAAAAACCATCCAGAGCTGAACTCAGCCTCGTGGAATACAGGTTATTACAAATTATTTGGGAGAGAAGTTTGGGAATCATTTCCAGCAAAAACATGCCCATATTAAAAGGGAATTATCACAGTACCTTAACTGCACTTCTCAGCCATAGCTGTGGAGATTATAAGTTGATCACCTGGAAAACGTAAAATAGAAGATTAATGATATTGTTTGTATCTTAATTACTGATTCAGAAGAGCAACTAATCTCACACATTTTCCTTTCTTTAAATAGTTTTCACTTCCCAAACAAACAGAGAAGAGCAGAACACACAGGTTTCAATATCTGCTATTTTATTCCTGATAAAGGCAGCTTCAAATAAGAAAAATAACAAGAAAACAACGCCTGAGGTTTTCATTAAAGTACTTTACATATTTTCATGAAGGCTGTCAACTCAGAAACCGGGGAAAAATTCATAACAAGTTTTATCCTTCTAAAATACCCACCCTAAAACACATCAGCCACTTATCTGCAATTTGTTTTGACTCAAACATATTCTCTGTCCTTCCCCAAGATGAAATATTGAACAGGAAAATCTCTGCCTGGCTCTTTCCAGGTTTTTTTTGCCATGTGCCTGTGAGTTATCCCAGGGATGGGGAACACAACTGGGGGGTGCAGGGGTACTTGGGGGCTGCTTCTCCAGTGTATATCCAAGAAAGACTGTGCCATGGAGGAATTCAGGAAAATTCAAGGAGCATTTGGGCGTCCAGACATGGACTGGGTTGGAGGTTTCCCCATTTTTCCAAGCTCCAAAGGGAAACCCAGGGCGGAGACCCCAGGGCTCCAAATGGGGAGGGAGAGGCCCAGGACAGTGGGAGGCACCATGGAACTCGTTATTGGGGGGCTTGAACATCAAACTGCTCAGGGGCTGGGCTCATTTCACCTCTCCATTTTGGGAAAATCCAGATCCTCACTACCACACCCAATTCCTTCCCAATATCCCATCTAACCCTGCCCTCTGGGAAGCCATTCCCTGTGTCCTGTCCCTCCATCCCTTGTCGCCAGTCACTCTCCAGCTCTCCTGGAATCACTTTAGGTGCTGGAAGGGGCTCTAAGGTCTCCCTGGAGCCTTCTCCTCTCCAGGCTGGACAGCACAGAATCCACATTCCATTGGAATTAGCCAGCTTGCCGTGCTCTCCAAGCAGAAACAGGGAATTTTAGATACACATGGTTTGCTTTGCAATAACCCAAAGTGCTGCCTTGTTCTGAGGTGGAATAAATCCACAGCACATTGGGCAGTCAGATTTAGGAGATAATTCCCAGCTTTGAAGGCTGATGGAAATTTGGGGAAATACGTGGATGTTGTGTTGACTTCCAACAAAATCTTCCATAAGGGGAAACAACACGGTATTTTATCAGCCTTCAGAATTTAACTGAGTAAAAATGGGTAAAGCTTCATTAACAAGACACCAGATGTGTGTGGGAGTGGATCGCTTTTCCCAGGTCTGCTTGACCAAATAATTTATCTCTTCTATATATAAATATATACATACAAAAAGGAAAAAAAAGTACAACCAGACAAAGATAAGGAGTAAACAACACGCAGTTCATTACAGCAGACATTTGTTTGTATTTCTGAAGACATCCAACAATTCTAATATATTTTAAAAAAGGAAAAGAAATGTTTCCAGCACAGAAACATATTGCTGAAACTTCCTCCTGAAAGAATTCCTGTTCTCTGCTTTAAACAGAGCTGGAGAAGAGAAGGCTCCAGAGAGGCCTCCAAGTCCATTCCAGTGCCTAAAGGGGGCTTACATAAAGGCTGGGGAGGAACTTAGGACAAGGGCTGGAGGGACAGGACACAGGGAATGGCTTCCCACTGCCAGAGGGCAGGGATGGATGGGATATTGGGCAGGAATTGTTCCCTGGGAGGGTGGGCAGGCCCTGGCACAGGGTGCCCAGAGAAGCTGTGGCTGCCCCTGGATCCCTGGCAGTGTCCAAGGCCAGGTTGGACACTGGGGCTTGGAGCAGCCTGGGACAGTGGGAGGTGTCCCTGCCCATGGCAGGGGGGGCACTGGATGAGCTTTAAGGTCCTTTCTAAAACTGAGGACAGGAGGCAGGAACACTCTTCTGGGCTGTGAGAAACACAGGCACGTTCTGCCAGAAGCGTGGTCACCTCTGCATTCCACATCCCACCAAAAACATTCCATATTCCACCCCCAAAAAATCCACACCACTAAGGCTGCAATTGCTTTGCCTGGAGAATTCCCAGTCCCTCAGGCATGGAGGAGAGGGAGAGGGACTAAATGAATTGCACTGCCAGGAAAACAGAGTTTCCTCCGTGCTTTACTCAGAGATTAATGCCCATTGTCAGCAGCTTTTATGATAAATGATCGTCATTGTGAATTTTGGTAATGAAGATGCATCATGCTGTGTGTTGTTCACACACTGCAGAACACTTCTCCTCTAATCAGCAAGGGCTTGGAGTTCTGAGGATTGTTTTGCAGAAAAAAAATAGGCTGTTTGGATGGGAATTGGTTTGGATTTTAATGTTATAAATAGAGCCAGAAACTTCAATTCTGAGTTTCACTGGAAGGTAATGACAGAACCATGGGCTGTGGCTGTTCCATCAGCCTGGGCTTTGGTGTGACAGGAGCAGGTGAAAGCAAGAGCTGCTGGATCCATTTCATCCACACTGTCCATAATTTTGGGGTTTACTTTGGATTTTACACCATCCCTGGGAAGGATCAGTCACCCCCTTGGACTCTCACACCCCTGTTAATGAGAGCAGAGCTTTTGGTGCCCACTGAACAGCAAATCTGCTGTAGTTTTCTCTAAAAGGCACCACATTCACATGCACAAAAACATCCTGAATTGACCCAAAATCCAATAAACAGGAATGAGCACCAATGGCATTAGAACCATTGTAAGATATTGTGCTCACTACCTGCATATTCAGGCTGTAACTGAAGAATAAATTTCTACAGTTGGTGACTCCCTGAAAAACCAACTCCCATCATTAAATCTGAAGCATTATTTTGGTGCATTCCTCAGATTCTCATTTTTGAGCGCAGCCTTCTCTTTCTTAAGGGCCATGGAGATGATTACAGGGATGGAAAGCCTGGGAGAGCTGGGGGGGTTCACCTGGGGGAGAGAAGGCTCCAGAGAGACCTCCAAGTCCATTCCAGGGCCTAAAGGGGCTCCAGGAGAGCTGGAGAGGGACTGGGGACAAGGGTTGGAGGGACAGGACACAGGGAATGGCTTCCACTGCTGGAGGGCAGGGATGGATGGAATATTGGGAAGGAATTGTGCCCTGGGAGGGTGGGCAGGCCCTGGCACAGGGTGCCCAGAGAAGCTGTGGCTGCCCCTGGATCCCTGGCAGTGGCCAAGGCCAGGTTGGACATTGGGGCTTGGAGCAGCCTGGGACAGTGGGAGGGGTCCCTGCCCATGGAACTGGATGAGCTTCGATGTCCCTTCCAACCTAAACCAGTCCATGATTCCATGGTTAGAAATTGGATTGTGGGTGTGGGGTGAGAGGTGGGGGTAAGGTTTAGGTTTAAAGTTAGGGCTCCAGGTTTTTGGTGGTTACACCTCTCCAAAGAGGCCCTTCAAGCCCCCTCCCAGTCTGAGCCTACCTGAACCCTCCTGACCTCCACAGGTACCATCAGCTGGAAATTTAGAAAAAGATCACCTTCATTAATTTCTCAGCCCTGCCCTATTTATTTCTACCTGAAGTTTACCTTTTTCTCCCCAGCATGAGATTTTCACTTGGCCTCTTCTCCACCAAAAGAAG
This sequence comes from Orthonyx spaldingii, assembly GCA_013397795.1. Lineage (NCBI taxonomy): Eukaryota > Metazoa > Chordata > Aves > Passeriformes > Orthonychidae > Orthonyx > Orthonyx spaldingii. Next base: position 9,560 of record VZTJ01000575.1, on the reverse strand, counting down.
TAACTCATGTAAGCACTCAAAAATGTTAAAACCAGCATGAAGAGCAGCATTATCTCAGCTAAGGAAAGCAAATTCGTATTTCTCATGAAGCAAGACTCCTACATCTCTCCTGCAGCTTTGAAAATTACCCTCTTTATTTTAATTAAGCCAACGTTACCTGTAATGATGCTTGCAGTGTGTACATTTTCCTATATCACCCCCTAGCAAATTCCATCTCTGTATTTCTCTCAGTGGCTGATCTGGCATTTTGATGCAGAATTTTAGAAATTTTTATTCCTAACTCAAGAAATTAAAAAACACTGATCAGCTCTTGAAATATTCACAGAATTTGTTTTCTGCAGAGACCAATCACTCCCTTTTTTTGTTGCTTGCAAGGCACATTCATGAACCAAAACTGGCTGAGGTGGGGGCAGCAGAATTCCTTTGCTTTCAACATTTTTTCTCCTCGTCTGCAGCAAAAACCAAGGGTTTGCTTTTGCCTGAAAAGTCTGTTAAAAGTTTTCCACAGAAAAAGTACAATTACATCCTCTAGAACTACTACAAATCTGCTCCAGGTTTGAGTTACAAATATAAACTCATTTACTGGTAAAAAAATGTACAGGTGTTGTTCCTACAATCTCTGGGAAAACAACCATCTTCCAAAACCAACTACCACCAACATGTAAAGGGTACTACCCTGGAATTTTTATTAAAAGTTTTCTTGTCAAATTGGAGCCATAAAATCTGATTTACTGCCAAATTTTGTGGAAGATCAACCCAGTCATATTTTTCTTGGCAACGGAAAATAAGCTTGAGTCAAAGTAAGATTTGTTTTAGCAAATTTAAAACATTATTTCATGTTTTCTGAATACATTTCATATATATTTATGTCTGCCTCTGTTTCTACTGCATGGAAATGCTGCTCTCACCCAGCTGGTGGAACTTGCTTGGCTGCACACGGGACCAGCGATCGAATTCCAAAATGAAAATCTGAGTTCTCTTTTTCTTCTGTGTTCTGTGCCACACAAATTCAAAACTGCATCCAGAGTGTATTTAAAGAATTTACTGCTTATGAGAAAATTAAACCTCCAAAGTAGTTTAAAAAACTCGTAGGCTTCTTTTCCTAAGTGCAGGTTGCTCAAAATACCACAGTGCCTTGGAAAAAGGTTTGGGTTAGGGATTTCAAGCTGCTCAAGGTGGAACCTCAGAGTCCAGTGTGGCATTCTGATAAATCAGAGCAGAAAATGGAATTCAATAAGGCACTCAAATTTCCAGATTTTTGAAAAATCAATGTGTGGGAGGTTCATAACCCACCCAACAGATGACACAGATCCTCTGCTGTAAGATGTCGAGTGTGACAGCCCAGCCAGGAACACAGAATTCCAGCAAGTGTGGATTTGAACTGGTTTGTAAAATCCCAGACTGGTTTGAGTTGGAAAGGACCTTAAAGACCATCCATTCCCACCCCTACCTGGCCTTGGGCACTGCCAGGGATCCAGGGGCAGCCACAGCTTCTCTGGACACCCTGTGCCAGGGCCTCACCACCATCCCAGGGAACAATTCCTGCCCAATATCCCATCCATCCCTGCCCTCTGGCACTGGGAAGCCATTCCCTGTGTCCTGTCCTTCCCTCCCTTGTCCCCAGTCCCTCTCCAGCTCTCCTGGAGCGCCTTTAGGCACTGGAAGGGGCTCTGAAGTGTTCCCAGAGCTATCTCTTCTCCAGGGGAACACTTCCATCCCTGGAATGGGGTGTGCAGGTAGCACAGGGGCACTCCCTTGTTCCTCCTCATCATATTCCTTTTGGAGGATGTCTTAAAGCTCAAAAGAAATGGGTCCTCCAACAAGGAGCATCCCATGGGTTTGACATGAGGAGAAATGTAAAAAACACCTTTTCTCTGGCTAATTCAGGCTGCAATGGCTTCAGCTCTCTTAATCCTGACTTCTTTCTAAAAGCAGAAAACAGAGTACCAGCTCTTTGCTCTGAAATGCTCTTATTCATCGGGAAGCTGGAGAGAAACCCAGGGAGAGGCAGAACTCATGGATCTGCCCTCAGCAGCTCCCGCTCCGCCAAGGGCCCAGCTGGCAGTGCCCACGCGTGTCCCTGCCCACGGCCAGCTGCTCCTCACTCTCGTCTGGCCAGCCTCCCACTCCCCCAGCCCTGCTGGAAGCACAGACCACGGAGGGCTCCAGAATCTGTTTCCATCACAGCCAAACGAGTGGAAGGGATGGGTTCATTTGGCAAGAAATCCCTGGAAGCTCCGCAGCTGTGGGGTTTGGGGAGGTGGGAAGGCAGGGACAGTGGTGGGGAACAGCACGTTGGCCCTCTCGGCCAACACAGGCAGGGGGAAACTGGGAACAGCCTTCCCACTCTGGAAGGATGGGGTACCTACCCTGCAATGTGCATTTCCAATCTTAATCCTCAGGGGAATTTAGGTCTGCACTGGATACAGGGTTCAATCAGATCCATGTTCCTGCAGTGACTAACTGACAGCGAGAGGCACCAGAGGCAAAACCCACACGGGACACGAAAGGGTTTGGGATTGATCTGCACAAACATGGAGCTGCAGCTGCTCCTGGACCATAAACACAACGCTGTGGTTTCAGCCACAACCTGGGCTCAACCAGCACGTGCATGTTCCCAGACACCATCCCTCATTTACACTCTGGGTGTTCCTGCAGCCCAGCAGGAGTTTTTAAATAGGACTGACATGAACCTGCACGACGTAATTACACCCTGCTTCTTAAACAAAGGGATGCTTTTCCACGTTTTTCATACTCATCCCTGTCCTCCTGAAATGTCCCTCCTACTCTCCAGCTTAGTAAGCTTCAGGAATGTCTGAACAGCACATTGAGGTGTAAAGGCTCCCACAGTGTTTCATCCCCCAGTCTGTGTAATATTTTCTGTGTAATATTTCTGTAAGCCCATTTTAGGCTGTGTTTGGCTTGGTTAATATTTTTCCCACTTACAGAGAAATATTCAAGGAAACCTTCAGGAATTTAGAGATTTATGGCTTCAGATACAAGCATTCCTAGCTATTTTTCCTCCACCAGCCCTCTACCCATTGACAAACAAAACTAAAGACAAAATCAGAAACTCACGGCCTTTATTGCTCAAGACAACACACTCATCTACAAAACTTTGGCACCTGAAAGCAAGGGGTACCTACAAGGACATTCCTGCTAAGGATCACACACAAGAAGTGACTTTACAGGTATGAATTCCCACAAATCTTTCCAGAGCTGTACCTTAAGTTACCTATAGGCCTGTCAGTGGTGGTGTCACCAGGGCCCAGGATTGTTTAAACTGTTCATCAATGATTGTGGAGAAACAGCCTCAGGAATCAGCACAGAGGGGACTTGATGGAGCAGCTCTGCAGTGAAGGATCTGGGGGCCCTGGGGGACACCGAGCTGTCCCTGAGCCAGCAGAGTGCCCTGGGCCAAGGAGCCAGTGGGATCCCGGGGGCAGCAGGAAGAGCATTCCCAGCAGGGCAGGGAGGGATCCTGCCCCTGTGCCCAGCCTGGGAGGCACCTCTGGAGTGCCGTGTCCAGCTCGGGATCCTCAGCACAGCAGGGCCAGGGAGCTGCTGGAGCGGGGCCAGCGGAGGCTGCGGGGCTGAGGAAGGGCCTGGAGCATCTCGGTGCCCAGGAAAGGCTGAGGGAGCTGGGGCTGCTCAGCCTCGAGAGGAGCCCCAGCTGAGAGGGGCCCTCAGCCCTGGGTGTCCCTGTGTGCAGGGAGGGCTCAGGGCAGGGCCCAGGCTCTGCTCCGGGGCCCAGCAATGGCACCAGAGCAACGGGCAGGGCCTGAGCCCAGCAATTCCCTGCACAGGAGGCACAACTTCTGCCCTGGGCAGTGCCCAGCCCTGGTCAAGACTGAAATAGTTCATGCCTCAAACATTGATATAAAGTTTTGTTCTTTATAAAGAAGCCTCTAAAGAAGCCTCCCTGAAGACTGGGACTTTGGACTGCAAGTCAGACTGCTGATTAGATAAAGGGAAAAACCCTTTTGTTCCATCATCTCAGGCTGAGGGAAAGGTATGCATCCACAAAAGGCCAAAGCCACCAGCTGCACTGAGACAGTGATCCCTGGCTGAGTTTGGGGTGGGGGGAGAACACAGGTCACAGAAGCCAGGTTTACACAAACTCTCCCCCAACTGAGCGTGGTGGGGGAGAGGAGATATTTGGGTGCATGGCATAAACCTCTGGCCAGAGGCACTGAACACCCATCCTCCCTTATACAAACTGGCCCAGCTGTGGAACCCCCAACCCCACAGGCCACATCCACGGGACTTTCACGTGAGAGGCAGCTGAGACCATCAAAGAGCCCCCAAAGTGTTCCCCAGCAGCCTTGCACCACAGGACTGCACGTGATGCAACAGATCCAAAGTCTGCTGCAAGAGACAATGGCAAACTCCAGGGACATGCCTGGACATCATCCCCTGGCTTGAGGTTCTATTAACCCAGGGCACTCTGTGCTTTTCAGGGGGACCTTCACCATCAACAAGACCTGCTGGAGAGAATCAACAGAACATCGCTGGGATCCACAGAGCAGTGATATTTTCCTTATTCTGTCTCTGTCACCCTCTTTCTGTTCCCCCCACCTATTTCCTATTGCTTTCTCTCTCTCTCTCTCTCTCTCTCTCTCTCTCATATCTACTATCAAATAAAACCCATACTATTGACTGGCATATGGCCTCGTTTGCACCTGAATTTGGGCAGAGGTATTTCTAAGAACCTTAAAAATTGGATCATGACAAGCCCTGAACAGATTGTGCAGAGAGGCTGTGGGGTCTCCTCCCTGGGGCTGTTCCAGAGCGATGTGCACACAATCCCGTGTCAGCTGCCTGCCGGTTCAGATGTTGGGGCTTCAATTCGTACCCACACCAGGTCTATTTTGCATAATTTCAGCACTTGCAGCATTATTCAACAGCATGATACAAGCATAATAATTTTAGCCTTTAAATTTGAATAACTTCCTGAGGAAAAACCAGTCTATTTCTAGAGCTTCTGTTTGTGAGATAATAGAACAAGCCAATTTTAATTTTTACTAAGTTTCAAAATTCCATTAAAACCAAGAGATGTTTTGAGGAGTTTGTGCATTACCTCACACAGAATGAAATCCCAAGACCTGAGTGGTATTTTACACCTTGGCAATCTTGCTGCTGGGGCTTCTCAGACACTGCTATTATTTGGTCGTAATCAGATTTGATCCCAAGTCTGGAAAAGTTCAGGACTATTTCTGCATCTCCTGCAGCCACAGGCCCCTGTAGGCCTGCACTTTGAGATCCGGGATTTTGTGTTTCTCCACTTAACTCACAATGACAAAGGAATACCTGTGGGATTTCCAGAGCTTGTGAACCAGCCAATCCAGCAAATCTTTTAAGTATGCAAAGAAGTTTCAGCCATTTCCTGACATTCCTGCAAATGAGAACTGAATTGGAGCTGTAGCATTAATACATAATGCTCACATTAAAGCTTAGCAGTGCAGGAGTTGTTCACATTTATATTCTAGCGAGACAAACAAGTGTCAGATCCAGAAGTGGTCTTGAAGGTGTCATTGCAGTTTAATTTTAGATTTTTCCCTGCATACCCTAAGTTGGGGTTCAAGGCGTTTGCTTCAACATTATTAGAGAATATCCAGCTTAAAAAAAACCCCCATGTTTCTCATCAAAGGAGTTTTTGAATTGAAAAATCCTAAATAAAGCTCTCCTTGCCCCATTTCCATTTTTGCAATTATTATATACATATTAATTGAGGCAAACTCTTTAGGAAATGGTTCATATAAGCAGCTTTTAGCTGATGAATTATCCCTGTAATTTAAAAGCATTTACATGGCTTGTTTATGTTACTTTGTTAATTTTATTGTAATTTAGTATTAATTAACAGCCCTGTCTTTACAAGGTGTTTAATCAGTTACAACTCTTAATTACACCACAGCATTGCTTAATAAAACAACACACTACTTGGGATTAAGTTAAATTGGTTAAATTAATCTGTCATCCTCTTTTGTGGGTAATTTATTGCATGATAAAAGCAAGTCATGAAATTATTTTCATGGCAAGTAGCCTAAGAACAACTTTACATAGATTCTTAACTACAGAGAAAAATTGTCCCTAATTTCAGTGTTTTCTACAGATCAGCACAAGGCTCAGAACTGTCTCAAAAATTGCAGTTACAGAAATTTGGTGCTGGAGCAGCCTGGTTTGGGAAGCGATGCTGGAGCAGAGGATCAGCACCCTCGGCTCCAGGGAAACCTCCCCAGCCAAGGAGCTGCTCCTCAGAGCAGCCAAAATCCTCTGCCAGAGCCTGAAGTCCTGCCTTGGCCTGCTGGGGTCAGGGGAAAGCTTTCCCTGCATGGAGCTGCCAAACTGCATCTTGAACCCACCTCAACTTTTCCCACAGAACCCCAGACTGGTTTGGGTTGGGAAGGACCTCAAAGCCCATCCAGTGCCACCCCTGGCATGGGCAGGGACACCTCCCACTGTCCCAGGCTGCTCCAAGCCCCAATGTCCAACCTGGCCTTGGGCACTGCCAGGGATCCAGGGGCAGCCACAGCTTCTCTGGGCACCCTGTGCCAGGGCCTGCCCACCCTACCAGGGAGCAATTCCTGCCCAATATCCCATCCATCCCTGCCCTCTGGCACTGGGAAGCCATTCCCTGTGTCCTGGCATTCCATCCCTTGTCCTAAGTTCCTCCCCAGCTCTCCTGGAGCCCCTTTAGGGCCTGGAAGGGGCCCTGAGGTCCCCCCATCTCCCCACACTCCGAAGTACTGCCCACGCCATGGGACAGCATCCATTGGCTTGCTTGAAATCTGCTCCAGGATAATTTCATTGCAAATGTGCCAATCCTACTCCCAGTGTCAGGAGAAAGAATTCACAGATTGCCCATAACCCCTTTCCCCCCTTCTTTGGAGCTTCTGTTCCTCCACGAGTCCCAGGCCTTGGCTGCACCTCTCAGGCTGAGCTCCCCAAACTCACCCCGTGACTCCTCTCATGGTGCCACTCACCCAATGTCCCCTCCTGAGGCCTTTTCCAGCCCTGTTAGTTATGCACAGTCATTTCTTCTCTGCTTGGCGTTGCCAAGCACTCACGGTGACTAAAATAAATCTTAATTATTTCAGATAATTTCTTCATGTGTCAACATCATTTAAAATTGTAACTCTGTCCTTGTTGAAATGCTTCCAGACCTTTCTGAAGCCATTCTGTCAGCGACTTCCTGGTTCTAATCTATGATATCTCACAACTCAATGAAGAAAAATAAAACTTAAACATGACAATTATTGTTTAATATTTATCACAAGCTTGGGGCAGGCTTGAAAACACCTCCCTGTGTGGCAGCAGGCATGGAAGACACCGGGCTCACACTCAGCCATGACCATGTTTCTAGAGACTTACCCCACATTATAATTCTGATGGTCACTTATGAATTTTTGAGAGAACAACTGAAATGGAAACAAACTACAAATCTACTAAACCAATGATTTCAGCAATGGAATTTCCCTTGTCAGTCCTCTGGGACCTCTCCTGCACCCGGGTAGGTCACAGGTAACAGCTCAGACTGTTCTAGCCAGTTCTGCAGATGCTTCAGGGTGAATTTCTTAGTCTGGTGACTTGAATAACAATCATCTCACTAATTATTTTTCCAACTTTATCTATTCCTCCTTGGACCCTTGCATTATCTCCAGAAATTAGTGAAGCAACTCTGGTTATATTTCCAATGCTCCTCATGCTGAGGTGAAGCATTTAATAAAATATTTATAAACTATACTACTCAATACTTCATCCTTTGGAAAAGCAGTGCCACACATTTTACACCTATCTGGGAGCAAAACTAAGCTTCAAAAATGTCTGAAGATAAATATTTTACCAAACAGAATGGGGAAACATTCACAATCCAAAGTCCCAGAGGTTGCTTCATCTGGCTCTGATTGTTTTATGATAAATGGATGAGTGTGTGTTCTGACAGACTGGCAGAGACGACGCACAAGTGCCACAGTTTTTGGAACAAAGAGGACCTGTTGAGCTCTAAAGGCTCATACAAGGACTTTGAGGTGTCTGAGCTGATTCGACTTCTCAGCAGCATCTCCCATATTTAAGAGCTGATAGGGTGATACCTTGGTGCTGATGCTCATTCCAGATTTTCCCTCTCCACCAGGTGTTTGCCAAGATAAAGTTTTATGCCTGAACAGAAGCACCTCTGTATCATTTGTCCCTTTACTTGCTATGTGCTTGTGCAGTTCTCAGGGCTTTACTGCAGTGATGCCTTAAGAGAATCCACACACAAATTGTTGAAAGCAAAAGCCTTTTCAGAGCCTTTTTTTGTTGTTGATCACTCAACAAAACCAAGGTTGAGACTGGCTTTAACAGGAGGTCTCTAAACTGTGCAACCTCTTCACATCTGCAATTATAGAGAGTTTTATACTTAAGGCTTTACAGAGCTGATTTTTTTCCCAGGGCTAAACTTTCTGGTTCTGAGTTTATTGTGTATTCTGTAGAATGAGGAATTAATGAAGTTTTGCTTCAAAATCAATAAGTATTCTGGCTTGTAGCAAAAATGTGCTGGCCCTGCTGAGGGACCTCGAGGGCTGTGTCCAGTTCTGGGCCCTCCCGGCCAGAGAGCCCTGGAGGGGCTGGAGCGTGTCCAGGGCAGGGAACGGAGCTGGGAAGGGACTGGAGCCCCAGGAGCGGCTGAGGGAGCTGGGAAAGGGGCTCAGCCTGGAGAAAAGGAGGCTCAGGGGCCCTTGTGGCTCTGCACAACTCCCTGACAGGAGGGGGCAGCCGGGGGGGGCGGGCTCTGCTCCCAGGGCACAGGGACAGGACAAGGGGAAACGGCCTCAGGCTGGGCCAGGGGAGGCTCAGGTTGGACACCAGCAGCAATTTCTCCATGGAAAGGGTGCTCAGGCCTTGGCAGGGGCTGCCCAGGGAGGTTTGGAGTCCCCATCCCTGGAGGTGTCCCAGGAAGGCCTGGACGTGGCACTCAGAGCTCTGGGCTGGGGACAAGGTAGGCATCGGGCACAGCTGGGACTCCGTGGGCTGGGAGGGATTTTCCATCCTAAATAATTCTGTGAGAGGGCAAGAAGGACACCAAGGCTACCAAAGGACACCAAAGATGTATTTATATCTAATTGGCACCACAGTGCACTGGGGTTCTCCTGGAGCAAAGGAAATCTAAGCTTCATGTGTGCCCTTTTTGGGCAAACCTCCATCCATGACCTTAAAAACAACCTTGAATTTCCTGGCTGGTGATTTTCCATGGAGAAAATGTCCCACACGCCAGGGGTGAAATGCCTGCCCTGGGGAACAGCAAGGTGTCACCAAGGGTGCCTTGTGGCTGCTGATTGAGGGGAAGGAACACAACTGGGCTCTGGGCTGGGCTCCACTGCCTTTGAAGCACAGCAGGAGGAGGGGGAATGCCTAAAGCTGCAGCACAGCAAAGGCAGCAGCCTGGAATCCGAGAGGAGACCTCCCTGGTGACACTCAGCCGTGTGGAAAAAAGCGCCCCACATGGCTCAGGCAAACACAGCCCAGTGAGAAAAACAAGCTCTTCATAAAGCTCCACCAAGCAGCTGCCTGTGCTGAGGGGA
>VZTJ01000572.1:0-45133 GCA_013397795.1 Orthonyx spaldingii | reverse complement strand
GCGGCTGGCCTGGCCCCCCCGCCCGGCTGCGGCACACCGGCGGGAGCGGCCCGGGGCGGTGTCACCGCCTGCCCTGCCAGCGGCCGGGAGTCCCCCGGCTCCTAGAGGGTTCGCTCGGGTACCGCCCCGTGAGAACGGTGCTGGCCCGTGGGTTGGAGAGGTGGCGCGGGGAGCTCTGAGGAGCAGAGACAGCCTAGACAGCCTGGGCTCCCTGAAACCTCCAGCTTGTCAAAACGCCTGTCCAGTGAAGGCCACGAAGGCGGGAGTCTGGAGCATCTTAGGAAGGACTGCAGGAGCTAGGCTTGTGTGGTCCCGAGAAGAGAAGACAGACAGGATCTCATTAACACATACAAATATCTCGAAGGCAGGTGCCAAGGGGATGGTGCCAGACTCTTCTCAGTGGTGCCCGGTGTTAGGACGAGGAGCAGTGGCCATAAACTAAAATACAGGGAGTTCCACCTCAGAATGAGGAAGAACTTTACATTGAGGGTGGCAGAGCACTGGCACAGGCTGCTCACGGAGGTCTCGGAGTCTCCCTCCCTGGAGACATTCAGACCCCATTTGAACACGCTTCTGTGTCGCCTGCTCCAGGTGACCTTGCCATTGCAGGGGATTGGACTGATGATTTCCAGAGGTCCCTTCCAACCCTGACAATTCAGTGAATCTGTGATTGTGTGGAAACAGTGCCATGTTGCAAGAGGGCCCTGCACACCACCTAAGTCTTGAGTGTACCTGCATGTGTATAACAGGTCTACCACTCATGCTGTAAATGTTCTGAAGTGGACAGCTGGTGTATGCAGAAGAATCTTGTTCTCTCAACTTAGTTTTTCTTGAGCACGTCTAAGTATATGATAAGGAGTCCATTATATGTAGTTGTTGTTGAAAATAGCATCACATTTGTGACAGGTTCAGCTATCAAAGCCCAGCACAACTGTATGCTGTCGTTTGAACTGCTTTAGCATTTGCAAGTTCTTACAGCACTTGCAGGAACGCTTTGTGCTTTAACACAAATTACGAACTAGAGTACATGAAATCAAGTTGGATCCTCTATTATGAAAGTTTTTTTATATGTGTATGCAGAGCTACCATGCATTCCTGTGTAATGCGTGGATATCAGGAAACCTGTAGTTGCCCTTCAGTCTTGTCAACAAAAGGGTGTGTGCGTCTGATGACACTTGCAATGGGTTTTTTCTCTGATATTTCTGTTCTTTTATTTTCAGACATAATTCAGTTGGACATATGGCTGGCAAATAGTAAGTATGGTACTCTCTGCTGTGCTAAACTCACAGTGGTAGTTTGGCAATGCTGTGAATAGAAAAATTCTGTCTTTCATGTAATTTCTCTAATAGTTTCTGATCTAAACTCTTCTTACTGATACAGGAAAGTCATTGCCCTTTGGGAAGGCCTGCCATTCCATTTCACCAGGCCTTTCCAACTGAATCTTGGTGGAAAGTATGTCTTGGGTGTTGTTAATACCTCAGGTAGTTGTGTTTTTGCTTACAACAGAAGTCATTATGAGGACAAATGTGTGTTTGCCTTTTTGCTTTCTTTGAAATAGTTTTCAGCCTTTTCCTTTCCCTTTCCAGCTGTGTGTGTGTGGTGTTAGCTAGCTGTGAAGTTCTTACACCTGAGCTGGCAGCCTCTGGAGGTGGTTGTGGGTGCAGAACATGTTGTCTTGACATGGCGTGGCTCAGTGCTGTGTCTTGACATGTGGTACATTTCTAAGGCCACATGAAAACCCCGCAGTGTGAGGATGTGCACGCTTCAGTCGGGTGTTGGCACTCCTTTGGACATGTGAATTCATTCTTTATGAAGTTGGGTCAGCATCTACATTGTAGCCCTTGGGTCTTTGTGCCACTGACCTGACAGCATGGGTTGTTTCCCTGCCTGCTTTGCTTTGGCAAGATACAGATTGTGTTCTTGTCTCTGGCCCCGCAGAATAAAAGATTCCCTGGCTACTTGCACAGGTTGTGTTCTGTTTGGTCTGCTTTCCTGTGTGCAATAAACAGTCTTTCTTGTATTAATTTTGAAATGTCTCCGTTGATTTCAAGTTCCAACAACTTATGTTGTCCTACTTTGCAAAATCTCACCTCTTCCTGTTACCATCTCCTCAGTCAGGTCTGGCTACTTTTCACTGTGTTTCTTTTGTTCCCTCAGTGTAGGACTTTGCAAAAAGCTTGTAATTTCTTTTGTATCTTTTTCCAGCTTAAGAGGCTCAGCTAATATGTCTTCTATACTCAGCCTTTGTGCATTTTGTGAGAGTGTCTGAGGTGCTGCCTGTGAGAAACTTGTGGATTCTTGTGTGTTACAAAGCTTTGTTTTGTTTTGCCATAGTCTCTGAAGAAATATCAGATGGCAGCAGATTTATTTCACTGTTGCCCTTCAAAAGAAATTTAATTAGGTATTTGCAGCTTAAGAGACTTTCTAGTCCCTCACAAAAGAAGGCTGTTGCTGTCATGTTTATGACAGCTATTAAGCTGTTGAAATGTAAACTCTTAACTTTTCCTGACTGAAGAAAATATTAATTGAAATAATTAGAGATATTTTTGGCCTTGTTGAATACAAGAACACGTAAGCCAATGCAATTTGATAATGCTGTGGGAAAAAATAGTCCTGTCCTTCAAGTGGCCTCCTCCTTGATCTTCATGCCAGAATGTGAATTTGTACAGCTGTATAAGACTAAGGAAATAAACTAATTGGAGAAAAATGAGCCTTTTTCACCAGGACAAGGTGAACTGTGTATGATGTGCAAGAAAATGAGGCTTTAATTTATTTACTTCAAGATCAGCATCTGTAATCCACTGCTAATATACCTTTTATATTATCACATAAATTCTGAGGTCCCAAGTAGTGTGACAGATTTATGTGGGGAAATATTGGAGTGAATCTATTCATATAGCTTGTTGTGTGTTAGATACCAAAAACAAAACAAGTCTTTTAGTTTTTCATATTTACTTGGGTATAAATTAAATGTAATAAAAAAAAAACATTCCTTGAAGCTCCACGGCTTCTTTCTGTCAAGCACACTGGCTAAACAAATTCCTGAGAAAAGAGCACTGTATAGCAATCTCGAAAATAAAAATGGAGGTTTTTTAGCAGAAATGTTGCTTTTATCCCAAGGGTTAAATAGTGATAACTCAAGATGCAGAATTTCAATTTTTCAGCTGTGAGATGTAGTCTCTGATGGTGCAATGATGTCTGTTTATATTAAGAATAATGATTTTTTTTGTTACTTGTTAATGAATTTGCCTGATAAAATGTCTTGCAAGTGGTAGCCAGCTTTCCTCTGATCTCAGCCTGTGAACCATAACTAGGATGTAACTTGGGCTAGATTTTGTCACTATAATTGTACAACTATTTAGTCTTGATTCTCTCTCCTAGATTGCTGTAAGGCCTGGAAAGTTGACTGGAAACAACACGAGGGTGAAGGTTACAACACTGTGGTAAGTGTGCCATTTTAAAACATCGAGGAGAAAGGCTGGGAAAGGAGCTGATATGGAATCGTGAGTCCAGGAGCGAATCATTTGGTGATGAATTGTCTGCAGCTGTGTGTGGGAAGATGAAAGAGCTAAGAATTTAAAAAGAGGAGGCAGCAGTAGCTGGTAGCATGTTCTTGCTTACGGTGGAGGAAGGGAATATGCATGCACACTATGAGGGCAGGTACTTAATGCTTCATGTTTTCATTAATCAGTGAAACGCACTAATCCATTTATCCTCATTGTATGCTTGCTAATTATAGCATTAATATTTACTGCTCAGGTGGGAAACTGGGGAGAAGTAGGATGTTTTCCATTAATGATGTGCAAGTTTAGTGGTCGAAGTCAAAACCAGAAGTTGGCCGACATTGACACCATACTGTACTGCCTTTGTTGACTTATTAGTTTGTAAGGGTGTAATGGCAGGCATAGGTTATGTTTGCAAAAAGTTAAGATTTTAGTCTCATTGCACATTTTATCTTACTATAATAGAACCAATCCAAAGTATTTGTAATGAGGTTATTTATTAATTTTTTTTCCTCCTAAAGTGGCTTTCTGGAAGATGACCATAGAGGATCTCCCAGAACCTTCCTTAGAAGGATATACCCTCATTGAAAGAGAACGATTCTTATTTCCAAACTCTGAAACATCTGTTACTTTTTCTGTTGCTGCAGCACCAATGCCTTCAGACTGTGGTATGTACTTTAAATAGAAAATGAATTTGTGATTAGCAGAGAATAAATTTGAATAACAAATTTTAAGAAAAGCTGTCAACTCTTAATTATTTCTTTCCAGAACAAGTTTTCTTCTTATTAAATGGATTCTCTGTTAAAGGAGATGAAAGATGAAGACCTGTGCTTTTTCCATTGTTCTTATTTCATACACTATAAATTACATCTTTTCCTTTGTACAGTTCTGTGCATGTGTGGTCACATGTTTGTAGTTCTTTCACATTTCAATGCAGAATTGGATATTGTGTTAAGATGTAAAGTTGGAGTAAGCCAAGTTAATCTACATCATGTTTAAAACCTCTAGAGTTACACTTTTTCTTATGCTTTTAGTATGTAAATGATGTACCAGAAGGGAATATTTCTCTTGGAAGTGTCCATGTTTGTGGTGGTAAGGACTGTAAAGTGAGTGGTAGAAAATTATACCAAGTATCAGTGATCAGCTTTCAGAATAATGTTTGTCTTCAATAACTGTCTTCACATGTATAAATTATAATAAAATTTCTAACAGTATATAATATGTTAAAATGTCATTGTAGGTAAGGAGCTTCACTGATAGCTACAATTATAATGCCTTTAAATGTTTCTGAAGATGTTAATAGCAACTGTATACCTTAAAAATTACTCCCTCCACCTTGGTTTTTCCCATGCACTGATGAGAGCAATCAGCTGTATTCAGGAAGAATAAATACATGTCATGTTCTGTCTTTGACAGACTCAGCATTCTTGAGACCCATTTTATAAGTTAGGTCAGGTTGGGAATGTAGCTGTTACATATGATATATTTCAGTACATGAACATATGTCTTTACATGGTTTAGCCTTATTCTCAACACTTGTCTCTGGCAGTCTACTCTAAGTACTGCCATGACTATTCCTTTCTGCTTTTTTATCCCTTAGATGATGCTTCCATTTGCCTTCTTTAAACATTGTTTTGTTGTGATATCTTCTATAACCCTATGATGTCACTACTATCTGTTCTACCTGGTCTCTGCCTACTCATTAAATAAAAGAAATTCCTTTTATAGGAGATTGCAGTCACCTGTGTAACAGTAGCATTGCTGAATCTGGGTAAAGGAGGTTAAACCACAACATTCTCAGTCTTTACATTCAGTGCATTTATTTTTCCTTAATACAGTTGAACACTGCAATCAATACTTGGGAAAGATAGATGGGGAGAAAGTAATATTTTAAAGTATCTAGATGCCACTGTCGTCCTTTCATGGGATGCATTGCTATAACAGATCTTCTGTAGCATTGCTTTGGTTTGAAAAGACTACAGCTGATCATCTATTAAGCACTTTGGGTGGTTGTTATTAATACCTGATATAGTCTCAGATTTTTACCCTAGCATGCTGATTGTAGCAGTTGATATCTGATAGATAATTTGGATCAGGTTTGTAGCTGGAAATCTTCCTGGTAGCATAAGAACTGTGAATATCATACAAGATCATTAATCTTGTTGTCTAGTTGTCTGTTAACTTCGTAGCTTTCAGCTGTAGATCAACTGTAGTTTATGTGGAAGGTAAATATTAGTGGATAAATCAGTAGATGTGTGTTGATGCATGTGATGTAGGGAAGAAGCACACTTTGTGTAGTGCTTGGACATCGGGGTTTGGGGTTTTTTATATGCTAGGTGCAAATAAAAATTCATGTTAAATATCAGTGAAGTTGTCCTCCTTTTCCATTCATGTTGAATCAAAGCATTGCAGTTTGAAGAACTCTAAATAGCCAGGAAGCAAGCTCTGTGCATGCTCTTATCTGTTAATCCAATCTGGAAATCAGGTATGCTGTTTTTGGGGAAAGGTTGAGATGATTCACCCAGGGGTGGTTCATACCATGTCATACACTCAGATGGCTGATGCTGTTTGTTGCTTAACTTGTCTGTCCTGTCTGAGAGCCGTGAATCTGTGATGGATGAGAGCTGACATTGTGCACATACCCGAAACTTGTTTTAAAGGCAACTCCCCGATAGCTGCAGCGGGGGTAAAAGTTCAGTGTTTGCCGTGATTCATTTGCTGATGGCAGTAGACTCTGCTTCCATTCCCTCTCCTCATAGCCATTCCTATCCAGATTCTTTCATATAATTTTCCAGAGTTGGAAGAAACTCCACAGATTTAAAATAGAGGATGTGTATATACATGCACACACACACACACCTATGAGTAACGTTACATATACTTTTAAAATAAGGTGTTTTAGACACTTAGAATTTGGGTTGCCTGGAACAACATGAGGCTTAAAATCTTCAAAAATGTAATTTTTTTTTTTCTGATCTCGGTTTGGTGCCTTAATTTTTGAAGATATTTGTCACCTGCAGCTACCACTAGCTGGGATTGATGCATTCATGAAATACCTGAAAATAGTGGAGGTCACAGAATCCCTTCCTGATTTGAGCATGTGTTTATATTGTAGTATGTTCTTTGTAAATCGTGATGGAAGAAGAAGGAAAAGACATGTTTTGTAGCATATGGAGAAATCATGTATACATTGATGCCTGAGAGATCAATCTCAGCTGCTTGGGAGCAGCTTGGAACCTGCAGCCTTTGCCTGGCTCGAACAACAGTAAACCCTTATTAGCAGAATCACTGTACATCTCTATTACTCCTTGCCTAAACTTAAAATCTCTTGCAGTACTATTGTGTTGGTCACTGATTCAAAGCTTTTTCAGAATATAAGCAAGACCTTAGTATTAAAGGAAAAATAGAGCAAATATTAGAGAAAATTTTCTGAATTAATTCAGCATTTTGATTTTTTTCCAGTGGGATGAGTAGTGAAGTGATTCTCTGCCTCTGGGTTTGAAAAGCTTGAGTATTCTTTGCCTCTGAGTTTGAAAAACTAGATGCATATTAAACATCAAGATTTTATGTAAGAATTCTTTTTTTAACAGAGTTTTCCTTCTTCGATCCCAATGATGCGGCGTGCCAAGAAATACTCTTCAACCCTGAAACCTCAGTTTCTGAATTGTTTGCTATCTTGAGACAGTGGGTTCCACAGGTCCAGCAGAATATCGATATTATTGGAAATGAGGTGAGATACAAATGAAGGTACTTGAATGCTCTCAGTGTTAAATACTGTGTCGATAATGAATAAAACCAGTTCATTCAGAAGTAGAGTTAAGCATAAATGCAGGTACAGTTTCTGCCTTTTAGCAAGTAGTGACTGATTGTGCCTTGTATTCCACATGTGGTCAGCTTTTATTTGGAAAAAGAAAGATGATGGATAAAATTCAGTGCATTTGCATAGATGGTATAAACAATGTTTCTCTCAAGGCAATTGTGTTGAGACCCTTCACCTTGGTGTTTTGGTTTCCTACTTAGCAGTAATCCCAAACTCCAATATATGAACTTACCATTAAAGCCTGACCTTAAGGGCAATCTTTCCAAGGCACAAAATGAGTTTCTAGTATTTCCATCCTACTTTCTTATTTTTCTTCTGGATCACAGGCTTTTCTGGACATGTGGGGAAGTGTAGTGGAGATTAACCCTACTGCATTATAACTGGGGGCTTCTCTTTGGGGTGTTTGGGAATGGGGTGGGTAATTGTTGAGAGATCAAAGAACAAGGGGAGTGCTTCATAAATCATTTTCCTATGCAGTTAACTGCTTAACTTTTTAGCATATGAAGTATATGTTAGAAGGAGCAATATAAAGAACCTTTAAAATCTGTAAATAATGAAGGCTAATTATAATGCTATTTATTACATCTGTGTATGTTGCTCAGTTCTGCAGTTAGAGTCTTTTCTGGCAGGCTTCTTTGTTACTAGCCATTGCAAGGACTCCAGGAGTCAATATATCTGAATAACTTATGAAATACTACTGATGTCAGAGCTAAAATGTGCTTGTTTTCCACTTGCCTGTCAGATCATTAAAAGAGGTTGCAATGTGAATGACAGAGATGGACTGACTGATATGACCCTCCTGCATTACACTTGCAAATCAGGGGCTCACGGCATTGGTGAGTATAAAAAAAAAGTCATAATAGATGTAAAAACCTAATTGACTCTCATAAACTAATCCCACTGACTGTTACAGAATTCCTTGCAGTAGATTCTTTTTTTAGTGCATGGTTTTCTCTCTTCCAGTGGCCATGAGCAAGGCAGGCACAGAACTGCAGTGCAGTTATGGCTGTGGCTGTGGGGAGCAAGCTGAGTTAGTGGAATAATTACTGCAAACAATAGTACCAGCTTAAACAGATATCTCGTGTCGCAGAAACAGTTTCAGACTGAGGTGCAAGCTGCAAGTTTGCTGTAGTTTTTGCTGTAGTTTTCTTACAGCAGTGAAGCTAGAACATTTAGGCGACTGGCCGTTCTTTCTCTTTTTTTTGCTTCTTTCACCCTGTTCATGTCAGAAGAGAACAATAAACTTCATTTGCATTATTATGATCATAAGTACTGGAAATGAGAGCACATTTAACTCTGTTTGAACACTCCTATTAACTTCTCTATGCTGTGTTACTTTTTTGTTTTCCTGAACCTGCTTCTCCTCTAAGTTTGAGTAAGGTCTGGCATAGGTCATCTTCCTAAGGTCTGGCATAGGTCATCTTCCCTGGTGTTGGCAGATGTTTTAACATAAACTTCAGCATTGTGATGTGTAATCCTTTTTCTTCTATCAGATACTAAAACTCCTGGGTTTGATGACTGACACATTACTTGCAGTAGAGAAAAACAGGTTGTGTTATTGTACATGCGAGTAGAGATTTCAGCCCTTTATGATAAAAACAAATACTTCTGTATCCTAATACTAAAAAGAAAGGCATAGTAATAGTTCTGCCGTGAGCTTGAAGGGCTTAATGTATGTTTTGTGTTACACATAAGTGTGTGTGTGTGTGTGTGTGTGTTTTTTGAGGTCAAATAAATAAATCACTAATGCATGTTTTACAAAAATTACCTTGCAG
The DNA here is from genome assembly GCA_013397795.1 of Orthonyx spaldingii. Classification (NCBI taxonomy): domain Eukaryota; kingdom Metazoa; phylum Chordata; class Aves; order Passeriformes; family Orthonychidae; genus Orthonyx; species Orthonyx spaldingii. The sequence goes on along the minus strand of VZTJ01000572.1, from coordinate 36,035 downwards.
GTGATGTTGAAACTGCTGTAAAATTTGCAACACAGCTTATTGATTTGGGTGCTGACAGCAGCTTACGCAGCCGCTGGACAAATATGAATGCCTTGCATTATGCTGCCTACTTTGATGTTCCAGAACTAATCAGTGTTATTTTGAAAAATGCAAAGCCAAAAGGTAGGCATTGTTACCTTTGTTTCGTGTAGTTGTCCATATTTTGTAGATGCTGAGCTGGTGTATAGTGGTCTTTATGTGTGGGGTTTGTTTATCTGTTACACATAAATAATTCCTTACTCTTCTAGTCAGCCTCATTGGTTCATTTTTCTCTTGACTCTTTTTTTAGAGTTTTACTGCACTGTTTTCGTTGCTGAGTTTTAAACTTGAGCTCTGTACAAGATGGTACAGAAATTTCAAATTGAATGGAAAGCAAACAGGTTAATCTTAAGTTATTGAGAACATTAAGAGAATGTTTGCAGAAAACCAAAGATATAACTGTTCAAGTAAAATCTTGTGGTTTTTAAGATTGCTTTAAACTTTGAAAAGTATATTTGAAATGCTGGGAGAAGGGTAAAGGAGTAGTGAGGATTTGGCAATTGCGTGTGGCAAACCTGTGGCTGAGGCAATTTTGACATGCTTGCTTTTCCCATTTTTCAGCTACGTAGAAGGTCCTGTTTAAGAAACAATTTGATTTTAGTGTTTGGCATAAATAAATAATACCTTTTGGAATGATACTGTGAAGGATTAGTAATTGGAGCCCTATTTATAGTAATACAAATGGAAGTACGGAAATGGTTCTGAACCAGAACAGTTTCTTTCTAATTTGGTCAGGACATCAAAACCAGAAAGCAACTTTATCACTAAAATTGTACAAATGTTAATTTGTTATACTGAATATCCTCCTGATTGTGCCATTTTGCAAAAGGATTTTTAAGTTAGGGACTACTGTCTCAACATTCTGAAAAAACTGGTAGGCTTTTGGAGTTCCCAACACTTGCTTACCACATCTTGAATCTCCATGGAGGTAATTATTAAGCAGTGCTGTTGACGTGCTTAGGAGGTGACAAGTGTGGATTGATAACAAAAGACAAAATCAGACTGCACAGTAGTTAAGTCCACATCACATTTCAATAGCCTGGTCTCCATAATTTGCATCAGCAGTTTATGTCTCCTTTCAGACCTCATTTGCATTTGGTGTTCTCTTCCTGTGCAGTTCCTATAGAATGGGTGGGACTTTGCTCAGATTTCCAAGGAAACCACTCTGGTTAAACATCTCAGCGGTTAGCAATTCTTAGATAAGCAGCTGATAGTTTTTATCTCAGGAAATATATAAAATTATTTGCCCTGTGACATGGAAACAATGGATAGTCTGAATTAACAGAATAATTTTAGCTCCATACTTCATCAGGCAGTTTGCAGAAAAGGGAGGTCATATGTAGAAGGCAAATAGGTTTTGGATGAATCCATACTGAACTGGAGAAAAAATAGTTGTTAGTGTATAAATAACTTTTCAAGACAGTGGTGTGCTGACTCTGAGACATCCATTGTGAAGCACAGGTGTTTCCTTTTGATTTAGTGCTAAACTATTTTCTTTATGATGCTCTGCAGTTAAATTCTTTATACAGATTTACTCCTCAGTTGTTACAAGAGATGGCTAGTTTGATCTTGGATTTTTAGAGGTTTTAAATAGAAAAGTTGGATATTATTTTCCTCTAGATAGTTTGGGGGTAGTTACTGGGTAACATTTGATATTTGTCTTTCTTTCTGTCACCCCTCCTATGCCCACTTAGATCAAAGCTGTAAGAGAACTGTTCGAAAAATCTAAGCATGAAGCTTGCAAGTCTGAGGAAGCCGCATAGTCTAATTCCAAAAACAGATCCATACATCAGTTGTTTTTCAGAATAGGAATACATGCAACTGTTGCTGGCTCAGTAGCTGATGCTACTGACCAGTATTTCTGGAAATTGGTTCCTATGTGTGCAGAAAATGTTTGGCTGTATTCCATGAAAGTTTCCATGGCTGTATACAGCTACTTAGCTTTTAGCTGGTTTTAAACTGGTAATGTCTTCTGACCTTTGGTATATAAAGGGTACATCTGTATATGTAGGTCTCATTATGACTGAGGCATGTGAATGCAGTCTTCTTTTCATGATTGTGTTCAGTCAGTGCAATTGAAAAACTGTTAAAATTTGATTGCAAATTTGTTACCTTCGGTTTTTTTTTTTTTTTTAAATTCAGAGTCAATTTTTATTAGTATGTATGAACTTAACATATCTATACAGACATATATAACTATGTGTCTTCTATATATGTTGATGTTTTATTTGCCCCCAGAATGTTCATTTAGTTAACTATATAAGGATGTTGATGCAGCTGGGATATACTTTGTTTATGTCATTGTGAGAAGGGCTAGTGTTTTTTGGAATGGAGACTAATACTGGAAAATACTAGGAGACTCTTCAGCCCTGAGGTGGAAAGTTTTATGTTCCTCACTGGTGTTTAAAATTGGAACATTACTGTTAATACTTGTGGTCTCTTGGTTTGTGTATTAAATCAGCTGGCATTTTTAATTAACAGTCCTATACCTAATTGACTCAAAATGACATCTCTCTTGTGTAATTTAAGAGAGGAACCTCATACTCAACAGACATTTAAACTCCAATCTTCTTGAACAGTAATAACTTCATAGCAGATTGAAAGATATATTGGGAACAGTTGATAGAAATATATATTATGCTAAATCTCCTCCAGTCAAATGTAGTGCTTCATTTTCCAAACTATCAGTGTGAGACCCTTCGGAGTGCAGTTCTTTGAAAACAAAGAAATTATAACAATCACCAGCTCTTACTTGATTCTTGGCCATTAGTAATTAAATCAATGTAAAGCAGATGTATAATCAGTTTTCCCTTGCCCTGCTGCCTGCTCACAAAAGGAAACAACTGGTTGAAGATGTGTCTCATTTTAATGTTTAACACCTAGAAGCAATAAAATATAAATGTTTCGGAAACATTAAAACATTAATTTACTTGCAAACCTGAAGTTACTCACTTGTTAATCTTGGTAGAGTAGATTTAGCATCCTGAGTAGCAGCAATTTTGCAGTTAAGCCATCAGTATTAAAAAATGAGTGAAAGTACATGCTCATCTTCCAAGTTGGTTTGTGATATGAATAAACAGATGCAAATAAGGCTGATATTCTATGTAGAATCACTTCTCACATGCATTTGGTACATAAATAATGGTGTCTCTGTATAAATGTTAGCATAAACTGTAAAAATGAATGTCCTCGCAAGGAATCTGTAGGGCGAAATGTTCATGTAACAGACTTGCGTACCTCACATGTGATGTTTAATTGCAGATGTGGATGCCACCTGTAGTGATTTTGATTTTGGAACAGCTTTGCATATTGCTGCATTTAACCTATGCACAGGAGCTGTCAAGTGTTTACTGGAACATGGAGCAAATCCTGCCTTTAGGGTAAGGAGTTAGGTTGTAGCTTCACCAAAAGGTGAAAAAGATATCTGGAAAAACTGAACAGTCTGTCCAGGATTTTGATTAGCTAAAAGCATATTACATGGAGTGATAGTGCCTCAGAAAAAAGTATTTACAACTCATAGTGGATGATTTTGTATGCTTTGTCCTACTTGAGTATTGAAGTTTGTATTTTTGTGTCATGGTCTAGTTCCTTAGTTCAAATAACTTTTAGGAGATTCTTCTCTTTATTATTTGAGCTTTCATTTATTAATACTCCTTTGTGTCTTGCAACAGTTGGTATGGCAGTGGGGGATCTTTTCAGAAATGGAGGAGTGCCATCTTTGCCCTCCAGAAATGCTGTGTTCTGCTTAGCAGTAAGCCTGGTGTTAGCATGAGTAACTGATAATGCATAAACATCAACTGTTCTGTGTAGTAACCTAATAATAGGCCTAAGTTAGAGTGTAAAGTGTTGCTATATGTGTCTAGCCATAGATATTGGGTTTTGATTGAGTTTTGTGTTTGTTTGGGGTTTTTGTTGGGATTTTTTTTTGTTGGTTGGTTTTTTGGGGGGAAGGGCTTGGAAGGTTTTCTTATTTTAGCAAAACCAGTATCTCAGTCCTCCATTTTCAAATGCAGGTTTTTTTTGGTTTTTTTTTTAAATGAGAAATCGTAGTTGTTTTAAGGGTACTCAAAAGTCATTATTTTATATAGCACTGTTGGTGTGAAATCATCTGGAACATTATTGTTTGTGCAATTCTTCATGATATGCAATCTAGATTTCTTTTAAAAATGGTGGGTTTCTTCTTTGTCTCTGTATTCAGTGCACATGGATGCATCTCAAGTTCTCTGGCAGCTGTATGTTTAGGAGTCTGTTTTCACAGGGAACACTGCTTTGTAGTTGCACAAGCATTCTGAGCTGGTAAAGGCAGCTGTGCCCTTGAGAAGAGAAATCCTGAGCTTCCCCTGAGCTGCCACTTTGCCTTCTTGCCACTGCTCTGTCCTTGCCTTGTATTGGCACAAAGGTTTGCAGGACACCTGGTGAGCTGAATTGTGGGACTGATGTGACCAAAATAATCTCTAATGTGATGATTACATACTCAAACTTCCCGCTCAACTTTAACCCAGCTATATCCTGCTTTTAACGTAGTGTGATTTTTACTTAGAGAGTGATTGGAGATTTTTAAGGAATGGTGGGTGTTGAACTGTTCAATCCTGCAATAAAGCTTTGACTAGAGACAGTTTGTAGAGTTTGATTATATGGGAACAGCAGTGTAAATGCTGAGTAAGGATTATACTTTTCTAGCTTTGAGATAGATTGAGAGGGGTCTCAGGAAACATTGAACTTCTAATTTGCTTTTAAGGGACCAACACAAATGCAATCTTACTCTGCATCATTCCCTATTTGAGCTTCTGGTAATGTCTGAGTCCAGGGCCTCAGCTGAGATGGGGTCAGTCTCAAAGACTGAGGTGATTATTTTTCCCAAAATGTTGTGAAAATGAGCAAACAGCTGAAGCCCCACACCATTGGCTTTGCTAGGTAGAGTGTAGGTAGAACTGTCCCTGGAGCAGCCTGACAGTACCTGCTGTCTGGGCGACTGGCCTGGAGTTAACCTCAACTCCAGGGGAGCTGGTACTCCAACAACTTGTCCTGTCATGTAGGACATACAGGGAATCACAGTCATGGCTCTCTGGCAATGGGATGTGTTTGGAGAGGACTCTGTCCTTAATTCATGTCTCGTAGGATAGTCTGTATCCAAATAAACCTGAACAGATTTATTCAAGTCCTTATGTGAGCCATTACGTTTGCATATTCTATATGTGCAACATACATTAATTAAATTCCCTCTTAGATTTGGAATAAGCCTCACCATGGAGCAAGCTGTATGCAGGGTGAAGATACATTCTTTGGGAGGAGTTGGCTTTTCAGTGTTGGCATTACAGACCAAAAATCTGCCTTGCTTTCCTGAATCTGTGTTCAGGTACACAGATCCACACAGATATTTTCTTTCAGGTGTTCTGAGTCCTAATGATGTTCTTAAGTTTGAAAATGTTGGTTGCTTGTCAGTTTCAAAAATGAGATGCTGTACATGCTGGCTTATCTATCTAAGGATGTTTTGGCATCCTTATTTGAAAATGTGGATATTTTCATGGTTGCTTATCTTGTAGGAAAAATATCTAATAAAGAGGATTAAACATTTCTTAAAATGCTGTGGTTTCACCTCATCAGACTTATCTTGTAACAACATTAAGTCCTGTGCTATGTTATGTTTCTACAGAATGACAAAGGGCAGATTCCAGCAGATGTGGTTCCTGATCCAGTGGATATGCCACTGGAAATGGCAGATGCAGCAGCCAGCGCAAAGGAAATCAAGCAGATACTGCTGGATGCAGTGCCTCTCTCATGTGACATCTCCAAAGCCATGATTCCAACCTACGATCATGTCACAGGCAGGGCCATGCTTTTATCACTTGGCCTGAAGCTGGGAGATCGTGTTGTTATTGCAGGACAGAAGGTATGGTTGCCAGCCTGGTACTACCCTCATAATTCCTGTAGAGCCCATTTATTTACCCCTGTGGAGACATAGCTCAAATTTGAGGGTCTGAAATGCTTTCTGGAAGGTGTGATCTCTGGATGACAGCAAGGAACTGGTTAGAGAAAGTAATAAGCTGAAGAGTTGTGTGATCAAGTCATTATTATGAAAAGCAGTTTTGACAGGCGTAGGCTGCGTTTTGTGTCTGTAAATGATTTTTAACAGCCTCCTCTAGTACATCAGCATGGCTCAGCTTTTATTAACGTTTTTGGTGTCACATCAAAACGATGGTCAAATTCACAAATTACTTAGTGAGTTGCCCAGCTTTGTTAGGAATGTGCATTCATGAAGTACTCCTGATAGTTTCCAGAAGGCTGGGAAAAAACCCTTCAGTTCTGCTTAGCCTATAGTAACCCAATTTCACTGGTGCAATGCGGCTAAAATCTTTGAAGCAGGGCTGTGCTAACAGGGTTGTTACAGGGTTCTGTGGAAGTACAAGAATGTAGCTAACAGAGGTCCAGCTCAAATGTAAATACCTTTTTAGAAGCTACCACGATAGCTACATTTCTAAAAATGTATTTGAAAACTAAAATATTGCATTCAGTATTCAGACTTTTTATTTGCTCTGATAGGAAGGGATCTAAAATGATTTAACGGTGCTAGAACTCTTTTAAAGAAATACTTTTTTCCTGGTAAATATTGAAAGCATTTGTGAGCAAAATTTTATGTTTGAATAGCTTTTGCTTTAATAGTTTTCCTAATATAACTTCAGATTTGTAACTGTCACAACTGAAATGTTCTAAAGTGATCTCCATCAAGAGTGTGAAGCAGCTTCTATTGTGTATTTTAATTTGGTGTATTCTTGAAATTGGGTCAGGAAAAGTGAAGGAATGACTAGCTATGCAGAATGGATTTTAACTGAAGTATGTACAGAAAGCCACTTTTTCTTTAAAGACAGAAGTTTCTTTATCAGAAATCACAGTGGCAGCAAGGGGAGATAATGTAAGTGCAAGTTAATGGAGGCTTTAGAGCAGGAAAGTGATGAAATTGGTGCTCTTGTATATCTTTCCTCTACGTAAGGCCCACAGAATGGCTTGTGCTGTAATGTGCTCACTGTGTATGGATAGACCTGCTTGACTTTGGTTACTTTCACTCTTCTGATTATGCTGTTGCAGTGTTTTTTAAGAAGTTGTTGGAATCTGGTTTTGTGCTGCCACAGGCTAGCAGGGCTTTGCAGCTAGCTTGTTTTTTGTTAAGGGAGCCAAATCTGTTCTAGAGCAGGTGGGAAGAAGGAATGTGATTGTGCTTTTTGAACTTCCATTTCCACATCAGCTTTCTTCCCTTCCTTCCTTTGTGTACGAGGAGCTGTTGTGCAGTACTCCCACATTGCTTCCCACCCCTTTTCTCCATTTGTCTGAATGGAGAAGTTGTTCTCAGCCCTGCCTTCCCCTCCCCCTCGATACTCCTAAATTCCTGCAGGGTGGAGCAAAAGTGAAAACAGGATGGTGAAAATGGTGCCCCATTTTTAACCTTGTCCTGGATCAGTTCTCAATCTGGAATATGGAGGTTGGGATGAAGGCACTTGAAAGAGCAGCATTTTCTGGAGCTATATTTAGGGGTTGCTGTTCCCTTTCCTGCTTCTGCAGTCTTCTAATATATCAACTTTAATGAAGCTTGAAAGCCAAACACAGTAGATGCCAGAGGGAGAATGGATTCCTCTCTTGATTCCTACTGCGCCTGTCATTCCGGTTGTCTTACAGAGTAGGAAGCTGTGTAAGCAAGTGTTTATGTGTACGTGGGTTGGGGCCCCACAGCTCCACCAGCTCCTGTTCTGCTAGATTGAGTGTCCATTTGGATCACATCTCATGAAATGGGAGTGAAGCAGCTGGGAGGAAACTGCCCCTGCTCTTTCTCATGTGAGAGAGATCCCCTGCTCCTTGCTGGTGCAAGTCTTAGGGCAAAATTGGAGCTGCAGTTTTGCCATCTCCCACCTCTGGTTTAAGGTACTGGCTGATCTTGTCTCTCTGCTCAGTAAGTGCCTTTGGCTGGTGCCTGGAAAGTCAGTGGGGGAATTGTAGGAATCTGTGGGGCTGCTTGGCCAAACTTCCTTTATGTGAATTTGATCCCTGTATTGGTAGCTAAAAGATCTGTTTGAATTAGTGTGACATACCTGCCTATAACAATCAAGTTTGAGGGAGATCTTCAGTGTGAGAGAACAGGCTCTGGGTCATGTTTATTTCTTTACAAACATTAGGAAAGAGTAGCTGGAAGGTTTTATAGTAAAAAATAAATTGTTTCTGTTTACTCTCTGAGGATTGGATTAAACAGTGGAGTCATAGTGTAAAATGAACTAATACTATTAAGGTCATATGAGACGAGGAAAACTGAGCCTTCTGAAAGATGAAAGGTTTTTATTACTAAAACTAATTTAAAAATCAAATATAAAAAGGAATTTAAATCAATGTTAAATGCATCTCTTGTAGTTATTCCTCCCATTTGGTTGAAGTGTGTGAGCTTATAATGTATATTTGCAGGGAATGAGGTTCACCAGCAAGACTGGTCTGTCTTGATATTCTTCATATGCTTATCTGTTCAGAGTTTATAGTATATATTGAAGGAACAACAAATGTTTAAAACATTTGCTGGCTTTTAAAATTTTGTTTAATCATAAGGAGGGAATAGAATACTTACAAATCTTTTTGAAAGAAAAAGTTAATTATGCTCTGAAGTTTGCCCTTGAACCTTTGCTATGTATATATATACACATATAAATAAAATATATATACTTGTATGTATGTATTTATGCATACACAGATTTTTCTAATAAAATATTTCTATGAAACCTCCAGTTCAGGAAGATAACTAGCCCCTGGTGCTGGAATTCTTATATAAACAGTGAAAGTAAAACCTCTCATTGGGTATGTGCTCCTTGCTGACCTAGAGCTGTATTTACAGCGGTTCTTGCTGTCTAATTCTTTTCTGTTGTGAGATCTGTCCATACACATGGCTGCTGTTTAATGCAAAATATACACAGAAGGACTGAGACATTTTGGAAAATGTATTGAGTGGTGTTGAAGGTAGGAATGAGAGTGAGGGAAATTATGTTTGTGTTTTTGTGATGAAAAACTTGGATATGACTTGCTGTCTCTTTCATAGCCTGTACTATTTTCTCATGAACAATACTTGTTTAACAAACCCATTCTTTGTTGATGCTTTTTTTGTTAGGTTGGTACCTTAAGATTCTGTGGCACGACGGAATTTGCCAGTGGGCAGTGGGCTGGTGTAGAGCTGGATGAACCAGAAGGAAAGAACAATGGAAGTGTTGGAAAAGTCCAGTACTTCAAGTGTGCACCAAAACGCGGTACAGCCTTTATTTTCTTTTTTCTTAAATTTTTAACCCCCCAAATTTTAAGGAGTACTGGAAGATATGAACCTTTAGGGAGGATAAAAACAGGTAGCAGATTCTGTTGCTTTTCTATGTAGTGCTTGGTTTGATTTATTGGTTCTTTAGCTGTTCCTACTGTTTTGGTTGCAGTAATTTGCAAAACCACTGAAACAACCAACCAGTGAAAATTTCTGGTTATTTCTTTCAAACTGTGAGATAATAGTATTTCCTGGTTTTTAATCTGTATTATTGAAACAACTTGTTTGTGTTATATCAATAATAGCCATGTTTCTTTACCTGCTTTGTCTTCTTGGTAAGACACTCATGCTTGTAGTTGTTTTCTAACTTTGAGCTTGAGGTATTTTAATTGATATACCATGGACACACAGGACATACAAAAGTCCTCTGTTTTGTAACAGTGGAGACTGAATGTTACTGGTAGGACAAAAAGGAGATTCTAATTAATAGTCTTACTTTGTCCAATTTACTCTGTTCAAGTTGCTTGATAAGGATTTTGGTTTTACTGTTCATTTGAGCTTGTCCTTCCTACCCTGCAAGTGCTTTGTCAGCACAGCAAGTTATGATTGTGGCTGAAAAAAACCCCCTGAATTAATTAATGTCAGAGATGGTAGCCAGAAAGTTTTCTTACATTAACATTATTCATGGTTCTTTGTTGGCACATACAATTTTCTCTCCAGGTATCTTTGCACCCCTTTCCAAAATAAGCAAGGCTTCTGATCACAGAAAAAGCTCTATACGAAGCTCTTCCATGCGGTCTTCACCTTTGGTGAAATCCAAGAAAGTAGATGTGACACACATAACTTCCAAAGTGAATTCCGGTAAGTATTTTCTTGCTTGTTGACACAGCATAGAGATACACTAATCTTCAAGAATTAGTAAATCTTGGTATTAAAATACTTGTTTGTAATTAGTTCATAACTTGAGAAGGTGATAAGGTATTTATTAATTCCTTGTTCTTGTGATTAGAAGTTCACTGGCCTGTGAAGTGGTACTGGAAGGATGTTGTGTATAGCTGTGGAGTGATTGCAGTGATCTGATGTACTATGACAGTTTCTACTCTTTATATGCTCTATAAAAAAACCCCTCACCACAACATTTATTCTTGAGCCATTAAACTAATTCCTAATTGGCTGTGATACCAGTTAAGTGTCTCAACCTAATGAGGTTCCATTTACTAAGGTATTCCTGGGGAATTTGCAAGGAATGAAAATCTAGTAAATAATCTATACACCTTTGTGTCTAGAAATTGAAGAGATTTATTTTCTGGAAACATGATCAAAGAACTATTTAAGTCATTGTGTTTTATCTGCTAATTAAATTATCTGAGTAAAACCAGTGCCAAATTAGAAGAGAAAGGTTGTCCTTGTAATAAGGCCTCAGTCTGCTGATTGGAGTTACAGGCTCAGTCTCTGGCTCTGGTTTAGTTTCTTAGTAATTTGCTCAAATTACTTAATCCTTCTGTGTAAGTTCCCTCCCTGTGGAGTGAATGATCTACATTTCCTGACTGTTTAGGTTCCAGGTTGTTTGGAGAACAGGCTCTTCCCCGCTGTGTGCAGTGCTGGCCATGCATAATCTGGGTCCCTGTGTTTGGCTGCCGATGTAATAATGTCATTAAATATTTCATTAGTATTTCTTTTACCTTTTGAATCGTGTTTAGGTGGCTCACACTAAGGCAGCACAGCATCAGGGATGGACGATAACACACATTCTCATTGAATTTACCTGAGCACCCTAAAACACTGCACACTTGACCAATAATATGCAGAGTATAGAAACAATGCACCAGGCTGGTGCCGGGAGAAGATGCATTTTGACAGCTTTTTTGATGACTTATGTAACTCTTCTCTGCATAGATTGAGGGGGGAGGAAGTTTTAAGTGTCTGTATTTATAATTAGCACAAGATTCAAGCTATTTATAAATTGGCATCTTACATAAAAAGCTTCTTGGGATAAGTGGTTTGTTAGGAGTATTGCTCAGGAGCAGATCCAAGCTGATGACTTCTGTTAAATATTTTCCAGTGTTTGATTCATTTGGTTGTGAACTGTTTGTAACCCATTAAACTATAATGGGAGGAGCTGTTTCCTTCGTCACAGACAGCTTTGTTCCAGACAGTTTAATCACAAACATTTTCTGTCACAAAGGTGCTTTGTGTTTTTGTGAAATTTAAACATTTGATACCTTGCTCTAAGGCAGAAATCAGAGTGAGTTAAGCATCATCTGCCCAGGAGAGCTTACATCTATTGGATGTAAGTGTCTGGATGCTGCTGTGTGCAGTGAGTCCTTGCATGGAAAGGTCCATTGGAATTAATGTGCCTGGCTGATTCGCTGGCTGGAGTAGGGGAAGGACAAAGCTGCAGAGGCAGAACTTTAGTTTGCAGTGTTTATGTGCATCACCAGGTCACATTTCTTTCCTACAGACTTCCTCCCTGCAATACATTGGTTTGTAATGATTCAAGAAAAATTAATGTGCTCTTTGTAGATAAGGTTATAAGCTGCAAAGTAAAATACACTTACAATGTTGTATAGGGATTTTTAAATTTTATTTGGTTCTACTGGATTTGAATAGTCCATCAGATTGATGAGAAACTTTTTCAAGTTTCTAGGAAGAGGATTACTGACATAAAATTAAGAAATGTGTTATCAGTCACAAACAACTACTTTTTGATCTGATGCCTTAATGGCTAAACCATAAAATTTTGGGAAATACACTACATTTGCAAACTAGTCCCTGTGGCTGAAGTAAGGTGAGAGATGTAGTTAAATAAAACAGATGTAATTTTTCTTTCTTGACGGGGAGGGGATAAATCATAGATAAGCTTGTTCTTCATTGAGTTAGGGCAGGAAACTGTCAGAAATGCAAAATGACTGTTTGCAAATTATAGCTTAGGTAAGAGTACAAGTTCCCACACATATCACAACATTGCTGCTCTGAGAGTTAGGCTCTTAAGTATCATATTGGCATGCTTACATCATTATTTGTAGTCTGAATGAAGATTTGATGTCAAATCTCTCTCAAAACCTTGATGTGTGATCTTTAATGCAGAAATTGTGAAATTAATGCTGGTGAATAGTAGACCTTAAGTACTACAAAAGTGAATGTTATAGATATGAATGTTTGAAGGATTTAAGTAAAACTCCTTCAATATAAAAATTAATATTTTATAGACTGTTTATTGTTTGGCAAGATAGTTTGGACTGGTTTAATGTGTTAAGGGATTTAATATCTGTGCTTATCCATCAAAACAATTCTGCAGTCTCATTTTACCCATTTATCTAGTATCTATGGACTTGTACAGTTTTATCCATTTTTCTATGCATCCACTAATGTGCAAATCTATCAAATTGTTTTTGTACACAACTTTCCTGTAAAATGATTTATTTGTTAGAATGTATATATTTAATATTGTATATATTCTTTTTATAGGCTTAAATATGGCAAAAAAAGAAAGTGCTTCTGAAAACAACTTTATGACTGCTAACAGGGGAAAAACTGTACCTGCAAAAGATGGTAATGAACTAATGTGTACTTTTTTTTAACATCCTAAGAAGAATTCTGTGTATGGCAGAGGCAGTGTTACTGCTGCTCTACCTCTGTAAAAGCCCTGTATCTGCACTATAGAAAAAAGTTGCATTACTTGTTTATATTCAAGTCCCAAGCAGGCTGTAGGCATTTACTTTTCTAGGAGCAAAGTAATTTGTGTGGATGTTTGACTGGCATTCTGTGTTGGTTTGGTAGCCACTTCTGTCCAAATACTTGGGCAAGAACATAGACAAGCCCTCAAAGCTGACTCGTAGTAAATGATCTTGCAGAGGATCTGCAGAATTACCAGCTGAGGTGTCTGAGAGAGACCTTTTGCCCTGTATTGTTGCTGCCTAGATCTTAATACTCTGTTGGCATTTTTTTTTCTCTGCTCTATCTGTATGTTCATGCTTCTGTAGTAAAGTGTTACCATCTAACAGTGCTTAACAGTCATGGTGTTGTGTCATGGCACGCTCACAATAACAGGCTTCTAATATGAAAAACAAAAGTAGCTTTTAAAGAGTGCCTTTTGCATGTGAATCATTCTCTGCAATTACCTAGTTTCAGAACTGGATAACAACTTCTACCACAGCAGTACTTTGTTTGCTGAACTTGAAACAAGAAGGGACCTCACTTTCAGCTGTCTTGAACAAGCTTTAAAAGTCATGTCTCCTTTGAGGTTTTGTCTATAAAATCATACTTATAAGTGTTGGTAAAAACAGTATTTCTTTGGAATAATTTGAAGTGTGAATTTGAATATGCCTTCTTTAAGTCATAGAATCACAGAATAGTTTGAGCTGGAAGGGACCTTAAGGATCATCGAGGGGCATCCACAGCTTCTCTGGGCAACCTGTTACAGTGCCTCCCACCCTCACAGTAAAGAATTTCTTCCTAATATCTGATCAGAGCCTCCTTTCTGTCAGTTTGAAGCCTCTACCCCTTGTCCTATCACTGCATGCACTTGTGAAAAGTCCCTGTCCATCTTCCCTGTAGACCCCTATCAGGCACTGAAAGGCCACAGTAAGGCCTCTCTGGGGCTGACCAACCCCAACTCTCTCAGCCTTTCCACATGGGAGAGGTGCTCCATCCCTCTAAACATCTTCATGGCCTCCTTTGGACTTGCTCCAGCAGGTCTGTGAAGGAAAGCATCTTTTTGTATCTTCTGTGAGTGAGCAGCTGTGAATTCAGAAAAGACACGACAATAACTGGATGTATAAAACATGACTTAGGAGTCGAGACTTGAAATTTATGATTGTATGATTAAAAAGACAGCAAATGAAGGGCATAAAACTGGAAGCTTTGGAATACAAGGAATAGTATAACCTACTCTGCATGTGTAGTGGGAGTAAAAAACCTTGATCTAAACTGGTGTTGATTGAGGTTTTGTACTGGGCAGGAAAAACCCTGCAACATTAGAGATAATTATGTGGTGAAATACACTACTGAGGAAGTCTCGCGATCTCCCTGATGGGAGGTTTTTAAGAACAGGCCAAATACTCACCTGTCAGGAGTGTTGTAACAAATAATTGTTCTGCCTGATGGAAAGGGAATCAATTATAGGACCTGCTGAAGTCCGTCCTGCTCTTCCTTCTCCCACCCTGTGATTTGGCACAAAATGAAATATCTTGATGACAGGTTTAGTTTGAGCAGTTCTTGTTGCATCCCTGTAAAAATGGCGGTCTGACCTCCAGTGGATCCATGCCTGGACTGGTTTCTTAATAAGGATTTGTAGTGTGTGTTTGCAAATGCACATGTGGATTTATATCTTGGACGTGGAGCTGAAGTTTGCCTGTTTAGTCACCATTTAGTCAGTAATTTGCGTTTTCTTCATTGTAGCAGAGCTGCAGTGAGTATCTGAGTCTTTGGATTTCTGTCATCAGCTTTTGTTTGGACCCACTGCATTTGCCTTTCCTCAGTTCTCTCCTGTTTTGCAAAATTGGAGGATTAAATTACACTGAACAAACTAACCCTGCATCAATATCAAACTGTTTGCAAAAACTAATGCATTAAGCCTCTCAAAAGTCTGGAAAGTTTGATAAGCAATATTATCTTAATTTTTCACATTGATAAGCTGAGACATAGATGTGTCTTGCTGTAGTCTGTCCCAGTTTGAAGAGAAGGGGTTAGGAAAGGGGAGAAGAGGAAGAGCCTTGAAAAGGAAGCAGAAAAGATGAACATAAGTCTTATTGGATAGTTTAGACATTAGGGTTTGCAAATGGAGATAAAATTGATTTATTTTCCATTCTTGTTTTATGGTACAGATTTTAATATTAATATAGTATGTAATGGAATATAGTAGGCTTTAATCCAGGCAATAATTTACTCACATAATATCACCTTCCTTCCACTTCTCATCAAATCTTTAGTAGGTTGGATGCTGAAAGGCTGGTGGTATGATCTCGTATTACTAAAGCTCATGTATTTTAATAAATATGTTTGGTACTGTTCAGATGAACTTTCATAGGGTAATAAAGATGGGCTTTTGGAGACCTCTTCTAGCACTCGGCTATCCCCATATTCCCAAGGCAGGGTCACTGGCACCCGTGTCATTCCTGACAGGTGTTTGTGCAAATGCTGTGTAACAAGGTCTAATTTTGGCTCTTCAGTTTGTATTCTGCCCTCCATGGAGAGCAGATAACTTCCATATTATGAAAGCTTTCCTTTCTGCTTAATCTGTCCTTTTCCAAAATACGATCTCTGAGGGACTGCTTTCATTTATGTCTTTAGGTTTTCCTGGGTACAGTAGCTCTTCCTCTTCTACTACCTCCCTGGAAGGCAAATGGAATTACTCCAAGAAGCGGAACTCAACAAGCAGCAGTAAAAAGGCCCAGACTAGAGGGTCTCCTGCCTCATCTAAGATTAGTGCTGGTATGGTCTGTTGTATTGAGGTGTATTTTCACAGGGGGGAGTTCACTGCTGCATTGAGTACTTATGTAGAACTACTTACGCTGTTTCAGAATCTGAGATAGTTTGAGAAAGACACTTGTGAAGTAGTTTTAACTATAAACCTAAGTCTGGCAACTTTTAGGAAGATTTTTGTAACATCTTCAAGATGAAAAGTGTTTTTATAGTTGGTCACTGTACCTTTTCAGAGCAGAGAAAAGGCTGTAGTCCAGTTTTCAGGCTGGCACAAAGCAAGTCTTTAAGCAAAATTTGTGTTGCCATGTGTTAAAGGTACACTGTATTAGATAAATACTCTGTTTACTAATCAGTTGACTTGCTATTGAAAACTTTCTTAAAGATTTAATGTCACTAATTTCAGATCTCGTTCTTCTCTTGACCAGGGATGTATAGTGCCCCAACCACGAGGAAAAATGCTCTTGATGGAGAAATTCAGGTTGGAGACAGAGTACTGGTAGTGGGACAGAGAACAGGCACTGTTAGATTTTGTGGGACAACAAAATTTGCACCAGGTATGTTCAATACTCTGTGCATGTTGTCAAATCAGTGTGGAATAGCTTATGTGTGAGCATATGAAGAGAAACCCATCTTTTCCCTCACTCCTTTCAAAAAATTTCTAAATTTAAATTGGTTTGTTTCCAAGTTCTTTCTCTGTCTCCTATGTTTCACTGAATATTTTTTACTTTAATACACCAGTCAGGGAAGAAATAATGGTTTAAAATGTAACTTGTGTTTGTCCACTATCACGACTTAAGTAGGAGAAATACTTTGATGTTGAAGTTGTAGATATTACAGAATCACAGAATATTCTGAGTTGGAAGGGACCCACAAGGATCATTGAGTCCAACTCTTAACAAAGCTTTCTAAAAATCTTCAGTTTAGTCTCCAAAGGGGTATATAGTTTATTGAGATCACATGCATGTACTCCTCACTTTTCGTATTTAAGCATTTTTGACACAGCTTGTCTCTTACAATAGCGGCACTCTAATGCCTTGTATCAGTCTCATTTCTTAACTTATCGGCATCTTTAAGAGGGTAATTGTGAACATTAAAATTTTAACTAACAAACCTTTAGGTCACAAGATCAATAAAGTTATAAATATCTCAAAAAGTCCCAACCCCTACCAGCGTTTTCTCATCCTTCTTGCTTTCAGCTTCTCCCTTCCCCTTTCTAAAACACACTTTGCAGTGAAGCCAAGTGCTGTCAAAGGCAGCCAGTTCTACATTGTGGAAATTAATTTCTGAATCCTGTATTGTAACCAAATTTATCTTCTGTACGGCCCTATCTATAATCTTATTGCAAGAGTAATGCAAAAGCAGTTGGTAAGTGTTGGTGTGAGTACCTGGTTTGGGTGAGGGCTGTGTGATTGGTAGGTGATTGGCAATACTCTGTCTTGACACTGGGTGGCATCAGTATTTAAAAAAACCCTGTCAGGATGCAAGATCGTGGTACAAGCTCTGTACTTGTTTCATCCCTGCCCCGTTCCCCAGCCTCACTGTAGGCAGTCCTTGCTCAGGTGGAGTTACCTGAGGGATACTTTAATGTTATCACTCTTTGCGTTGTGGCTGACAAAGTGATCAACGAGAAAAGGACTGTTTCCCAAATACACTGACAACTGTGAAATCAGAAAGCTGTTTGACAGTGTTAAGTCTCTTCCCTCTCTGCTTTAAATCAGGAACATAATTTTTTGGAGGAAAACATGCTATTGTAAGAAGTGAGGATGGAAAGATGACAAATCAACACCATTTGCTAACCCAGTAATTTATAGAAAATGTAACAGATGCATGTTTCAGTATTTCAGTTCTAATGTGTATCAAAGCTCTGGAAGTTATCCAAGGCTTGTTCCTTTTGCTGCAATGCAGATCTTTATTTAATTCTAAAAATGGGAAGGGGAGAACTTCTGATACACTGCACCCTTCTAATTCACAAGCTGTCATTCCTGAGTTTCTTGAGCTGATAATTAGAATTACCGTTTTACTCAGTGCCTTAGTACCAAGTGACTTGAATTAAATTCTGAATCTTCTGGGGATGGATAGCATAAGGACTGCTAATGGAGTATGAAATTTAGCACCTTTATATAATTAGCTCACATTTATCACAGGTTATGAATGATCAAGCTCATTAACATCTTGCTGCCTATTCAGTGTTCTGTATGAGATTAATTGATGGCCAGTTCCAATTCTTCCACCATTCTCTTGATGTCACACAACCAGCCTTGCAATTTGTATTAATTACGACTTACTAGATGTAGAGAAAGAAAGAATTAATATCAAAACTTTAATTTTACTGTTGATGATCTCAGATGAGGCATAAACCACGTGGTCAGAGGACTAAAGAGAGAAAGGTGAAACAGCAGTGCTGCTCTTTCTTGTCTCCTTGCTGTCAAATAGCCAGTTGTGTTCAGTAACATTCTATTTTACTTTAGTGTGTATATATATATATATATTCTTCAAATGTTTTACCTTTTTTGTATTAATTGAAATGTCAGTGATTTTCTTGAAAGCATATAAAAATTATAAGATAATTATCTTTGGATTTATTAGGGTATAATTTTTGCATAATTGCATCGATAGCTATTTTATATATACATATTTACTATTATCATCTTGGCATTTTCTAAATAGAAACTGTTTTCCTTGATGTGGGTGAATGCTAGCTGTGCCAGTGGTGTAGATGAAGAAAAGCCTGTAGTGTTTTGTTCAAAATGCCTGGATCTTACTGTTTTACAATGTAGGATTCTGGTGTGGAATTGAATTGGACAAACCTCACGGGAAGAACGATGGCTCTGTGGGAGGAGTGCAGTACTTCAGTTGCCTTCCCAGATATGGCATATTTGCACCCCCATCTCGTGTACAGAGGTGAGCTCTGATGCTCTTGTAATGTTTGGGTTGCCAAATGATTTCTTGATATATTTCCAGTGTGAAACATAATTTTGAACAGATATGGAGATACAAATGTTTTCTTCTGTGAATGGAAGTTTGTAACCTCCATTAGAAACCTGGTAGTTTTAGATCAACTTTTTGAAAGCAGAGTGTAAAACTGGAAACGCACCTCCCCCTGTTTCTCTTGCAGCTACTTCTTGAAGTGTTTTTATTTCAGGGCCTCTGATAATCTGTGTTCATGAAACCTTACTTTCATGACCCAATCCTTATGTGTTCTGCTGAATTCAATTACAAAAGGAAATTGCCCTTAGACATGATTGGAAATGCTCTTCTTATCCCAGCTAACTGCACAGAGGATCCAAAGCATCCACCACTTTCTTTTCCTTAGGCTTCAGGAAGAGCATCCAAAGAGTTCTTTACTCTTTCCTCCTGTGTTTGTATGTAGTTACTCTTGCAAGACACATTCTTGCTTTTATTTCTCTGAATAGGTCAGCTCAGGCAAACTGTTAAGAACTTGCCTCAGAATCATACCTGCTGTCTCAATGAGTAAGAGGCAAGTAACTCAACTATGCTGGTTTGCTCCAGGCACTTCTTGCATACCAGCCTGAGTGCAGCAGGAATGTTGGTGTCTCTTGGGGGCAGATGGAGAGGGAAAGAATCAAAACTTCATCAATATTTAACAAGAAGCCAGGAGGTTTGTTCAGAGTTGAGTTGAAATGACTTCTTTATTGTGTTATTGCTTTTCAGACTAACGGGTTCTCTGGATTCTCTCACAGAGACTTCATGGAGTAAAATGTCTCACACTTTTCCAGGTAGGAGCGTGAGTTACTGGGATTTCAGTGAGGCAGGCCCTGCTCTGCAGCCAAAACTTTCTACACAAAGCCAACTTCTCCAGAAGCACAAGAGATTTTCAGGGACCCCAAATGCCAGCCAACAGTCTGGCTGCTCCCTTCTTAAAATGTGACTTGCAGAAGGAACTGTGGAGTACTATATTGTTCTCAACACTCTACTGGCAGAAAAAATTTACAATGGTTGGCAGTCTTCCATTATTACTATATTGCATTCTAATCAGTGAGAAAGGGAAATGGAACCTGCTCCTTAATACAAATTGAGATTGATGAAGGGATCAGTAGAGGGACATTCCTATGAAATTACTAAAACTCATGTGAGTTACTTGAAGTAGTTGTTTTTGTTTTCCTCTACCTAAGCTTTTCATGAGAAGACTGCTTCAAATTACCCTTGTTTGATTTGTTTAATTTAATTTAATTTCTATTCCCTTTGAAACTCCAAATGTATTATGGGTATATACTTTCATGAGAAGTTTCATCATTTAATTTCCAAATTAGAGAGGAGAATGTGCAGCAAATGTAGTGGAAGCAGTATGAAAGAAAACACAAAGAATATATGTTCATAAAGGGGGTTTTTTTCCTTAAGAAGTCCTACACAGCTTATTATTTTTTCCACTCAGGTTTTAGACGCAGTCTAAGCACCACTTCTGCATCTTCACAAAAGGAGATGAACAGAAGAAATGCCTTTGTTAGGTGAGTGTTATGAGTTTCAAGTGCCTGAGTGAGCTGGCTGTTAACTTTAGTGTTTCTCGCTCAAAAGAAAACCTTTATGAATGTAGGATATCTAGATCTTTACATGTTCATGTTCATTTTTTTCCTTCCAAAATGAACCAGTAGTACTATTTTTCCATGGGCATCCAGGAGTACAGTCCTAGAATTCAGGTTGGCATTAAAGTTGTTTTCCAGGTATTCATCACTGCATAGTCTCCAAATTCTTGTATTTTCACACAGCTGGGTGAAGTTCAGAGGCTCTTGTTAAAGGACTTCACTTTGTCCTGGTGATCCTAACTGACACTTGTATGTTAAAAGTTGTTTTGGTTAAACTGTTTTAAGCCCCAAATAAATTGTTTTGTATGGCTTAATTTACCAATACCATCACCTGCTGTAAATATTGTAGATCCTAGCATCGGGTGGAAGGAAATTGCTTTTCCAATACTTCAGACTGCCAAGTGTAGCAGCCTGTTACTGTTATTTCACGGTTTGTTAGTGATATGAGATCAAACCCAGTTTTTCTGAAAAGGGATTTGAGGGTGGTTTTTTCCCCACATGCACTTCCCTGAATTACAGACTTGCCCTGGATGTTTTATAGAAAAAAAAAGACAAGACTTTTTTTGTTGCCTTTCTTTTCTCACTAGATCCAAGAGCTCTGTGTTGCGGCGCAGCTGGAGCAGCAGCACTGCAGCTCCCTCCGAGGGACCCGTGAAGCTGCACGAAGGCTCCCAGGTTCTCCTGACCAGCTCCAATGAAATGGGAACCATCAGGTACATTGGTCCCACAGACTTTGCACCAGGGATATGGCTGGGGCTTGAGCTCCGCAGTGCCAAGGGAAAGAACGATGGCTCCGTGGGGGAAAAGCGCTACTTCACCTGCAAGCTGAACCACGGCGTCCTGGTGCGACCCAGCAGGGTCACCTATCGTGGGATTAATGGGGCAAAGCTGGTGGATGATATTTGCTGAACCAGAGTGTGCTCGCAGAGTGGGGAATGAGTATTTTAAAGCACAAAACAACCCCACCTAGAATGCAAACTTACTTTGAAATCATTACATCTGCATTTTCATTTTACATATACAAGTACATATGTATGTGTGTGTATATAATATATATATTTTATATAAAATATATATATATAAAATAGATAAAAAAGAGTTCAGTCATGTTAAGAAGTAAAACCACTGTTGAATTTCCCTTACTTTAACAACCCTTGCCTGGAAGGTTATTAAAGCATCTTGGGTTTAAGATGCTGCATCATTTGAAAACCGTTCCAGTTGGAGAACTGAGTGTCTGCAGCGTTCTCTAAAGTTCCTGTGTGGTTCATGCAGTATTTAAAGGGTTTTTCTCCATGTAGTAATGAACTGGTAATGTTTGTGCATTGCCCGCTTTTGACAGCAGAGGTGGTTGATGGGTGACATTAGCTTGGTTCCTGGGCACTTTGTCAATTCCAGTACCAGCTGCTAGCAATAAGAAAGGGGGGGAAAAAAAAGGATGAAAAACCCACCCCTTTTTCAAACAGTTGTGGAGCAGTTTTGCATTTTGTCATTTGGATCCCATATCTTCTTTACCCCTTCACTTCTCCTCCTCTCCATAATGCAAAAGGGCTGATAAATACTAGGATTTGCCCCTCTGTTAGTGAACAACAGCAATTAAGTAAAAAGCCTTTAAAAAGCACAAATATGCTGCATGTCAGTGTGTACAGTAACAAGCACTTCTTGTTCTGCATTTGTAGAAGGAGCTACATACAAGATGCACTCTTTAAAATAACGCACTTTGCACTCTCCTGGAGAGCTTTCCCTCATTTTTAGAGACTATTTTTTTGTTTGGGGTGCTGCAAGCAATGAGTATCACAGTTGTAGAATGCAAATAAACCCAGAGTGGAATACATAATACTCTCATCGTAAATATTAAATCTGTATAAATAGAGCAAGGTAATTCCTGCCAGTGGTATGGAACAGACACAGGGTTTTCAAGCAAGCTGTTGCCATTCTTTGATTAGTTAGTGATACATGTTTCTTTTTGTTTGCTTTGTAACAGTTTTCAGTATAAATTTTTGTGAGAGTCTTACAATAAATTAAGGATAATTTTAGGTACAGCACTGTAACGGGCCTTTATGTGACATCATTTGTGTATCAGCCTTTTAAAACAGCTAATCTTTTGTCCATGTTTTAAACATAGAATGTGTTTTAATTGCTCAGCATAGGTAAACATTATCTTAACTGGATGGGTTTGTGTTCCAGAACAGTCATTTTACTCTTAAATGATTTGCTTGCTCTTGCCTACTTGAAGAAGAAATTTTAAATCATAATATCCTATTTTTAGACAGAATCCTGCTGCTGTAACCTTCTTTTAAATGTTGCTGTAGCTATTTTTCCGGATCTATATTTAAAATAATGCATATTGTATCCTAAGTTATGAGAATTTTTAATTGAATATAAAAGCTGTAAATTTTGAATGTAAAAAAAAATGCTTTATATTTAGAGATGCAGATGTTCAGTGATGTACTGAACTTTACTTTGTCTAATATCTGTTTGTTGCTGGTATTAATAAAATGAAATCCTGTTAAGTAGTAGAGCAAAAAGAATTTTCATTAGGTCCTTACTGAATGTACATCTCTTACTTCTGTTCTTCTGTACAAACTAAATGCATGGGGTTCAGCTTGGAACAGCACCTGCCAACTATGAACCAGAAGCTCTTCTCTCTCCTGGCTGTTCAGCACAGAACTGCCAGTTCCAAACAAAGCGTTTGCCCAGCTCGTTCTGGCACAGCCTGGTGCTCCTGGGTGAGCAGTGGAGTTTCTGTGAGGAGACACTCATCATCAGGAACGCTCTTTTTCCTGCCTGACCAGATGGGTGTAACTGCTTTATCTGAGGGGTGGCTGGAGTGCTCCAGGAGGTAGATAGGGGAACAAGTGCGTGGGTGAGGCAGCAAGCTGGGGCAGCTTGTTACAGTCACACCACTGCTGTGTGGTCTGTCCTGCACAGATGATTCTCTGGGAGCTTTTTCCCCCTGCAAGGGTGTCAGGCTGCACCTTCCACAGCTCTGTAGCTCCAGGCAGTTCAGTTGGAAGTGGGGTCGCAGTGGTCTGATCCTAGTGAGCGCTGCAGGACTTCACTGCACCTGCCTGATGGGTGCAGAAGAAGGGCACAGGTGCCATCTGGCACTGGTATATTGTGCTTTACCTTCCATTTCAGCTTCAGCCAGCAGCACATTTTTCCTGGAAGCTCTGGCTGTAATTGGCTCGAGCACTGTAGCTTAGAGGAGCAAGTCTGACTTATCAGGATGGTGCTGTTGCGGTAGCTCTCAGAATCTTCTGCCAGGAGGCAAGAAGCACTGTAAATTTATGCTGTCTGAAACAGAAATAAATCAGTTCATTCCAGAAAGGATTACTGATGGCTCTCTTCAAGGTGGTGATGGGAAGGGATTTGTGCTTCCCTAAATCCAAGGTAAGTTGCCATAATCCTTTACTCCAACTCTTGCAGGAGGACACTGTGTCATAAAAAAAATTCTGGAAATTAGTGGCAGTGAAGTTTGAAATTAGGTGCTCTGCAGAGGGCTGTAGTATCAGCCCCTGACTGCTTAGAAAAAAAGCCAAATGATCATCAAATTCCCAATAAACTACATAAATACAACATTTTGCGTAGTTTATAAATAAATAGATGGTCCCAAGCAATCCTGTGCTGTCTGTGCAGACTCTGAGGCCAGTCCTTGTCCCACAGCATGCCTCAGGTCCAGTTAAAGAAAATGTCCTTCCTCAGTGCTCTTATCAATTAAATCTTTCAAGTTTGATTGAACACTGGCTGGAAAGTAGACCACAGGTGTGTGTGACAGGAGGATGAAAACTTTCTTGAGGTGTCTGAGGATGGGGAATTAATTTCTAGGGAGTTCAGCTCAGCTGGACTCAGTGAGTATTTTGCAGATGGTGACAGTAATGGTTTTCTGGGCAGGAGGCTGCTGGTCGGCAACAACTGAGGCACACAGATCCAAGACTGGCTGTGCAGATCTGCAAGATAGAGCCTTGACAAGTTAGCTCTGTTACCTGTGAGATGAGGCAAATCCAGCATTTCTGTCATGGCTTTTCCAGAGTTCAGAGTTTGCAGAAGCCTTGTCAAGTACCAGGTGGAAACTGAAACTGTTCGTGAAAGCCATGTAACAGAGTACCCACCTGCATCCTTTTGTCTGCCTTGGTGCAGACAGACATCTCTGAAAGAAAGGGGAATTAGACTGCCAGCCAGTGCCAGGCTGTGTGGCTGGCTGCTGACCAGCCCTGTTCCTCGAAGAGCATAGGAGGCCTCCTTTTTGAGTTAAGATGGGGAAGGAACCAAAGTGAGGGGGAAATGGAGGGAGGGGAGAGGTGCTCACTGGAAAAGTCTTGTTAACCAAATGGCAACACTATCCTGCAGTAGAATGAGCACGTGAAGGAGAAAGTTTGTAGTAAGTCAGTCCTAATTTCAAGGAGCATTTCTTGAGAATGCAGCTACCTGGGCCATAGGAGTGATACGAGAGGGGAAGAAAAGTGAGCGCTTCAGGGCAGGAGCTACCTCTTCCTAGGATTGTCACAAGATTCCAATACTGTCACTCCACTGTATTAAAATACAGCTTATAGGTAAACTTACCCATAGTCCAGACTCAAAGGCTGTCTTAATAAGATATACATATTTAGGAAAACATCCAAATGCTCTCTTCAACCCTATCCTTAGTTCTCTTTTTATACTGGTCAGTTTGCTGTGGGTAGAAGCCAGCCTTGGTGGTTTGTGACAGAAGAAATGGAGCCTTTCCCTGTAAGAAACGTGGTGTATAACAGTTGCAATGCAAAGAAGTCTGGAACAGCTGATGCAAGCCCAGAAGGTGGCTTGGGGTAGCACCAGACCTGCTGCTTTGGGTGTTCATCACCTTAATACTTGTGCAACTTTACCAAGTCAAAATGGATGTCCAGAGACCTCCCTTGGATGATGATCCAATCATTGCACAGCCCAACACAGAGAAAGCCAGCTACTGTCACTTTATTTGTCTTCATGCCTTGTGGTTCACTACACTTGTTTACAATACAAATACACTATTCAATACAAAATACTCAATGACCATATATTAGTATTTTTCTTCATAGTATCCCTGAAGTGCACAGGCCCTTCCTTTATAAACAATGTTGCATAAACAGCTGTACATGAGACAGACACTCCTATAATGAAGCTAGGTACTAAAAGAAGCCAGATGGGGACATTTGGGACATTTCCCTGTGATGAGTTTAACTGTGGGACAGACAAACGGCAATGACTTTGCTGCTGTGGAAGGCTGTTTTATGCTATTCCTATGTCAAGGTTCTCATCCCCCAGAAGACAGGCGCAGTACAAGGAGCAGACATACAAAGTGACGCCCATCATTCCCTGTTTCAACCCTCCCGCGGAGCCTGTGCAGAGAAGCTGGAGCACCCACGGTCTGACACTGCTGTGCGAGGCCGACTCGGCCAAATTAATGCAGCCCTGGGGCTTCCCACCTGTGGCCCCTCGCTGTGACCAAGCCCCTCTCCCGCCACCGCTCCCTCACTGCACCTCGAGGAAGCAGAACCACCCCTGCTCCTGCCCTCACTTCATCCCAGGCACATGGTGGAGAAACAAGGTTCAGTGGCAAAAAGAGAAGATGTTGGACAACTGGAAAGGTAGAGAGACAGGCATCTAAACCTAGTTTACCTCCTGCAGCTCACAAAATCAGAAACCTACTTATCTTCTATAGGAAACCAGGTAACTTCCACATGGAAATAAGCCATTTTCAGAGCATAAGAGTGGTAGCACAGGGGTTTTCCCAGTTGTGCTTTACATCCTGTAGATCATACTGCTTCCTGCTTTTCCACTGTAGAATGAGGAAGACATAAA
The DNA here is from genome assembly GCA_013397795.1 of Orthonyx spaldingii. Lineage (NCBI taxonomy): Eukaryota > Metazoa > Chordata > Aves > Passeriformes > Orthonychidae > Orthonyx > Orthonyx spaldingii. The sequence goes on along the minus strand of VZTJ01000572.1, from coordinate 9,908 downwards.
TCAGAACATCATTATTAACAAAAAAGATTAACAATCTTAAAAAATTAAGTTCCTTAAAAAGGAACTTTAAAAGTTCCTTTAAAAATATGCAGTGTGTCAATAAACTATAATTTAAAAAATAAGTCATAGATAAAAATGGATAAGAGGGTTAAAATAACTTGAATTTGTTTTTCTCCTAGCATGGAGGGGTTTGATAAAGGAATTTGGGATTTACAGAGTTCTTTGGTCTGGTGAGCCCATGGTGACTTAAATCCCTTCTGGTCCCTGCAGCTCTAAGTACTGAACAGGTGAATCATCCCAGACAGAGAAATTAAAAGTTTCTGGTTCATGACTGAGCAGAACGCTCATGGCAACTGCAGCCTGCATACAAGTAGCAGAGCATCCTTTGGTCCGAGAAATTAATGGTAGTATTTGTTTTCTAAGATTTAGGACAGGCAAGTGCTCCAGTGCTCCAGCTCTTTTTTCTAAGTGGGAAGATTTGATTAGCACCAATATTTACAGAACAATTTTTGCAACCTAGGGTACTGCTTAGACAGCACACAGGGGTACCAAGCGAAATGCTTGCTGTGGCAGAGCTCAGAGAGGGTGTGGTTTTAACATTAAAAATAAGTCCAAACTGGATTTCTGAATTCCAAGAGTTAAGAGGGAGGGATTAAAAAAACCCAAAACAACAATACAAACAACCCCCCAAAACACAACCAACCAAAAAAACCCCAAACCACTAAAAAACCCACAACAAAGCATTTTGCACTGGAGGCACTAGAGGGAAGCTTACTTAAAAGCAACTGCCAGTGCTGAACAGTATTTGTCTCAATGCACTGTACTCAGCAGACTGGAGAATTTCAATAGTAATTCATCATTTTCCCTGATCAGAATTATCTCTTGACATATTCCATAGGTAAGAAACAGGAATGTGTTTAGCTCCTTCATTTTTTTACAACTCTCATTCTGTAAGAGTATTTTAGTAGAAATTCTGTGATAAAATAACTGCACAGCACAAGCCCAGACCAGTAACCACACTGTCACCATGGCTGGGAGAGCCTGCCTTTCACACCGACAGACTTAAAATCATCTCTTGATCCTTGTGCTTTTTTATTTCTTTAGAAATGCCACCTTTAACATCATAACCTGGCAGCTTATCTGTGTTTGTGCAGCAATTGAAGCTGCTGCCCCAGATCTAAGAATTAATATTTTCAGCTAGTCAAAGATCATTAACTTAGCAACTTTTTGTTCTTGTGCATTCTTTTGAAAACACTCATCAGTAAACAGGTCAGCTTCAGCCCTCAGTAACTTTGTAAGGGAGCAAAAACTCAGAGTGTGCTCCTTTGCAAAGAAAAGCTAAAGAAAACAATGAGGAGCTCCAGTTCTTCTGAAAATGAGAAAGCTGGAATACTCAAATGAAAATTGCTATTATATGTGAATAATGTACTAGTGTAATAAATTGTTCAGATAGTGCTTGCCTCCTGAATTAATCAGCTTTCCTGAGACTCAAGAAACTACCCTACTGAGTTCACTGAGCTAGAGAGAGAGACTGGTGTGACACTAACACAGTCCTGACCTAGACAGAATCTCTCCCCAGTGGCCATTTCACAGCAAGAGCTGCGAACCTAATAACCTTGGAGATGATAAATACCCTCTTAGCTCAACCTAAAGAAGCCTGTAAGTGTAACCCTTGTTATCCCCCCTAACCCATAGAGCAGCAGTGGGATGGATCTCTAGCAGATGAACACGAAATTCAGAGCAGCCCCTGACCCAAGCTTCCCAACACACAAGCACAGACTGTTAACCAGCCACCACACCTGCTTTTGGCACTAGTCTAAAAAAAAGGTTTTAATTCTGTGTATCAGAGACATCAGAAAGACAGATTAGGAGAGCACACTACTGCTCCTCCCGCAATGTATTTTTTACAAGGGGGGTGGCCCAAGCCAAGCCCTCCGATTTCAGTTTGCACATCCCAAAGTTTAGGAGTATGCATACAAGGATGCTGGTTTGTTCCTTTATGAAGAGAGGAAGCTTACCTCAGCAACTGGATCCTGGGCCAGACTCAGGGTCACTTCACTGAAATGAAGAGTCTCAGACTGAAGAACACCTTCCCACTCCTTTGCTGATGTTCCAGTACTCCCATTTCTATGGAAATAAGCACCCCTTTTTTGGATAGCAATCATGCTAAAACAGCCCCTCCCAACTCTAAGCTGAAGTTACTAATGCACATCTTTACATATTAATTATTTCCTACATCTATGTTTTGACAATACACTTAACTGGAATATTTTTCATGCACGGGGTGTACAAAGTGAGTCAATGGAGCGTTTGTCCTTAAACCACTATCATACACGTATTTTGCTGAAGAAAAAAGGGTCCTAAACCCTTCAAATACAGACAGTATCTGGCTTCCAGACGGTGGCACGATGTAGTCTTCTGCCTTTATGGTGTTGTTCGTACAGGGTATGTCATAGGCTATTTCAAACCTTCGAGGTATGCAGGCGGCTGTCTATTTTCAGGGCATGGTGAGAGTCTCTCTCGTGACCGTGGTCCTTTAAAGCTTCACCTTGATTCCACTTGACACTCACAAGTTCCTGATGAAGAGCATTCCTACTTTTGTAGGACAGAATGAATTTTAAAGGGCTTTACTCAGTTCTGGTGCTTAAGCATAAGTAAACAAAAACAAAACAAAGAAAACCCCAAGCCAAACAATGCCCGCCCCTGAATGCCTCATAGCATCTGCACCCATCCTCTACTTCCTCTCCTCTCCCCTTCAAGTGATGCAGTGTGACCAGGGTCTTTCCATTGCCCTGCCAGAACCCCCATAACACTCTGCATTCAAGGACTTTCGAAGACAGGATTGTAGCTGGAACAAGACTTGAGAACGTGCCATCGTGTCACCATTCAGCGCTGTCGTATTTTTTTTTTGGTTCGGATAGAGGAAGCTCTTCCCAAACCCACTACAAGCTATGCCAGCAGCAGGAGACTTCCAAGTCTTCCACAGCAACGACAAGTTTGGCACGGAAAAGCCCAGACATGAAACACTCATGGCAGTGAGCCGCAGCTTGACACGGAAGCAGAGGACGCACAACTGGGAAAAGCTCACAGGAAGGGCATGACGACAACCATGCGGATGAGTTGATGCAACAGCAGCTGGGCCTTGCAGTTAACAACATTTCCCTGCATCCTCCCTCCCCCTTGTTCCTTTGACTCTACTGGGGCTTCGGTGGTTTGAAGCCTCTTGGGTTAGTAGAAGTTACAGCGTCAAGGGTGGCACTTTTAGAGCAAGTTTGCACAAAATAGGAGGTGATGATGTCAGATCCCTTGCTCATGGTGTGTTGGGTAACAGGACATTTCTTCAAGGCTCAGGGGCCACAGGGGGAAAAGTCAAGAGAGGGTCGAGGGCTCTCAGGGCCCCTGCTGGGTTATGTGGCTCTTGTTTCTAAGGACGGGGTCCTCATAACTGCTAGCGCAAGGTGGTGTGGAGTTTTCCAAGGGTAAGCCCTGCTGTTGGTATCCATAGTTGACATTCCCACAGGGGAAGTGGCGGAGCCTAAAGAGAGGCACTTCTTTAACACTTGCGGTTAGGGAAGATGGCTCTAAGAGCAGTGAGGAGCCTGGCAGCCTGCCAGTCACAATGTTGGGCCCCACAGTACAGTTTCCTTCCTGTCCCAAATTCTCCCTCTCGGGCCTCTCCTTCTCCAGCAGAGAACTGTTTTTGCTGGCCTGCTTCTCCGCAAACCAGGAACCGTAGGTTGGATTCCAGAGGTTGGTGGGCTTGTTTCTGGAGCCCCGGCTTTTGTGCAGCTCAGAAGGGGGATTGGACTGGGCATAGGCCATGTTGATGTGTCCCCCCCCTGAGGCTGACTGCACCTTCCCTGGCACTGGCTGTTCCAAGGCTCCCACTTTCCCTAGAGATTTTCCAGCAGTGATGGCTGATGGCAGGGGTGGTGGAGATGGCAGGGACTGCTTATCATCCTTTCTGTCTTGGTGTGTTGAGACCAAGAGAGGAGGAATTCCTTCAGGATCATCAGGGCGCATCGCCACCTTCTCCTCCTCCTCAGCCGATGGGCCGTATTCTACCGGCAAGGCAGTGTTGATGACATCGGGATCCTGCCAGAGGGAACAACGGGAGTTTCTCAAAGCCTGCAGCCATCACACATTGAATGGAAAATCTAGCAGCTGTCATGCTATGATATCAACACATCCTTCCCACCACCCAGAGCCCACAATTCCATAAGGAGGGGCTACAAACAAAGTGCAGTTAGGTGTGAGATGCAATGGGATATCCTTAAAACCCAACTCTTTAAAAAAAAGTAACCCTTAAACTCACCATAGAACAGCAGAGGCACAAAACCAATGAAAAGCACTTTTTATGTCCAGTGAAATTTCCTGTGGGAATGTTTTTTGGAATCTATATCATCTCAGAGTTCATAATGCTCTCAGATAATATTGAGAAAGTTGGAGCCATGAAAGTATTGCCTCCACACAACAAGGGAGGAATGGGAATGCAGAGAGAACACAATACTGGCAGACCCGTTGAAGCCTGAATCTGTAGGGACTGCGGTTCTGAGCTATTTAAGCAGTTTTGAAAATTAAACTGAGAGAAAATGTAGTGATCTTGGCAACCTTACTTATTGCTAGATGCCATGGCAAGTTACAGATAGCAGTAAAAAATGCCTCCCCATCCCAGGATCCAAACACACACAAGAAACAGATCACACTTCCCAAACAGCAAGGGAAAGCAAACTGAGTGAGGCGAGCAACAGTGGTACAAGGAACCTGCACTGATGCAGGCAGAAGAACATTTTCCAAACTGCTCTACTCCTTACAAGCTAAACTGGTGGTAAAAAAAAATAAATCCGATTTTGGCCTGGAAAGCCAGCTACATCTTTTCCCTGTTGCCCAGCCTAAGAATCACCTCTCCTTTAGCCTGGCCATCTCCACCTACCTTCTCCAGCACTGTCAGATTCAAAAAATTGCTAACAGCTGCTGAAAACACCTGCAAAGGGTGCTTTGAGCTGGGACCATTTCTGTTCAGTGCTGACTATGTCTTAAGGGTAAACACTGGGATGGAATGGCAGGGATGAGGCACATGAAAGCAGTGCAGGTGCTGGCCTGTCTTTGCTCTTCTGCTTGTTGGAATCTGTGCCTTTGCAAGCAGAAGCAGAGCTACAGGTGTGCTCTTTGTGAAGCTGTGTAAGCCTGTGTAAGCCTCTGGAAGCCTGTGCCTTTCAACAGCGAAAGACAAGAAGGATCAAGCACCTGATGAGGTAAATATCCCAGCCAGGGGTCCCAGGCTGACATCAGTCTCCCTGGACTGCTGACTGTGCTGCCCCCTCATCTCGTGTCCTGCCTTGTCTAGACAGCTCCTCAAGAAGAGCCCTCTCCACCCCCTCATCTGAGGCAAATGAACACAGATACCTGAGTGCAATACTCAATCCTCTCCAGGATTATGGCAAAGTTTGGCCGGTCCTCAGGCTGGTGCTGCCAACACTGGGTCATAATGCGGTAGCTGTAAGGGCAGAAAAGACGTTCATGAACGGCAGATCTCGTGGGGTGTGACAACCACTCATGGTAGCTTTGGAATCATAAACATTCATCACCACTCTTGCTTCTAACAAGTGAGAGTTCTCTGCCTTCCCTGAAGTCGGACAAGTGACATACTGGTAACCACTGGAATGTGACCACCAGTGGGGTGAAATCCATGGGCTTTCAGAGAAATAACTCATCCACCTGAAATCCCTTGGACAATACACTAAGGGTAGGCAGGGCTACAGATAAAGGAGTCCAGTTTTCCCAGCCTGTGAACAGTCTGATGCATTGAAGTTTCACAGCTAACCTAAGATACAGAAATATTGTGTCATCTTCAACCAAACTAGCAGTGGCCAAGACTTCTCAGAAGGGCCCTGAATTATTCTCCAAAACAACAGAAAAATTAAATATTAGTGAAATCATTGCCATTAAAGTTTAATAAGGCAGATTAACCATTATTAGATCAATCTTAAAAGTCATTAACTTTTGACTAGAGAAAAAGCATTTGAAACAGAAACTTAGATGCATAAATATATCCAAGTTGAAATCTCATACACAGGGCCAGGGCAGTTTTTAGGTGGATCCATCCTTCCTCCATTGGTGACAAACTCCAGAACCTCCTGGTTGCTTTTGCTGGGGTAGGGCATGTATCCCAAAGAGAATATCTCCCACAGCAATACGCCAAAGGACCTGAGTACAGAAGCAAAGGAAAATAAAGCGAGGGATGCGGGAATGACCATCACTGATGGGCAATTTTGATCAGGCAGCTGTTGGAAATCCTGCTGTAGGATTCAGACATGAAAAAACTGCACAGTTTTAACAGTGAACTTTGAAACTTTTAACAAATACCAGTAGTTAAATGAGTGAAGCCTATGATGTAGGTAGGTAAATATGATTGCTTTGCCCTTGTACTCGGCACTGCCTAGCTACAGGTACCAAAAGTGAAAGTCAGGTTATCCTTTTCTGAGACACTGACCACTGCTGGAGACAGGACTTATGGCAGACTTTTCCTCTGGAATAGCTACCCTGCATGAAATATCATGCTAGTGAACCCCTACTGATGCTCTGAGGCCCACAGGCCCCACCTCTCACTCAGAGTACAATAAAAACACTCCCTAGCAAACACAGCCCTGGGCCTGGGTGCTGTGGCCTGCAAAGCCCTGGGGACAATGGCTGGGACAGGACCCACTCCAAAGCATTCACTTGGTCAGGGGCTTGAAAACCACAATCTCGTTGGTTAAAATTGTAAAGAGAGATGTGCAGCAATGGAAAACTCCTCTGCTTGGTGCTGAGACAGGCAGAGCTCAGTTGTACAAGAGTGTGGACTTCACTGCTCTTCTGGGGCTTGCTCAGGAGCCATGTCCTGGCCACCAACCCCTTCCCCTTCACACATGCCCTGAGCTCTTTCCTCGTGCTTACCTGCTTTTCCTCCCCACCTGTGGCCACTCAGGTGCTCCCAGTGCTGCTGTAGGCCAGAAGAAAGGCAAAAACCACAATGTACAACACCCTTCTCTCTGACTGGCAGGATGGATCCTGCCTACAGCCTCCCGTGCTGCTTTGCTCAGTGTGGGACTAATGCTTTGGAGCAGCACCTGCATGTGCTTTGGCCTCCCTTCCCTGCATCACCCAACTCTGCACAGGTCTGACCTTTCTGTTCCCTCGTCTCCTCCAACACTACTGGCTCTGAAAGACCCAGCTTGTCTTCTTAGTATGTGAGAAGTGATCAAGAACGTGTGTTTTTTACAACATATTCACAGTTTACTGAAGGGGTTACAACACAGACAGACTGGACAGAGGAGGAAAGGAAGCGCACCATGTGTCTGTTTTTGATGTAAATATCCCTTCCATGAAAGCCTCAGGAGGCATCCATTTGACAGGCAACATTGCACACCCACCCTTACGATAGTAGCTGGCTCTGCAAAGAACAAACAAAAGAAGAGTCAGCCAAGAATTCAGAAAATGCCATTAATATGGGATTCTTATAATTACAAATATTAAAATTATGAGTCAGAGAATGGACTAATTTAGGTGGAACAATCTAAGTGCTGAAACTACCTGTTTCTTCTCATAAAAGTATTGGAAAAGAGCAAACTATGGAAGTGCTGTTTAATCAACATCACTTCAGGCCTGATCTGGTGAACCAGTTATCCTCATCCTCCTGGGGAATTACTAACACAGTAACTGCTGCTGGCAGAGCCTCTTCCTGTGCTTTTCAACCACAGCAAGATCTCCTCACCTCATCTCACACATGGTCATCTTGAGCATATCCAGCAAGAATAAACCAGACCTATCCCATATATACCCAATCTAAAGCACTGCGAGTAAAACCCAAACCCCTTTGTAAGAAAAAGGAGCTTCTTGAGGAGGATGCCTGGCAATAAGAGCTGTGACAGTAGCACAGAAATGTTCCTGAGACAGGAATTACAACTGTCCTTTAGAGTCACTGTCATTTAAAATAAAACCCGTAAGCCCCAAATCCCATTCTGGCAGTTGCAGGAGGCTGCTCATGAAAGTTGGTATCACTGATCATAACTACCCAGACTGAGCATCCAGAGGATATTCCTGGACAAAGAAACATGCTGACTTCAAAGGCACCTTTGAAAACTCAGCACCAAAGTGTTCATCTTGGCTGTTGGTTTTGCTGATTGTGTGAGGGTGACAGATGCTGTTTTGTCCCAGCAGAGCCCCATCTGACAGTGGGGCAGTATGGGGGCTCTTTGTGGAGGGAAAAAACTCAAGCAGCACTGATACACTTGGATTTTTGAAGATAGTACTCTGCATCATCTCAGGCTGTGATCTCAAGCTAAGCAGAGCCAAGCCTGGCTTAGTAATTGCACAGGAGAATCCCCAAGCAAGAAAAAAAGAAGGCAAGGCGCTGGAATAAACAGTGCGGGTGACTGAGCACAAGGCATTCCTTCTTCTGAGTCAGGGTAAATCAATTCCTCAGCACAGCAGGATACGGTGCTGCACTTCTAGAGGTGCTCTATGGAAGATGAGACATCAAACTGCAGCCCTGACTGCTTATGGTCATTAAAGATTTTCTGGCACTTCTTGCAAGAGCAGAGGTAGTTAACCCCATGTCCTGGCTGAATTCCAGTTTGGGTGATTACATTTTCCTGACCTTTCTTTGCACCTTCCTCCTTCAGCTGCAGTAAATTGAGGAGATTTACTGATGACACCAAACCAAAGGTGCAGGGGTAGCATCAAGGAGAGATATTAAATTCAGAATGATTTGGGATTGCAAAACAAAGGGGCACATCAATGCCATTCAGTGTGGAGAATGAAAAGAAAGGAAACTGAGGATAGAGTCTAAGAGGGAGGAAAAACACCTTCCAAGACCCTTAGACTTCACTGCCCAGGAGAAAGCTGTCAGGAGTGGGAAAAGTCTCCAGAACACAGTTTAAGGCAAACACCAGAAAGGCATCAGCTGGGATGCACCAGGGTGGGATCTCTCCACTCTCACATCACTAGGGTTTCACAGAGCAGCACAAGAACCTGCACAAACACTGCTCTTCCCTCATTTCAGTGAGCTTCCACTTGCAGGTAACCTGGGCTTGGCTCTGCTACCTGTATATATCCCGGGCCATTCCAAAGTCTCCAATCTTAGCCACTCTCCCAGGCCCTCGACAGGTAAGGAGGCAGTTCCTGGCAGCAATATCCCTAAAAGGAAAAGGAAGAAAAGAAACAGAAAGAGAAGAACCACTTAATCATTTGACAGTTTTGCATGTCAAAAAGAAAACAAAAAATAGTACCTACTTTCCTGAGCTGCAGAGAACCTAGAACAGCCAGGAAAGTCAGTGTTTAAGGATAAATGTAATGTCCCAAATTCCAATCTATCCCCACAGCAGGAACAGTTTTGTTCTTTAACATTTCCTCTTCAAACTTCACATAAAATCTTCCATTTGAGAGGGTTGGCCTCCTGTGAGCCTCCCTTCACCCTGGGAGCTATTTTTATCTCTAAGGAGTGCAAGAAGAAGAGCTGATTTCAGCAATGTACTAGTCCCTACATCAAGCTGTCTGGGGAATGATCCACTGATCTGTTCCTACTGTACTTGTTCAAGTGTTGTCAAAGGCTGTTGTATTGTCAGAGACAGGGAGAACAACAATGTGCAGGTGTTGCTCTGGATACTGAAGCTGTAGGCCTGAACCTGTGTATGCAGGTAAAGCTCCAAACTCCACCTCTGCAGGGCTGGAGTAAACCTTGAGGTCTGAATAACACAATGGCACAATTTGTGGGCAACTCTCAGAACTGTGAACTGCCACCTCTCTATTCATCTGTACTTGACAGGCAGGATTTTAGATGCTTGCCAAACACCCTGTTTTGCAGGAGCAACGCTCACCAGATGTTGCCGTTCTGGCTGTGCTTGTACAGGTGTGTCATGATCCGATTA
>VZTJ01000570.1:201430-216027 GCA_013397795.1 Orthonyx spaldingii | reverse complement strand
CGAGCGCCTCCCGCGCGGCGGCCCCGGCGCGGCCCCGCCGGCCCGGCCCGACGGGCACCGAGCGCTGCGGCCGGGCCCGGCTCCCGCTCAGGCGCTGCCCCGTGTCTGTGCCCGCAGCTACTACCTGAAGGAGTCCAAAGGCAGTCGGCGGTGGCTGCTGTTCCTGGAAGGTGAGCGGTGAGCGCCGGCGCCCCCGACTTCCGCAACGGCGGCCACGAGCGGGGCGGCGACCCGAGGCTGCCCTCGGTGCCCCGGCTCCTGCGGGCCGCCGTCCCTCGCCCGCGAGCCCCCGGCCCTTCGGGGCGGCTGACCCCTGTCCCCTCGCCAGGAGGATGGTACTGCTTCAACAGGGAGAACTGCGACACCCGCTACGACACCATGCGGCGGCTGATGAGCTCCCGGGAGTGGCCCGTGACCCGCGTGGGTGAGTCGCCCCCTCCACCCCGTGGGGCAGCCCCGGGGGACCGGGACCGGGACTAGGCTGAGGTAGCTCCCGCCGTCACCGCCCTCTAAGGTGCCTGGTTGCCGCCCCGTGATGATCCCGTGCCATGGGCACGGGCGTTTGGGTGCACAGGTATCGCCGGCAATGAGAGCTTCTCTCTTCGCTCTCTGCTCATGCTCCGACCGCCTGGGTACTCAAACCTCCGTCACTCACACAGATCGTCTAATTGAGTATATTGGAATTTACCTGCTAGGATTTGTGTTTTGGGGAGGTACTTAAATAGGCATTACAGGTCTTTTCTGTACTACAGGAAGCTTCTAGGCAGGCTTCATCTGTAGCATGAATCAAATTCTGAATGTCAAATCTGCCTAAGGGCAGATTTAGAAATGTTCCTTCCACTGCCCTTGCCAATGCTTTTCATCATGGATGTTTGTTTTCTGTGTGGTCAGAGGTCTTGCATGAGGCTCCTACGGTTCCTCTGAAATCACAGACTGTCATCTGTATGTTTCTTGTTTCTTTGTGCCCATCTGCAGGAACTGGGATCCTGTCCTCTCAGCCAGAAGAAAATCCCCACTGGTGGAATGCAAACATGGTGTAAGGAGGGACAACGGAGGGAAATAGCTTTATACTTAAACTCCATCTCCTGCCTTTTAGGCTAGCAAGAGTGCTGCAGAGACAGGTTAAGACCTGCTTGGAACCTTGGACCTTTCCTTGGAAAAGGAAATTGTGTGTTTCCTCTTTTGCTACAGTTCAGCTCTCTAACAAGTAGGGCTGACAAGGTCCAGAGAAACTTAAGTTCAATCTCCTTGGAGTTGTGGGGTGATCTAATGGAGAAAAACTGGGGATAGCTTAGAGAGCCTTCTCAAACAGCTGCAAAGGTGAGTCCATCGCGAGTGGTGGGCTGAAAGTGTGTTACACATTGACAATTTGAGAAGAATGTGGAGCAGCTCTCCTAGTTCAAAGAAGAGAAATGAGAGAGACCAGTTTATATATGCATTTATACAGAGGGGATGTTAATTTGTCTTCTGCAAGAGGGAGACATGGGAAGTCAATTAATGCAAAAACCTCCAGTGGTTGCAGTCAGCATTTACACTGAACTGACTAGAGTCTTCTCATTTTCCATGTGAAAAACTGAAGCATAGAGAGTTGCCCTGTGATAGGCCATCCACTGTGTTGGCAGAATAGCTGAGAGCAAAGTCGTGGTCTGTCCACTGAGCTTAGCATTTCAATTAGATTGATAAAAGACATGTTATTTATTGATTTAACTCAGTAAATTTAGTAGTGTTCAGGAGAAAATTCAAGACAGTTGTAGTTCTCATTTGGTGTGCAGGAAGGTAAGTTGTGAAACTGGACAGAAACTCTTCCCTTTCCCCCTTCCTAGGATTTAATTTTCTTCTGGTTAGATGACCCCATCCTCACCCTGTTGTGCGTGTCAGAGGCACAGCAGGACTCACACAGCTCTGTCTTACAGATTCATCCCATATTGCTCAAGTGATGTTTGGAGCGGTGCCTCTTCCAAGTCTGAGAAAAGTGAGTGTTGCTGATGGGCTGTTGCTGCCCCAGACATCACACATTAAAGGATGTGGCCAGACTTCTGTGAAACCACGTGAACGAGAAACAGGCTTTTTCTTGCTGAAGGGCAGGAAAGAATATCAAGCTACTTCCAGATAAAACATCCTGATCTCTTTAGCTCAGGCTGTTTTGACATAGTTCAGAGCCACTGCTTGCAGTGATGTTACACTGATGCAGTATGCAAGGATTAGAGGAACAAAATTCCTTTCAGATGAATCTCCAGGTTCCAGCACGCAACAAATTAATTGCTGTAGCTGAGGGACCATGGACTGCTGCATATAACTTTTGCATGCCTGACCTGAGAGGCAGGACTGTGAATTTAGTGTCAGACTTTTGTCAGGAGGATATTTGACCTTAGGCAGAAGCCATCATGTGTCAGGCTAAAGCTGTCTGCAGGTTTCTTTGGGAAACCGCGTAGTTCATCTTAATACATGCTGCATTGCCATCAGCTGTCATTCTGGTGGTGTCACCGTAAGGGACCTTTCCACTTCATCCCAGCTCCTTGGGGCTGTTCCTGTGGAGCAGTTAGACATCAACAACCATGGATGCTGGTGGTGCCAAGGAAGCTGTGTCTGTGTACATGTGACATCTTGTGAAGCATTACTTCTCTGAATTGCCTTGATGAATTGGGAAAAAGGGGAAGCAGTAAGTTGGAACTGAGATTCCAGGTGATAGGAAGGTGTGTGTATGTTCCTTCAGCACCTTCCTTCTTGTTTTCCTTTTCCAAGTTTACTCATTTCTAAGCACTGTCATAGGAAGGTGCTTGTGTAATTGAGTATTCAGTTCACTCTGTTCTCTTTCAGGGCAGCACATTTTGTATGGGGCAAGGGAGAATCTCTTGTTAGATGTATTTGGTATAGGGGGATAAAATAAGCCTGAGTTTAGGTTCGTAATCCCTTTGGAAGGTTCTTAAAAGTCTGAGCCTGGACATGGAACAGTTTTGTTAACACTGAGCTGTCTTGCAGATGAATATGCCTTCATGGGAGCACTGATCATACAGGAGGTTATAAAGGAGCTGGTGGGAAAAGGTCTGAGCACTGCGAAAGTGTTGCTGCTAGCGGGGAGCAGGTAGGTATCCACAAGATTCCCTTTGGTGAAGGCAGGAGATTTCCACAGTAGAAAGCTGTTAAGGGAGGAGGTCTCAGCAGCTCCTGAAATATTTCATCTAGGAGTACAGTAACATTAACACAGCAAACCCTGTGTTTCTGGTCAGTTTTCTCCTCTAAGTGGTACAACAGGGGATGATACAATATTACTTCCTCAGCTTCTGGTCCGGATCCACTTAAGAGAAAACTGAGAAAATAATAACAAGGCTTTGTGTTCTTTTCTGCATAAAGAATACTGGTTCCTGTTGTCCCACGTCATAAGACACACACCTCCTGTGAGTTGATTCAGGACACTGAAATAAAAACCAAACTTGCCTCACACAAGTGCTCTGGATTGTCCTGTGTTGCACAAAGCTCTGGTACGCTCAGTGTATATTACACAGGAGTGTAATAGAGAAGTTGCAAAAATCACTTCAGATTCTTCTAGTTTTTGAGCAGCCAACCCTCTTGGAAGTGATACAGAGCACATGTATCTCCCAGGAAGGAGATTAACAACAGGACTTTGTTTCTGAGCTACCAGATTATTACTCCACACTGGCTTTATTTTTGAGTTTTGGAAAGCAAGGAAATAATATGGTGTCTACAAAATTTATGGTGAACGGTTGGGTAGCTCTGCTGTGGGTTAGATGAAGGTGTTTATAGCATGTCACTGCCGAAGAAGGTGTGTCTGCTAGCAAGGTCTGTAACACCTGTGTGTGTGCCTCATGGCTGCGGCGTTGATGTTGTTGTTGCAGTGCTGGAGGGACAGGAGTGCTCCTGAATGTGGATCGAGTGGCAGAGCAGCTGGAGGAGATGGGTTATCAAGGGATTCAGGTTCGAGGCTTGGCAGACTCTGGATGGTTCCTGGATAACAAACAGTATCGCAGAACCGACTGTATTGATACCATAACATGTGCTCCAACCGAGGCCATCAGAAGAGGAATAAGGTACAGTCAGATGCTCTGAAGTACACTACTGTAAGAAGTTAGAGTGTGGAAAAGATGTCCTCCTTCTCTGTGTTCCTTCATTTTGATACTTAAGGAGTATTTATTGTCTACATCAGTGGTTTTTTTCAATGATTGTATCGGAAAAGACAATAATGTAAAGTCTAGATGTGCAAAAGAACATGTACAGTTGTAGATGCTTTAAAAAGTATTGATGCGAGGGTGCTGCCGAGAGAGCTCTTCTATCAGTTGAAATTCTAATCAGAATAGAAACTACGATATGGAGAGAATACATTGTTGGGATTGCCCTGTGCCTCCCATTCTGTTATTGCTTTGTCCTCTAGATACTGGAATGGCATTGTTCCCGAACGCTGTAAGCTGCAGTTTAAAGAGGGAGAGGAATGGAATTGCTTTTTTGGATATAAGATTTACCCTACTCTTCGATGTAAGTAGCAAAGGGGAGAGATCAAATGGATTTACGATTTCTTCTGTATCTGCAACTAACTTGGAACAATCCCTTTTCCAAATTTTTTGTCTTTCTAGGCCCAGTCTTTGTTGTCCAGTGGCTCTTTGATGAGGCCCAGCTTACTGTAGACAATGTACACCTAACTGGCCAACCTGTTCAGGAAGGGCAGTGGCTCTACATCCAGAATTTGGGTAGAGAGCTGAGAAACACCTTGAAGGATGTGACGTAAGTGTTTCATTGAGAAAAACCTGTCACATTTGTTCCTACGGGACATTCTTATCTAGTGTCCAAGTGTTCTCAGACCTCTGCTGAAAAAGGCGTGTTGTAAATTTGGTAACTATTACTTCATGTACATCAAGAATCTTGCCTTTTTCATTTCTGTGTAAAATTTCACCTTCTCCCTAGTCTGGAAGGTTCGATTCAGCAGAAGTTACTTTATCCTTCAAGACATAATACATGTTTCTTTTTTTCCTTTAGTGCGAGCTTTGCTCCAGCCTGTTTGTCCCACGAGATCATCACACGCAAGTAAGTGCTTGTGCAGATCCTGTGACAGATGAACGGGGATGCGGCTTGGGAATGAACCTGTCCTGGCAGCCCGACCCCTCTGATGTGATCTGTATGGTTTGTCTTTTCAGTCACTGGACTGACATCCAGGTGAAAGGGACATCATTACCCCGTGCCCTGCACTGTTGGGATCGGAGCCTCCACGAGAGCAACAAAAATGGGAAGGCTCCTCTAAAAGGCTGCCCAATTCACCTGATTGACAGCTGTCCGTGGCCTCACTGCAACCCCTCGTGCCCAACAATCAGGGACCAGTTCACAGGGCAGGAGATGAATGTGATCCAGTTCCTCATGCACATGGGTTTTGATGTTCAGAAGATGGCACAGCAGCAGGGCTTGGAGCCCAGTAAACTCCTGGGGATGCTCAGCAATGGTAACTAGGGAGGGCTCATCAGAGGGACAGGGATTAGATCAGGAGGAGAGAGACTTTCAGCCCTTCTCCCAAACTTTCTAATCTTCTTCCTTAGTGTTCCTGCAAGCAGATGCATGCTCATACCCATGCACGCTCACACCTGTGCACTCACGTGCTCCCACACTCTTGCACGCTTATGGTGTGTCAAGAACAAAAGAAAAAAAAAAAGGCAAGCAGCAATTTCTTGCTTGCACTGTTTGGCTGGAACTTACTTGTTCCCTCCAAACTCCAGGGCTAAATTTCAGCCGGTCACATCCTCTTCCTGTGTTACGCAAGGCAATCGGATACAGGGAGTAGCAAAGCCATAAATAGCAGCAATGAGAGCCTTCCCCAGATCTGGGACATCTTCCCTTGCCATGAATTTTACATCATAGACTTGTTACAAGTGGTGAAAAAAGCAAGCACTGGATTTCTTCTGTCTAACTAGAAGTGAAGGAATGATTACATGATTTCCTGGAGGTTAGCATCTCATGCTGAGTCACAGTATACAGACCCAGGACACGTGCTAGGGATGGACACTCTTGTACTCAATTTATTGGTATTATTTTATAAAATGATTTTTTTATTACTTTTTTAAACTAAGCAAGAAATATAAATGATATTGTAACATATTTTTTTTTTAAATAACGAAGAAACCTCTTGCTACTTTGGCAACGTGGACATATTTATTTTAATATGTAAAACGCTATTTATAAGGGCTGACCAGAGAACCATACCTATGTCTTTGTAAAGTTGTATATGCTGCTCATTTGGATGGGTTATCCTGATGGTCACTTGTGCCTGGGAGAGGGCAAAGGGTGGTGTTGATGTTTTGTATTAATTAGATTCCTGTGTTCCCCTTGCAGTGTGCCTTGTCATTGTTTCTCTGATGAAGAGGTTGTAATATAAGGTTTAAGTACAGAGACTTTCACCCAGCTTCTGATGTTTGCAGACTTTCACAGCATTTTCAGCTTGCATGTGATTCCCCAGGTAGTCCAGGGCATTGCATTGTAAGGTGGAGGGAGATCTGGCTTTGCAGCAAAGGCCTCTCTTCCAGTGAGGGAAATGTTTGATCAGAGCATCCAGAAGCATTTGGAGCAGAAAAGGCAGAGAACACAAGCACCAACATATTTATCTCCTAGTCATTTGGGAACACACCCACTTCAGCATAGAGAATCCCCTTTGATGGTAGTGGGAGGAGAACAAGGGAGGGATCGAGAATTCATGATGAGGCTGGAGAGGAGACGTTCCTTGGGTGGGAGCACGTGGGCGGCTGGAGCAGAGCTTCACCCTGCAGCGCAGTGCGGGGGCGTGGGGAGACCTGCACGAGGAGCACAGCTGCATGTCCCTACTGCACAGGGTCCTGGGACCAACTGTGTGTGCCTGCACTCCTGTACATGGTTACACAGCATGTAGGTCACAGGGAATTTGGGCCTGATTGTAGAAAAATTCCCTGTGCTTTCAAGACAGACCTTGCCAGGTTAGAACAGTGGTGCTGCTTGTGAGAGCCCTTGTTTTGGGTGAGTAAACCCAAAAAATGAACCAAACTAGCCCGTTGGTTCCTTTTCCCGGGCTTCAGGAAAAGTCAGGCAGGACTACACACAGACCATCACAATCAGCTGTCCTCCTGTGCATGATGGGATTAACACAGATTGAAGATAAAGAAAAACTAAAGAGAAAATCATGGGTGCTCCCAGTGAAACTCAAAACCAGGAGAACATCAGTGGAGTTTCCCTATGATCAAGTTGGAGATTACTGATATAATTTGTGTTTTAATGACTTTTAATTCTACAAAGGTAGAACTGACTTGATTATGTTCTTCATCTGTTTTCTGCTGTGCAGAAGCCAGTGACAAAAGGGCAAGACTGGAAGAATTCAGTGCCATGTGTTTGTATTGTGATCTTTTGACTAGATGAGATTCTTTATTTGTAAAGGAAAAGTGGCTGTGGTCTGTCTGGTGCACTGCTCTGCCAGTGTGATTTTGGGGACCTTTGCCTTCTGGCAACACTGACTCTGGTGCTGAGGGCTCTCCAGAGGGGCACCACATCCCATGGGAAAGCAGAAGCTCTGCCTTGAGCCCCAGCGTCGCTGATGGGGTGATGTGCCCTCAGGGGGGACCATGACATGGAGTGTCCCTGTGCTTTCTGCTGGCCCCTGGGCAGATGGGAAGTGATGCACTAGAAAGTGCCACAGTAGAGAGAGTGACCCACTGCCAAGAGGGTGGGGAGGCCTGGAAAACTGCTAGAGGATTAACAGAGAGTCAGGAAAGGCAAGATTTCAGGATAAGAACCTGTTCACCTGGAGTTCTTCGGCTCTCCTGATGCATTTCCTGATTATTGTGATGTTAATTGTGCAACTTCCACCCCAAATGAATGCAGGCTTTTGTACTTTTAGCACCAGAGACCTTTCTAAGGAAAATGGAAGGGACTTGAGATGAATGAAAGAGACACTGAGGTTACAAGATGATGACAAAGCTGAAGGTAGGCACATTTTATCGTTACAGCCAAAAATTTGTACTGTTCTCATATGAGCCATTCCAGCCGTAAAGTTTTTCTGCTTCCACACTGGGATGAGCACTGCAGGTAAGGAATCAGAAATGCTGTTGTAGGGTAAGGGAGGAATTTTTCTAGTATGTTGTGGTGAAAACATTCATCCATTCCCATTCTGAAACTACATCAGGAATTTTGTTTGGGGAATTTAGAGATAGAATTAAGAGACCTCTGGGTAGAAATGAAGTCTGGGGGGCACTGTATGTCAGGAATGCCTCACTATGAAAGCTTTGATCTCACAGAAGGGAGGGTTTTACACTATTTATTGAAAGTGGTGTTCCAAAACAGAGCTAAGAATATCAAAGCAATTTTTTTAAACAATTGTGTTTGGTTGTTGCATTCAGAGATACAAGAAAAACTGATTTCCACATAAAGTAAAAGAGAGACAGGGAAGAGTTTAAGGAAATGTTGAGGATGAGTGTTGTAAACCTTCTCAGCCACAAGCTGTCACACAAAGCACAGCAGGTAAATGTATCACTGCTCCAGATCAACTGCAGCAAAGTGAGTCAGCTTTTATTCAGCCTCTGGCCTAAATCCTTTCTTTTATAGGGTTTATGCTGCCTTTGGGCTTGTGGCCCCACTCAGGGGCTCTTGGGTCTGCAGGACTGAGCTCTTGTTCCTGCAGCACGGCCGGATCACAGCCCACTGCCGCAGCCAGACACTGCCCCTCAGTGCGGGGGGTTGTGTGGGGAACGGCAGCATTCCAGTGACTCCAGAGTTTCTAGAAGAACAGGAGAAGGATAACCAAGAGCCTTTGATGGAGCTCGCAGCTTCAGTGTTAAATAACACCCGCTCCCAACAGCTGAGTGGGGGCAGGACTCATTCCAGAACTATTAATAAAGCCCCTATTTATACTCCAGGTTCCTGTGAACGGTGCAGCAGAAAGCTACAGCTGCGGAGCTAAAATGGAATAAGCGTCAGCCTCCAGGGAAAGCACCATCCTGTGGGAAAGGAGACAGCCAAAGGACAGCACAGAGGCAGGTTTCAGACCTGAGGAAGCAGAGAGCGAACGACAGCACCCTGAGCTTGCAGCCAGTGGGCAGAGCCAGCCAGTCACCTCCCTGCAGCCGCAGGTCTGTGCAGAGAGCTGCCAGAGATGCAGCGTCAGAGGCAGCTTCCACTGATGCCGGCAGAGATCAGCAGGATTTGAGCTGCCACTCCACTGAGCTGGGACCAGGTGTGACTCAGGGCAAAGGTGCAAAAGCTGGAAAGGACATTTGAGGAGGTTTTGTCTGCTGGACTGGAAAGATAATGGAGAGCACGGGAGGGCCATATCTGAACACAGCTGCAGTGACTTCCCCTGTAGGAATAGCTCGGTTGCTGCAGATGACCTTCGGATGTACCACATTCAGCCTGGTTGCCCACCAAGGGGGGTTCAGTGCTGCATACGGCACCTTCTGCATGTTTGTCTGGACCTTCTGCTTTGCCATCACTGTGTTCATCATTGCCTGTGAGTTCACACACCTGCACAGCTGCCTGAGCCTCTCCTGGGGAAACTTCACGGCTGCTTTTGCCATGCTTGCCACACTCATGTCCATCACGGCTGCAGTGATCTACCCGCTCTACTTCGTCCAGGTGGGCTGTTACCCCATCGGCTGCGAGGTGAGAGATTTCCGCATCGCCGCCAGCGTCTTCGCAGGCCTTCTGTTTGTCGCGTACGCCACCGAGGTGTTCTTAACCAGGGCAAAACCGGGACAAGTCACCAGCTACATGGCCACTATCTCTGGGCTCTTGAAAATCGTTCAGGCCTTTGTGGCCTGCATCATCTTTGGGGCACTGGTGAACGACAGCCAATACGGTAAATACGTGGCGACGCAGTGGTGTGTGGCTGTCTACAGCTTTTGCTTTGTGGTGACAGTGGTGGTAGTGGCCTTCAGCGTCACAGGTAAGACTGCCCTGCTGTGGTTCCCTTTTGAGCGTTCTGTGGTCATCTACACCTTTGGGGCTGTGCTGCTCTACCTGAGTGCTGCGGTCATCTGGCCAGTGTTCTGCTTTGACAGCAAGTACGGCTCCCCGCGACGCCCTGGCCTCTGCGCCAAGGGCAAGTGCCCCTGGGACAGCCAGCTGGTGATCGCCATCTTCACCTATGTCAACCTGCTGCTCTATGTCTTGGACCTGGCATACTCCCAGCGCATCCGTTTTGTCTCACACCTCTGAATTGTGGGTCGGCCCCTGTGGAGGCATCGCAGTGCTGTGAACCGCTGCAGATGCAGAGGGACGGGGCGATGCGCACAACACCATCAGCCAAACTTCAAGGTGAGACAGATTGATGACCTGGAGCAGGTGGGCTGCAGCTGATGCAAAGCACAGCCCACCTCCCCCATGGTTCTGCCTCACCTGCCTGGTGCCAGCGCGAAGGAATGACACAGCTCCACGTGCATGTGCAGACAGCAGGAATGCTTGCTGCCACAGCAGCAGGGCTGCAGGCTACCAGGTTACTGAGCCAAATACTAGGAAAGACACCAAGGATTTTCAAACTGTTAACCAGTGCTTAACAGTAATCAAGTGACTACTCAGGAAGTGGAAAAGTTAAAAGCTGCATGAAGGAACACCAGTTCAGGAGACAAAAATCAGTCCCTCAGAGTTTGGGTTCTTTTGGGCCATGTGGTGAGATGTGGAATGCCTGCAAGTGCGGGCAGTTCCAGTCTGGGTGTTTCTAAGAAGAACATCATAGTTGTAACAGTAGTTTGAAGGTTACCAGTCTTTTCCCTTCCTCTCCTTCACTGTCTAGCACAGAAAAGGAATATCCTCACGTGCACACCTTGGAGGAGGCCTAGAATATTCCCATTTAGCAAACACTGAGTCACTACAGAAATGAAAATTTGTGAAGTCGGGACTCTGCTGCTGAGAATCAGGCTGCAGAGCAGAGCCAACCTGCAGAGTGACTGTGTGTGAGCTGCCATCCTCACTCGAGCAGCACAGAAAGTACCTTGGCAAGTGCTCTGTCTTGATTCATGGGCCACCATTTCTTTAAACTGGTGTCAAGAGGTTTTTTTCTGGAGGCTTGAAGATAAACTCTGGGGGGATGGGGAAGGGGAGGCAAAGAACTAATTGATCTCACAGTGCTGCACAAGAGACCAGACGGGGCAGGGAGGGGGCATGGACAGGATGGGACATGACAGAACTTGCAGACGGTACCCCAGAGCAGCTCAGGCGCAGGATTCCTGAGCATTCTGCATCACCGAGGAGCCGAATTTCTCGGGCCCATCCCTGACGAAACACCCACTTTGAAGTTCCACACTTCTCAGCTCAGATTTCAGGCTCCATAGGAATCTTCATTTGTTCCAGGGAGAAGCCAGTGTTCAAGTGCTTGTGCAGCACATGCAGACTTGAGTGCTTTGATTAAAATCTCCAGTAGCTGCCTGTCAGAAGCAAGATTTATTTTTCAGCCAAATTAAAATAAAGCTGAATGGCAGATGTACGCTTACATCTCCTGAGATCTGTGTGCTGTCACCCTGCTCTCCACACTTTCATTGCAGCAGACATGGCCCTTTCTGCATGAAAGCAGAGCTCACTTTATTTTGATGTACAAAGCCTGAACAGAGACCCAAAGAAATACAGACACAAGACAGCAAGACCTCTGAGTGGATTCTTTGCACCAGAATGACTCAGGAATAAGGAAGGAAACTTGCTTTTCATCAGTGCTTTGTGTGGAGTTTGAAAAGCAAAGGGAAAACTTGTTGGGACAGATTATGTTGAATAATTCTGAGCAAGGACCAGCCCTTAGCAGTGGGCAATATTAGCCAGGAAATGGGACAAGAATCGAGATCCAGCAGAAAGGAACAGCCTTCCAAGGGGCTTTTCTCTTCTGCAAGTCGCAGTGAAGGGCAGGAAATCTGGAAGATGTGGGCCAACAGGAGGCTGGTAGGGCAAGACCCAAGGTTCTCTGCTATACATATAAACCAGGAGCTTTATTTCTTGCCACCCAAACAAATTACAGGTTGCACAAGTACAAAATGCTGACTTGGAAAAGGAAATCCACTTGTGTTGGAGGAGTCAATTTACAAAGAGCCACTGCATACAAAGGGACCTTGAGCATTTATGATGTATTCGTGTTAAACCCATCACCATGGACAAATTAAGCTGTGTCACACTTGAAAATTACTTATTTTTTGTTATTACAGATCTAAAAGCCAAACAGGTGCCTATGAAGCACCATGATTTTTGTTATAAAATTGAACCCAGCGAGCCTGGGAACATTGCTTGAGGAAAGCCCCATCCTGCAGGCTCTGGGAGGATGGGGGGGCCGAGAAGGGGGTCAGCAGAGGCAGGAGCCCACAGGTGGGAGGGTGCTTGTGGCCTGGGATGACACTCGCTCAGGCAGTGGCAGCTGTTGGAAAGCTCCTTGGCTGATAGCACATGGCTGAACTAGGCACTGCTGGCTTCCTGCTGGGAAGATTTTGCACCAAGTAGGAGCAAGAGCAGAAACATGGTAAAATCTGCCAATGCCATGAGTTGATGCAACTCAGACTGAGCCAGGCAAGGACGAAGGGCCAGAGAGACACCGGTACCTGGGAAACAATGAGGGCAAAAATGAGTGCCTCCACAATAAGGGGAAAGAGAATTTAAAATGGAAATCATGATACCACTGACTGGAGGAGTGGAAACACAAGTCATTGCCAAGAACAGTGTGTTCAGATTTAGCTTTCTCATCTGCCAGCCAAAGACTGAGCAAAAAATGTGAACATGGTCAAAATGGCAAAAAAAGATTGTGTGGACAACAATCCTCTCTTTTAGGAGAAAAAAAATAATTAAAAAAATCAAAACCTCATGCTTCAGTGGTTAAAACACTCCCCAACCACTGGAAACTATGAGATTGCCCAATCCAGAACAGAGAACATCTGATATCTGCTCAGCAGGATTTACCAACCAGCTCTGTCATGATTCAGTTCACTGAAATCCCTTCATTTCCAGAGTGTATCTATCCCCTTAATTAATAGATGATGATCAAGTAGCTTGCCATGAACCAGGTTTCCCCAGTCACCAACCATTCCCAACCTTTTTTGGTAAACTGATGTTAGGATGTATGTGTGTTCATTAATTACAGACTTGTGGCTGCAGCCAATCTAGGCAGCACCTGGAGGATTCCAGCCTGGATAGACTGATATTAAAATTGGAATCATTAATGGCTTGGGTTTGGTTTGGTTTTTCCCTTCTCTTTCAGAAGCCCGGGGTTCAGTATCCCCAAAAGACAGCGTTTAGGAACATTTATCAACATAAAAACCACAGATTTATTTCTGTCAGTAAAGGAATGAGAGAAAAATAAAAATGAAACCAGTGAGGTATGATATTTAGGGAAAAAAGCACTGCCTGCTGCCTGGGTTGTATAGGAACACTTCACACCGGCCTGGTCTCTCCACCGCCCCGGCCTCTCGGGGAGGCCACCCCCGGTGCTGGGGTACGGAAACTCTCTCCCGTTGGCGTGCAGAGAAATCCCTTGGGAAACCTGCGGGCAATTCCCATAGCACAAGGTGCCGCTGCTCTGGGACCGGCGGCCGCAGGGCCGCTCTCGGCAGGGCCCGGCCGGGGAGGCAGCACCGGGCACCGGAGCGTCCCGGCTGAGGCGGAGGCGGGTGGCAGGGAGGAGGGACCCAGAGCCCTCCTGGCACCCCGGGCCTGCCCCGCGGAGTCCCGCTCTTCGTGGGGAGCGTGGCTGGGGACGGCCGGGCCCATGGAGGATGGTGTTGGCACGACAGCCCCGGCAAGCGGTGGCCGGCGCTGCCCGTTCCCGCCCTGTTCCCGATCCCGTTCCCGATCCCGCTCTTGTTCCTGCTCCCATTCCCGATCTCACTCCCGTTCCCGCTCCCGCTCCGGATCTTGTTCCCGTTTGCGTTCCCACTCCCGTTCCCACTCCCATTCGCATTCCCATTCCTGCTCCCGCTCCCATTCCGGATCCCGTTCCCACTCCCGATCCCGTTCTTGTTCCCGATCCCGTTCCCGATCCCGCTCTTGTTCCTGCTCCCATTCCCGATCTCACTCCCGTTCCCGCTCCCGCTCCGGATCTTGTTCCCGTTTGCGTTCCCACTCCCGTTCCCACTCCCATTCGCATTCCCATTCCTGCTCCCGCTCCCATTCCGGATCCCGTTCCCGCTCCCGCTCCGGATCCCGTTCCCGTTCCCGTTCCTGATCCCGTTCCCGTTCCCGCTCCCGCTCCGGATCCCGTTCCCGTTCCCGTTCCTGATCCCGTTCCCGTTCCCGCTCCCGCTCCGGATCCCGTTCCCGTTCCCGTTCCTGATCCCGTTCCCGTTCCCGCTCCCGCTCCGGATCCCGTTCCCGTTCCCGTTCCTGATCCCGTTCCCGTTCCCGCTCCCGCTCCGGATCTTGTTCCCGTTTGCGTTCCCACTCCCGTTCCCGATCTCACTTCCACTCCCACTCCCAATCCCATTCCAGTTCCCGTTCTCGCTCCCGCTCCCGTTCGCGTTCCTGCTCCCATTCCAGATCCTGTTCCCGCTCCCAATCCCACTCCGGATCCCATTCCCGTTCCCGCTCCGGATCCTGTTCCCGTTCCCGTTCGCGTTCCCGCTCCTGCTCCCATTCCGGATCCCGTTCCCGTTCCCGTTCCTGATCCCGTTCCCGTTCCCGCTCCC
>VZTJ01000570.1:183752-195393 GCA_013397795.1 Orthonyx spaldingii | reverse complement strand
CCGCCGCCCGGGTCCGCCCGCAGGCACGGCGGACGCATCCGGCCCCTCCCTCCCGCGGTTGCCGACTGCCCCGATCGTGTTGCAGACCGGCTGCCCTCAGGCCGAGCCTGCCCCTCGCAGCCCCGCCGCAGCTTCGGGCGTTCAGGCTCCGCCGGTACGGGTGCGACCTGGCCCCCGGCGGGGCTCCGGGCCCCCCTCCCGCCGGGCGGCCGGCCCCCGCCGCGGGTGTTCGCCGTGGTCTGTGATTCTCCTCCCGAGGACGAGCGTGCCGGGAGGGTGAGGAGCCGTCGGGGCGTCTCGCCCAGTTCGCAGAGCAGAGCTCGGCCGCAGGCAGGACAGCCCCGCTGCCTGCAGTCGGTACCTTGTCCTCGGGCTACTTGGTAGCTGAAGACATGCGGGTGGGAGGTTCTGTCCCCTGTTCCGTAGGTGCTGCCCGGTGCTTGGCGCTGCAGTGTCCCCTGACTGGAGTGGGTTCCCGCTCCCGCGGGACTGCAATGCCTGACCAACACGGAGGGTCTAGGGGTGTGTGGTGTGCACGGGTCGGTCACCCTGTTCAGAGCTGAGGACGTCTCTGGCTGTCTGGGATATGTGAGGTTCGAGCTGTGTGGTCGGAGGAGGGCACTGACAAGGGTGGGAAGGGGTCTCTCAGAGCCGGCCCTTTCCTTTAGCAGTGTGAGCAGAGTTAAAACCAGCTGGGTGGGCAGATTCCTTGAGGGAAAAATTGCTGTGAAAGTGCTCAGGGTTGGATGACCTCACCAGGGGACCCCCTGGGTGGAGAACAGAGGAGAGGAACTGCCTTCACTACATAGGTAATTTGGGGAGTCATGGGATGAAACTGTGTAAGCTAATTTGCCAGCAAGCAAATAAACAGAGTATGAAATCCACACTGGGAGAGAGTGTTCTCGTGTGATGTGCCTGACGACTGCTGACAAACCGCGCTCCTCTGCCTGCCGGTGCTGTGGAGCCCATGGGGGAGCACAGCCCCTGCTCTGCCCACACTGGAGCGGGTGATGTCACTGTGTTTACACGGGGCTCGTGGCAGGGTTCTGCATCAGGAGTGTGGAGAAGGGCCCGCGTTGAATCATGCGCGGTGCTGTCAGCTCCTGTGTGCTACCACTGAGCTGAGGGCAGAATTGGCTGTGCTTGTGCTGAGTTCAGGCCTTTTGAGCTCTGGGGAAATGTGTTGAGGCTGCATTTTCTTCATTGCAGCCATAGTGTTTGGCACTTTTCAGCATGATCTTTCTTCAGGAAGCTATCAAAAGCTGATCCATCAGCAGTCTGCAGAGTAGGGTGAAGTTTGGTCTCTGATATGTTGCCAGTTCTCTGGGTGTCGTCTTTGTGAGCTGCCAAACAGCCCTGTTAAAGCGGGACCCAGGAAATAGCCAACAACTCTTTGGGTTGTTCTTTCCGTTCTACTGACTGCCTTGTGTGTTGCTGCACCTTGGAGAGATGGGATCACCAGGTTTTTGGGGACAGTCCTATTGCAGCTCTGATGGCTGTTGTGGGAGACTCTTGCCTGAGAGGGTGTTGTGTTAGAGAGTGCAGAGGCAGGAATGAGTAGCTGCCTCTGCTGTGTCTGGCTCTGCCAGCACTGGCCATTCCCCAGCCTGCTGAGGAGCACTCTTCCCAGGGCGCTGCCTGATGCAGCATGTGTGCGCCCTGTTTGTTTCGTTTTGGGTCTGCTGTAATGAAGGCAACCTGTGTGCTTGCCAGGCAGCTGTAAATTCTTTTAGTGCCACAAGGCAAGCAAATTCCTGTGGTCCCACTGACCATACCTGCCCTTGACTCCTTCCACTCGCAAGAGGATGGGACACAGAAGTGCTGCAAGGGCATGCTCTTGGTCTCTCCAGCTATTCCCTTTCCTCTCCCCCTTTCCCAGCAGACATGTTGTTTACCAGGTAGGAACAGAAGGAATAAACAGCAGTCTGGGAAGGAGGGAAGAATTGATTTTGTGAAGCAGTTGCTCGCCTGCTGCCTGTCCTTCCTCATTGCAGCTGCCTTCCCTGGGCAGCAGAATGACTGTGCCTATGACAGTGCGGTCGGGTGTAGCAGACATCTTGTTGGAAGGAACATTGTCCTGTAGGTATAAATAGCCTGGCTTCTGGCAGGCTGCAGGCTTCAGGAATATCTCTGCTGGTGTTCTGGGGACTGCTAGCCCTGTTCACCTCCCAGAGGTCGTAGATGCACGTAGGGAGCCTGTGCCACAGCTGCTGGAAGAGCACGAAGTCATATTTGCTGATGTGTGCATTTGGTTCTGGTCTGTAACTGGACATCATTTCTGCTGACAGTAAAGCAGGGGCAAACAAAATTGTGTGACACCTGCGAGATGAAAGGTGCAGAGGCACCTGTAGGCTGCACAGGAATACTGGCCAGGGCTGGGGGGGTGCAGTCTGGGCTGAGAGGGGACTGCAGTTTGGGCTGCTCGAGGCACAGCCGTATCTGTCAGGTAGTATCTGTGTGGATCAATTCCTTGGGCAGTGTAGTAGCACTCTGAACTGAAAAGCCTGCGGGGAGGAGGTATGTGGGGACAGAAGCAGGAGCCTGGGTATAAGTCTCTGTAAAGCAGGCCTGGGAATTGCTCTTACCAGTTCTGAAGTCTTGTCTTCCATGGCAGGGAAGGAGTCTGCTCTCCTCTGTTTTTCAGCACCTTTAATCTTTTTCTTGTGAGCGTACCTTGGCTCTGAAGATAAGGAGGAAGAAGGTGATTCTGGGCCCTGTCATGCCAGGGGTTGACAGGTACTTTCTCACAGAAGATCTACAACTGGGGTCAGTTTTGCGTGACCAGGAGAGGTGAAGGCTGCTGAGGCATAAGCCCAAATTTGTGATGGAATTCTCGTGTGTCCAAGGCTTCCCCTGTATCCCTTGCCCAGGGTTATGTCTTACTGAACCATACTGGCTGCATCCTTGGGGGGAATCTGGAGTCTGGTAGGACTGGGAAGCTTCTGAGCTGTGCTTGGGCACCTGTTGGAAGAGCATGTTAAGGTAACCTGCTCTGCTTGGGAGTGACAAGGATGAGGCTGGTGGTGCAGAGTGCCAGCCTGCTGAGTCAGCATGACTGGCCTGGAGCAGCCATGCTCTGGACCCTGCCTGCTGCTTGCAAGGCTATTTTTAAAAATGTGGCTTCCATGTATTCTGACTCCTCCTAGTTTTTTAATTTCCCCTACCATAAACAAAAAAACCAGCATTGCCACAAAGTCTCCATGGGAGCAGGGGTGTGGAAGGGCAGCAGTTTCTGCTCAGGGACAGTCTGCTGCTTGTGAGTCCAGCTCAGCTGGCTGCTTGTTGAGTGTCTTCTGAGGAGGGGGTGAGTGGGGACCAGGATGTGAAGCACCATGAGGCGTTGCTGCTGCACCCTGCCAGAGGAATGCTGTGGGCTCTGTTGTGTCCCAGGTGCTAATTTGACCTTCCTTCTCTTCCAGAACCCAACTGACAAGGCTGTCGTGTTATGACGACCCCCAACAAAGGAAACAAGGCCTTGAAGGTAACGTGGCGAGTGGAGGAAAGGGATACAGGGATGGGCATAGGTGTCCACCTCATGTTTCACAAGTGTGTGCTGCCTTCTCTCCCAGGTGAAGAGGGAGCCAGGCGAGAATGGGACCAGCTTGACAGATGAGGAGCTGGTGACCATGTCTGTGCGAGAGCTGAACCAGCATCTACGGGGCCTGTCGAAAGAGGAAATCATCCAGCTGAAGCAGCGTCGGCGCACGCTGAAGAACCGGGGTTACGCAGCCAGCTGCAGAGTCAAGCGCGTTACCCAGAAGGAGGAACTGGAGAAGCAGAAGGCAGAGCTGCAGCAAGAAGTAGAGAAGCTGGCCTCTGAGAACGCCAGCATGAAAATGGAACTCGATGCTCTCCGCTCCAAATACGAGGCTCTCCAGAACTTCGCCAGAACCGTGTCCCGGAGCCCCGTGACCCCTGCACGGGGGCCTCTCACTTCCAGTATGGGGCCCCTCGTCCCTGGCAAGGTCGCTACTACTAGTGTCATCACAATAGTGAAATCCAAAACGGACGCCCGGTCTTAGTGAAGCGAGCGTTGCCTGAGCTTGTCTGTGCAGGGCAGTTAGGCACAAAACCAGCCTGGAATCCCCAAAGCACAAGCCCTCCCCACATGGGTCCGGGTTCCTTTGACTTGGACCAGGACTGGCCTGCTGATCGTTCCAGTTTATTTTGTTGTGTCCAGATTGGTATGAACAGTGGTGATGCATCCCTTGTCCTGTGCAGACAGAGCTTCCCACCCAGCAGTCTATAGCCCTCGGGTGCCCTGGGGACAGACTGTAAGATTTTGGTTTTCTACCCAAAGAAAGTCTGTGCAGCGTGGCTGATGGAAGGGTGGAGGGGTGGCCTGAGGAAAGCGTTCTTCCTGGGGGCTGGGAGCCCTAATTTTCGGTCAGTTCCAAAGGCTTTATTTCATGACTCTTCCGGGTGGTGCATCTCAGCGCCTGAACCTGCTGCTTTTGTCTCCTTTGGTACCTGTAGTTACAGTTGGGGTGTTCTGTGTCATAGGTTTTTATTCCTTTCTAGGTGTGCCTCTGTGCCCTAACTGTGGGTTTCCCTCAGACGTCCATGACGTTAGCTGTGTAAACTGGCAGTGGTGGGAAGGACGACGCTGCTGTGTCCTGCCGCTGTGGTCCTGAGGCCCTGCGGGGCACAGCACCCTGGGGAGGGAAGAAGGGAGCAGCTGTACTGTGTTGACTGCAGGCCGGTTTTGTGCCTAATGTGTTGCACTGAACAAGACCAAAATCACTAGTTGTTCCCGTGTTTTGAGGGTATCAAGTGTCTCTAGTGTGATGGTTTACACAACCAGTTTATGTGGTTAAATAGCCCTTTATTTAAAGAGAGAAACATCATTTTAAGAGTTATTAAATTATCTAAGTTTAAAATTGGACAGAAGAGAGAGCGTATTTATAGTCAGCTTTTTTACCTGAGAAGGCGAGAATATTTGACCATATGAGTGGGGAAATATTCTCAGAGACTTTGCTAGTTAAAAGTTAATAAATAAATAATTTTAAAGTTTCTCATAAACCTCCCCGCAAACTGTTTGTGGCTCTGAGGTTAGTTTTTATAAAGAGTTATCAGACTTTATTTATAAAACTTAGAAAAAGACAAAAAAAGAGGCAAATCCTGTTTGATATCTTTTTGCAATTGTACCAAAAGTGACTTATTCTTGACCTTGCTAGTTTCTGTCATGTCCCCTTGTGTTGGGCACTCTGCTCCCCAAGCTCTTGTGCGGCGCTGTGGTGTGCTGGTGCCTTTGCCATGTGCTGTCATTTCACACTGTCGTCGTTTTCCCTAAACTCAACTGAGAGATTGAGTTGGAATCTCTCCGAATTCTCCAGAAAGGCTCTGGTGCACAGGCAAAGGTGCTGCTGTTTTTGAAGACAAGAATGGCTGGCTGGTGCAGTGAGGTAGCGATGCCTGCCCAGAGGTGTATGGCGGGAGCACAGGCAGCTCTGGCTGAGCAGCCAACACCAGGCTAACTTGGTTATCTGGAGAGGAAGAACTCTGCGCTTTCCTTCCTGCAGCAAAGCTGTCAGAGAAGTAACGTGAGGGAGACTTGTTCAGGTTTAGGAGAAGACTGATGGGATTTATCTCTGGAATTAGATCCTGTGGTCATAACTTGTGTTGTGCTCATGGCTCACTTGAACAAGAGGGGCAAGTCTGCGACAAGAGGGGCAACATGGGACTGGCTAGTCCCTGGTGTCTACACATTGCTGGCCAGCGAGCTGTGGCAGGATCACTGTCCTTGCTGGGGCAGCTTCTGCCCAGGGGGTTAGGAGAGTGCTCAGACTCACAGCTGTGACACAGCTGAGAAGCTGTTTGTGGCCTCCATTTCCGCAAACACTTTGACTCCCCTCTCCCCTTCCCAAAGATTTGAGCCGATTTACTGAGTTTTGGAGAAGCAGGACATGGGGGGAAGCCCATGTGATCTCCTGACTGCTGAAGATCTGAAGGGAAGGGGTCAGATTGGGATAACAAAAGTGCAGCCACAATCTTGTGGGGAAGTATGGCCATCCTGGATAGGTTTTGGGAATGTTTCTCATTGCTGAACTGATACTGTTGTGCCCTGAGCAGAGGAGCAAGTCAGCCTGAGAAAAGCTGCAGTGTGGCAAGGGAGGAGCATGTAGCTGACGGGGATTTCTTGCTGGAGGAGATCAGCTCTGAGTGATTGGGAGTTTAGGGAGGTGTTTGGGATGCTTTTCCCAGTAAACTTTCCGAACGAGGAGTAGATTAGAACATTGCCTGCAGACTTTCCCCTTCCAGCCCTGGACTTTCTTTTCTCTGAACTGAAGTGTCTGATGTGCTGCTTCCGGCCATTCACCACATAGGCAGCACTCAGCAGGCTCTGGTCTTCCAGCTGGTTGTGTGGTGACTGGAAGAGGTGAGATTTTACAAAACGCAGAGGCTTCCAGTTGTCCTGGGGTGTCAGTCCCAACCGAGTCCCTCTTAGACCCAGCCTGAGATTGAATCAGCCAGAGCCCTTCAGAACACAGCTGAGTCCTGACCTGGGCTGGAAGAGCAGGCAAGGTGTGTATGGGGCTGGTTAGGAGCTTGGTTCCACAGCTGGAGCCTCTAGTGTGAGGAGAGCCCCATCAACATAGCAGGCAACGATGGGCAACCCTGCAGCCACGGAGAAGCTGCTTTTTGTTGTAGTCTGTGGCAGGGAGTGTCCAGTCCTTCCCCACCTGCCGGGTGGCAGCCGTGCTGCTGCCGGTCCGGGGCTGGTGCTGCTCTGTCATGAGGCAGGACAGGGCTGGCAGCAGCGCTGACTGCAACAGACGTCGTTCCTCCTCCCCTGCGCTGTCCCTCCTTGCTCGGAGCCCTGTGTGTTCAATGAGGACGGGTCGTGCAGGGAGGAGCAGGTGCAGGGCCGTGCCTGAAGGCTGCCGGGCTGGATGGCAGCGGGGCCACGGTCCCCTGGGTGTCGCTTCCCTATGGCTTTGGTTTTCTTCTCAGTGAAGCTAGGACTCTGAGTGATGTATTTCCGCAGTGTCCGAGGAGTCTCCTGTCTCGCGTCGGGGGATCCTGTGTCCTGCCAGCTGGCTTCCTGTGCCCCTGCGAGGCGACCCTTGCCCGAGTCGTCACGCTGACCTCTCTCGTATATAGTGTTCTGGAGTGTGACAATTCTTGTTCCTGAGGTGCTCGTCCGTTTGGTTTCCTGCTGTGAAGGGTGTCGTGTTTCCTTTCTTCTTTTCCTGGTGCCGTTCCGGGGGGTTGGGGAGGGGTCCTGCGCCAGCGCGCCTGGGGAGCGTCCCCGGCACCCCCGGGGTTTGTGTATCTTGTGAATTGTGTACAGTCGGTCCCGGCCGGAGCCGGGCTGGCGGACGGAAGGGTCACGCAGAGGGCTCCGGGCTAGGCGCAGGCGGTATTTATTGCTAAGTTATTGCCGTTATTTATTCTGTACAGTGTCCGCCGCCTTTGTACGCGACAATAAAACCGCTTCAACAGCCGCGGCCTGCGCGTCCTTGGGGTCCGCCCGCCGCCAGGGGGCGCTGCCGCGCGCGGGGGCGGTGCCGGAAGCGGCGCGCGCGCGCTCCGACCGGAAGGCGGAAGCGGCGGAACCGGGCCCGGCGGAGGCGCGGCGGTTCCGGGGATGGCGGCCGGGGGCAGCCTGAGCCGCTCCGAGCGCAAAGCGGCAGCACGCGCCGAGATCCTGCAGCAGGAGGAGCAGCGGGACCGCCGGAGACAGGTACGGCACGACGCGGCCGGACCCGCTCCGCCTCGCCGCTGCGGGCCGCCGTGACCGCGCGTGTGCACCGGGCAGGTATCGCGCATCTGGAGGAAGCCGCCGGCGGAGCGGAGTCCCGAGGAGTGCCAGGTGCTGAGTGAGAGCGAGGACATCGTCAGGGAGCTGGAGCGGCGCCGCAAGCGGCGCGAGCGGCTGCGGCGGCGGCAGGAGGAGGTGGGCGGCGGAATCGCGGCGGGACCGGGGAAGCCGCGATGGCAGGGAGCGGCCCTGGCCGCGGAGAGGCGGGGCGGAGGCCGCTGGGCTGGCTGCTGCCGAGCTCTGCAGCCGCGGCAGGCTTCGGTGAACAACTGCTGTGCCCCGGTACCAGGAACGCGTCTGCCCTCCGAGGACTGCCCTGTGTTTGTCTCCGGTCAGCCGTGCTGCCAGGCGCATGTGGCTGTGTGGGCACGTCTCCCAAGAGGGTGGGTCAGCCGCTTCTGGGCTCCAGGAGGCTTTTCCCCACGATCCTCCCATGAACAATGCCCACGTCCTGGCTAGAGATGCTGAGTGTGAGGCACCAGAAGCGAGAGTCTAGGGAAAAATAAGAAAAGGCTCAAGAATGGAGTTCTGTGTAGGGAAATGGGAAGTACCAAGGGTGAAAAAGAGTTCTAGAGGGATTCCATAATGGTAAAATTGGAGAAAACCATTTGGAAACCACTGTTGATGATGTTTGTATTGCTTTTCCTGGTTTGCCTAGGCCCATCTTCAAACTTTTGGGGAGATCCCTGCTCTTTGTGACTCTGGTGTAGTGTATCTCTGATCCATGTGAACCTGCTGAGGTGTGTTTTTCAGGTGTGTGATGAACCAGAGGAGCTGAAGAGAAAGGTGGCTGAGCTGGCAGCAGCCGTGCGGAGCGCCAGGCACCTCGTCATCTACACAGGCGCTGGGATCAGCACGGTGGGTTTGGGGGGCTGCAGCTGGAGCCTCTTCAGGGGGTGGTATTGTCTGGATGGTTCCCTGGTTCCTGAGTGACCATAGGACGTATGTGACGAGCCTGGGATGCTGCACAGGTCCCACGGCCAGCACAGTTCCCAGGCTGCATCCTGGGATTCCCACTGCATCATTCCCACTGCCCAGGAGATCCTGTGGCCGCGTTGCCTCCGGCTGTGTGCAGGATGTGCAGCCTGAGCAAGAGGACACTGGTCTTGCCTCACTCAAGTCTCTTCAATGACTTGGTGTAAAACCTCAAGCCAGTTAGCTCAGGAACGCTGTGTGTTATCGGACATGCAGGGACAGCTGGGGATTATTGGAACTTACAAACAGCAGTTTGAGAATTGTTTTGTTGCAGTGGCCTGGGGCAAAGCAGCAATCTGGTTCTACCTCTTCTAACGTGAGCTCTGTCACTCCAGTCTCTGCTGACATGGAACATGGCTCAGGGCAGGGGGCTGAGTGCTCATGTCACTTGCATGATGGCTAGAGATCCTGAGTGTGAGGTACCAGAAACGAAATTTTCTCTAGGGAAAAATAAGAAAAGGCTCAAGAATGGAGTTCTGTGTAGGGAAATGGGAAGTACCAAGGGTGAAAAAGAGTTCTGGAGGGGTTCCATAATGGTAAAATTGGAGAAAACTAACACTAGAGGTGAAAATGAGAGCTGAAAGGTAGAAGAGAGAGAAAACATATGAGGAGGTTTCCCAGTGTTTAGGGAACAACTGTGCTGGAAAACTCAGAGTGAGTGAAAAAGGAGCCATGGATGGAAGTCTGTGGTTGTCCTGGTTGGGCCTGGGTTGGTTGTGTTTGTGTACAAGAGCTGTGACAACCTCCCCTCGTCAGGCCTGGTTTTATCTCCTGGTGACAGGCAGCTTCAATCCCAGACTACAGAGGCCCCAACGGCATTTGGACGCTGCTGCAGAAGGGCAGGAGCATCAGGTGAGGAGCCAAATTCTGAGCTGTGTGACAGAAAGCTGATACTGGAAGAGGTTAATGGCAGTTCCAACTTCATTTTTTTCCCCTTGCTTCTTGTCAGGGCTGCAGACCTGAGCGAGGCAGAGCCCACACTCACTCACATGAGCATTGCCTGCCTGCACAAACACAACCTGGTAAGACAATTTTTCCTCACCTCACTCATGTTCCTCTGCCTGAGAATGATAAACCCAGCAGGGAAGAGAAAGCTTTTCAGGAGATTGCCTCACTACGTTTTTGGCTCAAGTGGCTGCACATCCATGTAGGAAAATGTGTCCAAGTCTTCCTTAGTGAGCTGCAGGCTGCAGCTCTGGCAGTTCTTCCCCTCTTGCCTTTTCTTTAACATACTGCATTTGTACCTGGTGAGGCTGGTCTGAGGAACTGGTCACAAATCAGCCAGCCCTAGAAATGCTCTGTTTAGCAGGAGGAGGCTTTCCATTTAGCTTTCACAAAGGTCAGTTCACCACGCTGTTCTCCCGTGGGTCCTGTTCTGATGTACAGGCTGTTGGTGCGATTTGGGACACGCGCATCACCTCCTGGAGCGATACCTGTGCAGTCTGTATGAACTCAGTGTTTTGTTCCCTGCAAGGTGCAGCATGTGGTGTCTCAGAACTGTGATGGGCTGCACCTGCGGAGCGGGTTACCCCGAGCTGCAATATCTGAACTACATGGGAACATGTACATAGAGGTGAGTGGCCAAAGCAGGAAAACGTCACTGTTAAGTGGCCTCACAAAAAGAGAATGTAAACTCTTGATCTGTCACTAGCTCAAAAGGAATTAGTACAAGGGCTTGGCCTCTGTTCAGTTCCTGTCTTCAAGCCGTCAGGTTTGGGATGAACTACTTAGAAAACACCAAACTCACCTCTGTAGCTCTTTCTCTGTACTTCCTGGAGCCTTTTGCTTCTGACCTCTCTTCTTCAGCTCTTCTCTGAAATCCGGCATATAGTCAAAGGCTGTCTGTGGCTCTGCTTGCTGGTTTTCAAAAAAAAACTTGATGTTTTCCAAGTTAGCATCTGATCCCTGATGCTTCTGTGTACAACTTCTGTGTTGTCCCCCAAAATGCTTTTGTTCCAAGAGAAGAGGCTTGCTCCTGGCTTCTTGTGGCTAGGATGCTGATGATGTGACGGGGTTTCTGCTTTTGTCCCGCACCAGGTCTGCACTTCCTGTACGCCCAACAGAGAGTACGTGCGAGTGTTTGATGTGACGGAGCGCACAGCCCTGCACAGGCATCACACGGGCAGGATGTGCCACAAGTGTGGGGCACAGTTGAGAGATACAATCGTCCACTTTGGGGAGAAGGGGACATTGAGACAGCCCCTGAACTGGGAAGCAGCAACAGAAGCTGCAAGCAAAGCAGATGTGATTCTTTGTCTCGGTTCCAGCTTAAAGGTAACTTTAGAGACTCGGTGAAGATTGTTAGCAGCATTCCCTCTTGGTGATACACCTTGGTGCTGAGCAGTCTCCTCCCAAACAGACAACTGTAAACTCTGGTGTCAGGATTCGCCCAACATCTGTGATAGTCTCTCTTCCTCCCTCTTTCCCCTCCTGGTAATACATTCCTTTTCCTCTCGCTGATACGGTTCACAGCTGCGTGTGCCTGTGGCTGTGCTGATCCTCTGTGCTTTGTGGCAGGTTTTGAAAAAATACCCACGGCTCTGGTGCATGAGCAAGCCCCCCCCACGCCGGCCCAAGCTGTATATCGTGAACTTGCAGGTGAGATAAAGCCCTTGGCGCTTGGTTGGCCAGGTGTGAGCCAAGGGGCTGCGGACGTGTGGGGCCGAGCCCCGGGTAGGAGCCCCTGCTGCCGCCCCGGGGAGCTGCCTGCAGCCGGCTCTGCTGTCGCTCGCAGTGGACCCCGAAGGACGACCTGGCCGCCCTGAAGCTGCACGGCCGCTGCGACGACGTGATGCGGCTGCTGATGGCGGAGCTGGGGCTGGAGATCCCGCGCTACGACCGGTGAGCGGCCCGCGCCCCGTGCGGTGGCAGCCCCCGGCCCGGGGCCGCCCGCAGCGCCCA
>VZTJ01000570.1:171219-183330 GCA_013397795.1 Orthonyx spaldingii | reverse complement strand
GGGCGATGTCGCGGCGCCGCGGAAATAAACCGTGTTGGCTACGCTGGTGCCTCCGCCTTCTCTGTCATCGCGGCGGGACGGGCCATGGCCGCGGGACAGCGATGCTCTCGGCGCAGAGCTGCCTCGGAGCGCCGGGCGAGCGGCAGCGAACGGGACCGCTCCCGAGCCGGGAGCGCCCTTGGGCTCGGTAGCCTGACGGGCCGCGGTGGAGCCGGTCCGGTCCCCCCGGGCTACAGCCGGCACCTGCCGGGCAGGTGCGGGGAGGGACCGACCCCTGCAGCACCAGGGCCGGCTTACTGCGGGGGAAGGAGCGCTGCTGAGGCCCCGGTGAGCGGGCTGTACCGGCACAGCCCTGCCCGGCAGCGGAGACACCTTCAGCCCCGAAGCCTGGGGCGGATTGCCCGCAGCTTCCCGGTGTGCCCGGGCTGACCCGGCCCTTCTCTTTCCAGCTATGACATGGTGCACTATGGCCACTCCAACCAGCTGCGCCAAGCGCGGGCCATGGGCGATTACCTGATCGTTGGGGTTCACACGGATGGTAAGAGGTTTTACCACGTTTCATCTGTGCAGCCCCTCAAATTGCCCAGGAGCATTAACCCCAAGAGAACCAAGAGCTCCTGATAGGGTCAGGCTTCTTCCTGCATCTGCTCCAGGAGCAGTAACCTCCAAGAGAAAAAACGTCCCTTCTCTGGGAGCGGAGTTACCCATCACACTTTTGGGCTGAGGATTAGGTGGGTCAGATCTTGCAGGCTCTGAGGGTTGATCTGCATTCTGTGCTATAAAAACAGTTGAAACAGCTGAAAATCAGTCTGGCTTTGCTGGTAGGAGCTGCAGAACTTATATTCCCAAACAAGTGACTGTGTGGAGAAAATTCATTTCAAGGCCATCTGGAAGTTAAGTGCCAGAACAAGCTCTTGCATGTGAAGATGTATTTTAAATGGGTTTATGGATGCAGAGTTTCTAGTATGAACAAGCGTAGTATGAAGTTACTATTTAAGAGGGAAATTTCCCCTAGTGGGATGCCAGGAGGCCAGCTCATCCCCTCAGGAAGAAGTATCTGGGTATTGGGAAGCACTGAGACCTTTTGCCCTCTGAGTGATTCCACTTGTTAAACACTTAGGAAATGCAACAGAATTAAAATATTGTCTGATCTGTCTGGAGCTTTGCTACCAACGGACTGATCCCAAGCTGAGGATAAGCCTGCAGTGAAGTTCACCTGCCCATGAAATGAGTGAGGCAGCTGTGACTGAGAGTCACTGTAGTTGCAGGATGTGCTTCTAACTGGAATTTTGTTTCTCCCCCAGAGGAGATTGCCAAGCACAAGGGTCCCCCCGTCTTTACACAGGAGGAGAGGTACAAAATGGTGCAGGCCATCAAGTGGGTGGATGAGATTGCTCCTGGAGCTCCTTATGTCACCACGCTGGAAACCCTGGACAAGTACAGCTGTGACTTCTGCGTGCATGGGGGTGAGTGATGTTTGAGGCGGTGGCTGTGCTGACACAGCGCCTTGGGCTGTGTGCTCCAGGTGCCTGCTGCACACCAAGCAATGTCTGGGCTGGTGCAGGGTCGGGTTACCTGGTGTGTGGAGAGCTCTGTCTTCTCAACACCTGCGCTGGGGGTCGGGGGTACTCTGTGTGTACAGATTTGCCTTCCCAATGCCTGCACGGGGCAGCACAGCTGCTCCTGGTCTCATGGTCTGGAGAAACATGTCAGTGTGCTCAGAATCTTGAGAGTGGCCAGGGCCTTTGGTTTTAACTTAAAAAGGTGAAATGTGTTGTTTAAAATTATCCCAAGGTTGTCCTTAGCACCAGCAGAAGTTTGTGCAAAGGGGAAAGCCATTTACAAAACTTGTGTGAAAAACACTACTGAAAAGGTAAACATGCAGAAATACAATCATGTTTATATCTACTTATCCCAGGACGAGGTTAGATCTGAAAAGCTTCTCTCTTTATCCATCTGATAAGCTGTTCAGTGGCTCAGCTGACCGTGTGGCCAGAGACCTAGTTCTTACTGTGAACACTTTCTGGTGTACAGTTGCTGGAGAGAACAGTGTTCTGAGGAAACGTTCTTGCTGTGGGACTCTGTCCCTTCCTGGGCTGCTGCCAATGCTCATTAAGCCTCAGCCCTTCCTCCCTGTCCCTCTGAAGGAATTTTGTTAGTTTGACCAGGAGTAGTCTTTGCACTCATTTCGTGTATCTGTCATCTGATCCCAGCCATCTGCTATTGATAAGCCAAGTATTTCACTAAATGTAAATAAATCTTAAATCTTTAATCTTTAGAAGATAGATATGCTTTTTTCACGTGGAGTGGTTATCAAATTCCTCATTAACTTCATTGCCTGCCCTGAACGTGTTTGGTGTATGTGAGCGCTTACAGGGCTTGGTGAGGGGTTATGACAGTAAAGGAGTGCTTGTGGCCTCTGCTCCAACTGCTCACGTTCATCCCCTCTGCCATGTCATTCCATGCTTCTCCTGAGCAACACACCTGCACCAGGTTGTGTTTGTGCAAAAGCTGAGTTTGGAAATGGCTGAGCTTGCGTGGGAAGGTGACAGCAACCCTGCTGTTTGTGCTTCTCCTGGCATGCCAAGCTGTACAGTGTGTGCCCTCCTGTTCCTGTGCTCTGAGGGGAGGGTGTGGGGTTTTAGGAGAACTGAGCAGGACTGAACCACCCAGCTGTGTGGGTGCTCTTGTGGACTGCCCTCTGACTGTTTTGGCAAAGTGAAACCGGCTTTGCTTTTGCTTGTGAAGGCTTTGTACTATCACCAAAAGTATGTGAGAGGTGTTTCTGCAGAGGCAATTGGGAGCCATGTGCCGGAGATGAACTGGAATTGCCACTGTAGAAGGGTTGCTGGATGTCACTGTGGAAGCGCCATCATTGAGAGGAAGAACTTTCCGTTGGCTGAACTGTTTCATTGACTGAAAACTTGTAACTTGAACCAAGGGTTAAAACCAGTCCTAGAAGAGCTAAAAGGTGCTTTTTAATATCGATACAGATAGTGCCTGTTTATTGTCATTCAGACAGTAATCAGCTGTGCCTTCTGCTGCAGGGCACCCAGCAGTGCACCAGATGGGTAATGGTGTTTAGTATCCAGGAATATCCTTGTCTCCACGGACATGGCAGTCTTAAAAACCCCTGGCATTTTTGTGGGGCACAGGACATGTTCCCTGTGTATGCACAGGAATTTGGATTGCAGAGTTCCAGTCTGGCTGTAGGTGTGTGGGACGTGCACAGCTGCTGCTTTTGTGCAGGAGGGCTTGGGTACAGTTCTGAGGTTTTTCTCTCTCTGCAGATGACATCACCTTAACTATTGATGGCAAGGACACGTATGAGGAAGTAAAGACAGCAGGGCGATACAGGTAACCTCTTGCTACTTACCTGTTTATCTTGTTTTGGGCAGAATTTCTGGGAATTTGTGCCCTGAAGGGAAGTCAGATGAAACATACCTATCTTCAGGTCACACCTGAATTTGGCTGTATGTGTGCCAGAGCTTCAACTGCTCCCAGCATTTTGGCTTCGGGGAAGTAGGGCAGACACTCTTGCCCAGTGGGACTGTCTGGTTCCTGGCAGATGCTGGTTCTGGTTTTGAAGCCTCACTGGGAGTTGGCTCTGTTGGGAAGTGTGAGTGAGGGAAGCGTTGTTCACACGAGCAGTTGCTGTGGCATGAAGATGGTGCAGAGGCTCAGCAAATAAATGCTATACTTGAGAAGGAATGCTTCCTTAGGACAGCCCCTGGTTTGGATTTGTCACGTGTCACAGGCACTCCTGTGGTAAAGGTGGGAAGACAGAGGTGTCTGCTCCTGTGGCTTCTACTTCATCCTTTGCTTGTCTCCCTCAGGGAATGCAAACGCACTCAGGGCGTGTCCACCACTGACCTTGTTGGACGCATGCTGCTCATGACTAAGGCTCACCACAGCAACATAGTGAGTCAGAGGGCTTTGGGTGGGAGGTGGAGTATAGGGCATGTGCCAGCTCTTCCCTTCTGCTGCCCCAAACGGAGTAGAGCGGAGGAGTGGAGCTCCTGGGCCTGGCTCCCAGGTGCATGGAGAACGGGCAGTGGCAGCAAAACAACCTGCTTATGTTTGCTTCAACATGTCTGGGATCACAGTGTGATGGGACAAAGACACTGATGCCTCATGATCAGTATGGGCCTTGGGAATGTTTAGGGGAACTGCAGGCAGGCCCGTGACTTCTCCCAGGGTGAAATAACACAGTGCAGGCACATTGATCTATCAACCAGGTGCTGCCAGAGTTGGAAACTCCTCTCCCTTCCCACTGAGCTTCATGCTTCTGCCTTCTGCTGTCTCTAGTCTGATCAGACCTTTCTTGAGTCTCCTCAGCTCACTCTCTGGTTGGGAGCTAACCTAACCAGGGAAAAGCAAAATAAGTGGCTTTATGTCAAGTAATGAGTTGAATTTACTGAGTGATGAAAGAATCTATGAATAGAATCACCTGGATAACTGCAGGAACAAGTGACCCACAGGTGAATTCAGGGACAGAGAGAGATGTTTTGGTGTGCTGAGCTGTTAAATTGGCTTAGCTGTAACACGAGTTCACACCAAGATCTGCCCAATGCTGCTGGCTGCTGCAGAGACCTAAGCCTGACTCTCATGAGGGTCTTTGGCGGGAGAAGGGATGCTGTCCTGTCAGGGGCTTGCCAGGCTGAGGGAGCATGCAGCTGTGCAGCACTCTTGGGGCTGCAAGTTGTGCAAGAACCACCTTTGCTAGTGGTGCCAAGCTGGGATCAGATAAGGACACATTTCCTCTGACTCATGCTGGCACAGGACTCTGGTTTAGGTATTAACCAGTTTGTCAGCATTCAGTGCCCCGGATCCCTGCTATGCGTTTTGAGCCTGGCCTTCCCAGCACTTCCCACACACACGCATATTTTGGTTGGATGAGCTGTGCAAGTGCTTAAACATTTTGACTCTCTATCTCCCTTCAGGATGAGGACCTAGACTATCGGAAGCACACTGACAACTTTGGGAAGGTAATGTGAGTTCTGGTCGTGGACGTCTGGTTGTTGTCCTGCCTGAGAAAGATTCCCAGTGTGCTTTCTGGCCTGTTGCAGGATTGTTTCTCCTCCCACATGTAGCAGTAACATCTTGGTGAATGTCTGCTGTCCCCATGTGGCAGCACCTGCAGTGGGTGTGATGGGCAGGTGACACAGGGCAGCACGTGAGCTGTCCTTCAGTGGGACCACAAGGCTGCTGTCCCCACTGAGCCTGCGCTGGGTTCCTTCCTTGCTTGTAAAGTCCTTCCTGCCACTTCACTTGGGACCCGAGTGCCCGTGGTTCCAGCCCAGGGGCAGCCTCTGTGGATGCTCCTCTCTGTGCGTGTGTTGTTTTGAAGGCGTTGTATTAGGTTTGGGAGGTGTTGACGCAGCAGGCATGTGGCCACACTGTGTTGCAGAGCTCGAGGACAGCGCAGCCCTCTCGGGTCCAGCTTGCGGCTCACACTGCTTCTAAAGAGCCGTCAGCCCAGGTTATTTCCTTGGAAGCTGAATTGTCCCTGCTTAATGAGCTGCACCAGCAGCTTGAGCAAGTTGTTTTTACTCACAGGGGGTTTGCTGACCTGTCTGAATCATCCTTAGTTCCCCACTATTTTGGGGCTTTTGAGCAGGTGTTATGGGGCATATTGTTCCAGCGTGGCTGTTTCCTGGGGCTTGGATCTGGGTAGAATGGATCAAGGCACTGGATACCCTACATGACCCGACAGCTGAGCTGTCTGCGTGCTGCCCTTTGCAGGGCCTTCTCTGGCCTCAGCTGCAGTGTCTGTGTCCTGCCAAGTCCCGTGGAGCAGCTTTGGGGAGCACAGCAGGTGACTTGGTGGCTGTTTGCACAACTCTCACGTGGTGGGGACCGAACTCTGTCCTCAGAGCTGAGGGGCCAGAGAGGCACCCTGAGGCTTGGCAGAGCGTAGGTTAGTCGCATGTTGTCTCCTGAGCACGTCTTGCTTCTCATGGAATTCCAAACCTGCCCTGTTGTCTTCCTCCTTCCTGAGCTTTCCTCTTGGCATCTCATGAGCTGGCTGCTGAGGGGGTGATTTAGACAGAGCATAAAGGGCTTTTGTGAAATTGCCTAAATACTTGATGCCAGGAATGTAGAAAGTCCAAGGTGCTGGGAGTTGTTTCAGTTGCCAGCAGATTCAGATGAGCAGATTGCCCAGCACTGTCGTCTGTGTTGTCCAAACCCCCTCACAGAGCCTGAAAATAACCTGTGTCTGGTGTATGTTTCCACAGGGGCCCAAAGGTCACAGTCCCTGGACTGGCGTCTCGCAGTTCCTGCAGACATCCCAGAAGATCATCCAGTTTGCGTCAGGGAAGGAGCCGCAGCCGGGAGACACCATCATCTATGTGGCTGGAGCCTTTGACCTGTTCCGTATCCTTGACTCTCTTTGGCTGCAGCAGTGGTGTTTGTTTGGTGTTCTCATGTTGGGAGGCACCAACTGGATATTTGCCTCAGTTTTTTTTCCTTTTCTATAGCTGCATGTGAGGGAGGAGTCAGGAGAGAGTTCTTCCTGGCAATTTCTTAGTCACAGGATACTGAGAAAGAAGCTGTAGCTCCTCTGTGGAGCGATCTGTGGCTGTTGGGTTTCAGGAAAACAGTTGGATACTCTCAACACTCTAATGATTGTGGTGAAGACTGGCTGCCATAGACCAGGGAGACTGCAACAGAGCATCTAGAGCTGACATTCCATTCCTGGGGCAGGCTTTGAGGTTTTGTGCCAGAACATCTGGAACAGGTAGAAATTCTGGACAGAGGCAAAGCTGAGTCTGTGTAAGGTGGAACTGAAAAAATCTCTGGCTTTTGCCCTAAACCAGTGGAACCTGAGGAGGGAGGCAGCAACTGTTCTTAGGACATAGGCAATTAGTAGTACACGAATAAAATCCTAGGGGTTCCTATCTCCCACTGTCATTTTTGAGTGACTCTATTTCTGTCTTCTTCCTCTATTTTCCATGTGAGCTTCAGTTCCTTAAACAGATCTGCAGATGTTGGTCATGTAGATTTCCTGGAGAAGGTTCACCAGTTGGCAGAGAAACCCTATATCATTGCTGGGCTGCACTTCGATCAGGTCTGTG
This sequence comes from Orthonyx spaldingii, assembly GCA_013397795.1. Lineage (NCBI taxonomy): Eukaryota > Metazoa > Chordata > Aves > Passeriformes > Orthonychidae > Orthonyx > Orthonyx spaldingii. Next base: position 176,251 of record VZTJ01000570.1, on the reverse strand, counting down.
TAGAACGTGTCCAAAGGCAGAGCAGCTTGGCCCTGTTCTCTGAACCAGGCAAGCTTTGCTCCAGGACCAATACAGGAATTTCATTTTGGGAGAGAGCAAGAGGGGAAGGAGTTACTCTGTCTCTCTTTTGACTGTGCCTGGTGCTTTGCTGTAGGAGGTGAATCGCTACAAAGGGAAGAACTATCCCATCATGAACATCCATGAGCGAACCCTCAGTGTCCTGGCCTGCAGGGTGAGTGAGTGCCTGGAGCCCGGTGGTGTTCACTTGTGCTCAGTGATCCTACATAAGTTCCTTGGTGTGTCCTGAGAAGACAGACCAGACAAATCACTTGAGGCTGCCAGAGGTGCTGATGAGCTCTTGGAAGGCTCTGCTGGGCTCCTGTGCCATCCTGGCTGATCCAAGCTGGTGACCCATCCAGCTGCTCTGCTGGCAGTGACAGGGCTGGACGCCATGTAGGGAGCTGTGTGGCTCTGTGTAGACAGACGTGCCAGTAGAAAACTCTGCTCGCTGCAGCAGGGGAGAAAATTCCTGGTAAAAAATCGTGGGGAGCCCCAGAAATGTGTGCCCAGAGCAAGTAACTTTTGCATTTGCTGTATAGGCACAGAAGGTACATTCTGTACAGGAACAAAAAGCTGCTGTGTGACAAGCAGTTGCTGCTGAACCCACTTCTCTGTTCCCTTATTTGAACTTCTGACTCTATAGCCAGGTGACCTGCTAAGTTCTCTTTAGGAAGCAGCTGGATTCTAACTTGGGATTGGGTTTTGGATTTTTGTTTGATGGGTTTTTTTCCAAATCTGGACTCTGCCTGGTTCCTTTTTTAGTACGTCTCAGAGGTGGTGATTGGAGCTCCCTACGCTGTCACTGCTGATCTGTTAGATCACTTCAGGGTGAGTCCTTGCATACAGATGGACATGAAGATGCTGGTGTGTGATGTGCATGGGGAGCTGAAGTGGTGCAGGACAACACAGGGGTGCAGGAGGGAGTGGGTTACAGGGAGCTCTAGAGGGACTGCCAGGCTGGTGCAGGAGGGTGGCTTTGCTGGTCTTCAGGCTGGCAGGAAACGTCCCTGTCATCTTTTTGATCTTGTCAGTGACTTTTGTGTCCTTCTCCAGGTAACACTTGTTTGTCATGGGATGACTGAGGTGGTGCCAGACAAGGATGGTTCTGATCCATATGAGGTAAAGTACCAGCTGCTTTGTCAGCATTTGATAGACAGCACCTGGCTCTGGTTGTGTTCCTGGACTGAGAAGAAGGTGTGTTGCAGAGGAGGCTACCTGGGCAGGGCTTTGGCAGGTGATGCAGCTTTTCATCCACCCCTGAGGGTAGCTGTGTGGAGCAGTCAGTAAATCATTCCCAACAGCTCCACAATTCCAGGCATTGTCTTGCTCTGCCTGTTTCTGATGCCTTCATGGCAGGGTGAGAAATCCTGTGTGCTTTGCTTCTGCCAGTCCTGAGCAGCTCCCATGTGTGTGGAGCTTTGCTTTCACCAAGTGTTTGTTCTGCCTCCAAGGAGATCACTCTGCATCCTGCCTGTCTGGCCACCGCAGGACCTGCCACAAGTCAGCTCAGCTGTCACTGCTGAGCTGCATACCCAGGCCCCACGTGTTTTCACAGCCCAGTGCTGTGTCTGTTTGCAGGAACCGAAGCAGCGTGGCATTTTCCAGCTGGTGGACAGTGGCAGCAATCTCACCACAGATCTAATTGTGCAAAGAATCATCAAGAACAGGTGGGATTTCTTTGTCTCCTGGTTCTGTCACATACTGTTCCATCCAGAGTGTCTGGGGACTGATTAATGGGACCAAATAGGGAGAGAAGGGATTATCTAAAGGCATAGAGTCAGCAAACTTGTTCTTCCTCTTTCATACTTTGGGCAGAGTGCAAATGTGGTTATACCAGTCTGTACAGGGAAAGGAACAACTGAACTCTGCTGTGCCAGAATGCATGGCACATTTATTGGTTTTTCTCCTTTAATGACAAAATTCCTTGCTGTATCCTGGGGGAAAGAGCATGTTGCTTCTTTCAGAGCTTTGGTCTGTTAGGCCTGGGTCCTTCACCTTCAGCACCTTGGCTCACATCAGTGGTGGATTTGATTTTGGTGTACAACACCCAGGACAGCCCAAGAATGGAATAGCAGCTTCTTCCACAGAGGAAGAATGAAGTAGTGTGGGATCAGTGTGGGAGTCCAGGACTGCAGAGTGATGGCAGCAGCCATGGGAAGCTCTGGGAGAGGCTCTGGAAGAGTCTGGGGGTCTGGGGCGGTTTCTGAAGTGTTCCCAGAACAGAGCAGCATAGGAGAAGGCAGACCTGCTCCAGGTCCTTTTGTCTACGAGAGGTGTGGATGAATGAGAATCTCACGGTATTGTGTGATTTTTGCAGGCTGGAGTTCGAAGCTCGGAACCAGAAGAAAGAAGCAAAAGAGCTGGCTGTGCTGGAGGCCATGAGAAGGCTGGAGGAGGAGAAGCACTAGGCTGCAGAGCGTGGATGTGTGGTCACAGAGCACTGCAGCCTCACCCTTTGGGAGAGCAACAGCTCTTCAGGAAAGGACCCCTGCAGGGGGGCAGCACTGCTGGCACGCAGGATGTGCTGTCCTACCCTCTGCTGTCCTAGCTCCTCCTGCACTAATTATGCAGACATAACGAGTTGGGATTCCGCTGCCTAGTTTTATCTCTGTTAATCAGTCCCTGTTCCCTTTCCCAGGAGGAGATTTGACAAAAAAAAAGAATGGTTTTAATTATAACTAATGTTTTAACATGTTGATGTGCTTTTACCTTCTGCCATTTCTGGCTCTTAGTAGGAGGGAAGTGGAGGAGCTGCCCATGCCCCCCTACCCTGCCAGACTCGGCTGTCCTGACCAGGGTCTGCATTCCAGAGCAGCCTCAGGAACCACAGCTCATGTGGTTCCTCCTGCACCTTTTGCTTAGGAACAAGGGGCTGGCTGCCAGAGGTGGTGCTGGGCTCTGGGGTTCACTGTGCTGCCTCTCCTCAGCTCCTGCCCCTGCACAGACCCAGAACTACTCCGGATTGAGCTGGATAAAGGCAAATCATTTGCTGCCCCAGTGACAGGCTGCAGGTGGCAGCTGCTGAAGGGGCAGGTGGTGCTGGGTCACTGGGTCGAGGCATTTCTCCACGAGGCATAGGAATCCTGGGGCCTTTTCCCAAAGGGGCTTCCATTTGTGAGGCAGCAGGACCTGATGCCTTGTGTGGACTGTGCTCAGAGCCCCACTTGCTGCTGCTGCCAGAGTCCATCTTGTGCCCGAGGGCTTACCTGAGGGCAGGACCTGGACAGGTGAAGTTTTAGGGCTGTTTTCTGATGACTGACATGCAGCATGCCTGCCTCTAAAGGAGGTGCAGGGCTGGGAGGATGGGTCCTGAGTTGTGAGCCCCTTTTGCCTCTTACATTCCAGGATACTGTGGTGGGTATCCTGAGCAGCTCACTGCACTGTGCCAGATGGTCCTTCCAGGCTGCATCTGGTGTCCTCTCTCTTGTAAACTTTTGTTGCTGATCATTAATAAAATGTTGAGGAGTTGTGCATTGGTCTTTTTGGGGCTCGAGCCCAGGGAACAGAAAGGGGGGCATAGGGAACATGTGCTGCAACTCCCCTGCACTGGTGCTGAGTGCCCACTCCCCCTGCATCCCTGCAGCTCCCAGGGCTGGGGCTGGCACCGTAGCTCCTCAGCGCTGTGACTCAGAGCTGTTGGTGCCCTCCTGGGCTGCCAGCTGCGTGCACAAATTCCCCCTGTGCAGCCTGTGGCCCCCTCCCATGGGCACTGCAGCCGAGTTTGTCTTTAAGGACAAACAGCTCAACCTTGGTGCTACACCCACGATACACCCACCCTGCACTGAGCACCCCCACCGGGCTGGGGACTGCAGCCAGACTGTGTGCTGTGCTCCTGGACTCACCCCTGGGGAGGAGGTGCCCACCTTAGGCACTTGTCCAGGGGCAGCCCTGCCAGGGACCAGCTGGTGCTGGGGACTGCTGCCACCCCACTCTCATCACCAAGGCTGTGTCCTGCTGCCAGAGCTGCCCCACGGTCAGGCAGAGGCTGTGCCACATCTCCTGCATCACAAGAGACAGCAGGGCCTTTCTGCCTGGGGGGAGACAGGGACAGGAACCCCGTGCTGCAGTCACTTGCTGTCCAGCACAGCCCCTTGGCCCCTGCACTGTGCCCTGCAGCCCCCACAAGCGTTGGGATGTCCTCAGGCCTGAGGGATTTTGTTCTGCTGGACATGTGAGCATCCTCACCACTAAATGAGGGAGTGGGAGGCTCAGCAGCACAGAACTCCCCAGATCTGGGTGGGCTCCCCCACCCCACCTCCCTACCCAAGGACAGACGCGACAGAGCCATCTCAATCACGTTTATTGTCACGCCAGAGCCACCAGCACTGTCTCAGGCATCTGCACGCTCCATGGAGTCCAAGGACGGTCCCACCCGCCTCACTCCGGAGAGCGCCACGGGCTCCTGGCAGCTCCGCAGCCAAGCGCCACACCCGCCAGGCACGGCACCTGCGGGACACACGGGCACAGCGAGCGGCGTCTGCAGCAGCACAGCGCCCGCTGCAGCGATGGAGAACCCGCAGCCTGCCCGACCCCTGCCGGGGTGGGGTCCTGCCGCTCGCTGCAGAGCACCGCGGGGCTGAGGGGGCCCTGGTACCTGCGCTGGGAACACAAACCGTGCCCAGGGTTCCGCAGGGAGCAGGCCAGGCCCCTGCGGCGGCCCCGGTACTCTCCGCGGTGCGGAGCCCCGACGGCGGGCGGGCCGAGCGGGGCAGCAGCACAGCGCCATGGGGTTCGGCGGAGCCGTCAGTGTCGGAGCGGTGTGCGGCGAGCAGCAGAGGCCGGAGAGCAGCCTCGGGGCCGGGTCGTCCGCAGGCACCGGAGCTCGGCGGGCGGCAGAGGACGAGCAGCGCGCCGCCGTCGCCGCCTTCATAGCCGGGCGGGGGTCCCGCCTCGCCCGCCCCCGCCGCAGCGGCGCGGCCCGTCCTCCGGGGCGGCGGGGCCCGCGGGGGGCAACGCCGCCCCCGCCCCGCGC
>VZTJ01000570.1:142987-155932 GCA_013397795.1 Orthonyx spaldingii | reverse complement strand
GAAGGGTCGGGCCGGGGAGAGGCGCTGAGGGCCGGGCGGGGGCGCGGGGTCTCCGTGAGCCCAAGCGGGCCTCGGTCCGCCCGGGAGCGGAGTCGGGGAGGCCCGCCTGGCGCTGACGCCCCATTCCGCAGACGCCCCGTGGTGCGGGCACTGCAAAGCGCTGGCGCCCGAGTATGCGAAGGCGGCGGCGAAGCTGAAGGCAGAGGGCTCGGAAATCCGGCTGGCCAAGGTGGACGCCACGGAAGAGTCGGAGCTGGCGCAGCAGTTCGGTGTCCGTGGGTATCCCACCATCAAATTCTTCAAGAACGGCGACAAGGCCGCGCCCAAGGAGTACACGGGTGAGGAGGGGCAGGACGCAGGTGAACCGGGTCTGGATGTGCCGCCAGGGTGCAGAGGGCAGCAACGTGGCGCCGGGTGGCCCCGTGCTCGAGCTGTGCTGCTGTGGCTGGACAAGGTCCACTGTAACAGTGACCTGGGAATGGTACTGGGCTGATGGGGAGCAGGTCAACCTTTAATGGCCTCCCTCTGGAGAGATTTCTGATGTGAGGTAGAGTGGAGGAGGTTGCTTTTGTGTAGGAAAGCAAAGTGACCTGAGCTTGGTTTGTTGTGTGGCTTGACTTGACTCAAGCAGTGCAGTGCCGTGCCCAGAACTGGAAACGTGGCTGGGCCGTTGAGTGAGGTAGCAAACACAGGGTGTGAGAGAGCTGCAAGGAAGGCCAAGACAGAATTCAGTTAAGCCAGGCCACATAGTGCTGGGTAACAGAGGGTAACATCCAGAATAAAGCGCTTGGAAGGAAAAGGTGATGTAATAACATATGCAATAATGAGGTCTTGGAGAAGTGCTTCATTGCTGGCCAAAGTTTAAGGACAGGGGCAGGAGGTGAGAGAAGAATGGATTCTTGGGAGCTCCTTGTACCTTGCCTTATCAATTAGGGATTAGCGTAATTACACCATGAGTGAAAGGGAAAGAGTTGCGCAAATGATATCTTGAGTCTTGCTGATCTCTTGACCAGCTGCTGAAAGGTCTTCTCTCTCAAAGCTTGAGGGTTTTGTGGTCTTGAACTTAGTTGGGGGGAGGAAAGTGATTCCTTCTTATCTCTCGGTGTAGCTGGCAGGGAAGCGGATGACATCGTCAGCTGGCTGAGGAAGCGCACGGGCCCAGCTGCTGCCACCCTGACTGATGTGCCTGCTGTGGAGGCACTGGTGGACTCCAGTGAAGTGGTGGTGATTGGTTTCTTCAAGGTAGAGTTTGTGTTTCCATTGGAGATGCTCTTGCGTGTGTTCAGGGCCTTCCATGCTTCCTCCTGGCTGGGGAAGGCTCTGTGCCTTGTGCAATACTTGCTGTCCTGCCCTACTTGATCTTCCGGTTCTTTGGGCTGAGCCCTGGGATGTGAATACTTCAGGTGATGTGGCTCTTCTGAGACACCTTTCTTTACTCTCCAGGATTTGACATCAGAGGCTGCAAAGGAGTTCCTGTTGGCAGCAGAAGCTGTGGATGATATTCCTTTTGGGATTTCCTCCAGTGCTGATGTCTTCACCAAATACCAGATTAGTAAGGACAGTGTCATCCTCTTCAAGAAGGTACTGGCTGGTGCCAAGCCTGAGCACCACACTGGGGTCTGCTGTCTCTTCCCTTTTCTTTAATTAGTCATACTCCAACAAGGTCCACCATGGACGGAACCGCAAATGCCCCATTGCTGTCAGTGTAGCTGTTCTTGGGCCTCAGAGCCTGGGGAGGAAGAACAGAACCTGTAGCCCGTTTGTGGGCTGGGGGAGTCTCAGGGACCCACAGCATGCAGCTGAGTCAGTCTTCCAGCCCTGTGCTGTTCTCCCAGAGCTGCTGGGCTTTGGGTGCAGGTTGTACCTTCACTCACTTTCCCATTCCTCAGCTCTCTGCAGTGCAGCAATGGTCACACAGTTTTTGACAGGCCCAAGAGAACAGTAGATGAGCTCTCTGGCGGCCATGATGCTGTTTGGTTGTGTCCTAGCAGAGTTGCTTTTCGTTGCTCACTGTTGGCCTCTGCTGATGTCACTCCCTGCTGTGTCCAAGAGCTGCTCTGTCTCACTGCTGTGGGTTCTGCAGTGCAGGGATTCCAGAGAAGTTCCTAAGAGGATTTGCAGTTCCAGCTGACTGGGCTGGGCCAGTGGATTATGTGCAGAGGGATGCAGACTACCTACAGAATTACAAATAAACGTATTAACGAAGGCATGAAAATCCACATCATTGGGATAAAATTCCAGGTTTGAGCAGACAAGGGGAGGTTCTTTAGGCTTGGTGGCTCCTCACCCACAGATGCTGTGAGGCAGAACAAAGTGCTTTGGGTTCAGACTTACTAAACCTGTAATCTCATCAATCATGAGTCTGCCCCGCCTGACTTAACGCAAGACTTTCTTCTTGTTCACCTGAAGTAATTGTTTTATTCTACTATACCTCTGACACTGTAGTTATTTTTATGGTGATAGAAGCTTGTAGACTTAAATTCTGAGTCAGAGCCCCTCAGGTCAGTGTGGCTGAGAAAATATCTGGCTAATAAGCTCAAAACGCATTAGCAAAATGGGGGGAAGGGAGAAGTATTTTGTTCTTGTCTCATTTGGTCGCTGTGCCCTACTGTGTGAGTAGCTTTGTGTGTCAGCTTTGTGTGCCCTGCTCTGGGTAGTGCTGGGCTGGGCAGAGTTGTGGGCCTGGCAGCCTTTGGTGTGTGTTGGCAGCAGGAGTGACCACGCTGTGCCAGGTGGTTCCTGCGCCGGGCTGGGATGGGGCAGGAGTGCTTGGCTCTGTGGAAGAAGCAGCCTAGATCTGTCCAGCCATTGAGGTTCCTCCCTGTACCTGTGCAATGGCATGGCAGTGCCATGGGAGCTCTTGGATATGTCTACTCTAAACCAAGGAGAAAAGGAGCACATACAGTAATCAAACACCAAGGCAGAAGAACTTGATGGCCTGTTTCGGTTTTGGGCTTTGGCTTGACTCCATACCATTAGTTGGGTCTAAACTGAGAGAGTTTGGCTCATTGTTCATCTCTTACTCTGTGTGAGTTGTCCAGACTTGCACAGGCCCTCGCATAGCTGTCCTGATGGTGTCGAGGTGATCTCAAAGTGTTTGCAAAGTTATTTTCTGATGCTAAGTGTTTTCCTCAGCTTTTCCACTGAGGCTGGTGTGCTTCCCCTAACAGAAGATTATCTGAGCCCACTGTCCTCCTTCTGTCAGCAAGTCGAGTATAGCCTTGCCAGGGCACTGCTGTGCCCTTCTGCACATCCTCCCTCTACCCTTGACAGGCCCTCTGCAGCTGTTCCTGTTACAGGCTGCCAGAGGGTTCTGGGAATCCTGGTCAGGGATGATATGGGTGATGGCACCGTAAACCAGGACCTGGCACCTCCAGTGTGATGTGTGCAGCATGTGCTGTTGTCCCTAACAAGAGACTGGAACGAACCCCCCAAAGCCGAGGAAGTCATTGTTTGCTGCAGGCTTTGCTGTCAGACAGTCCCAACACTGTCTGGCTGCAGTGTCTGCTCTGACCACTGACTGCTGCAGAGGAGAAGCTGCTGCAGGGCTGGAGGCAGCTGCTCAGGGTCCTTCTTGGCGACTTGCACCATGAATGGTTTCACAGTGGTGCAGAGCAAGGCTGAGATCAAATGTGGCTGTTTTTGCTGCTTACCTTCTCCTGGGGCGTGATTTAAAGCTTTGCTTGCCAGGAAGATGGACACCTTAATCTAGATTTTATATGGGCATGTGACAACCTTGTTGAGATGGAAGTTGCTCTGAATGAGTGCAGCTGAGATCCCTTGGGGCAATGACTGGTGTGAAGGCATTGAGAGATTTGTGTGTGACGCGCAAATGTTCTAATGAAGAATGTCTGTTCTTGCAGTTCGATGAAGGCCAAAACAACTTTGAAGGGGATCTCACAAAAGATAATCTGCTGAACTTCATCAAGTCTAATTCATTGCCTCTGGTCATAGAGTTCACTGAGCAGGTGGGTCTTTAGATATTTGACAAGTCCCTTTCCCATGGCTGCTGCAGGAATATAGCAACGGTCCAGTTGTAGATTCTGTGCTCATGTTTTATTGTGAAGCTGACTCTGGGGGTATGGAGGAGTGGGAAGGACACAGAATAAAGGAGGTGTGAGCTTGCTGTGCAGAGCAGCCATGCGGTATTGGAGGCTGCTGTGGGCTGGTCAGCATAACAAAGTTAAACTGATCTGGATACTGATTTACCTCTTTTTCAAAAATAAAATTTATTTTTTACTCCTCAGACTGCTCCTAAAATATTTGGAGGAGAGATCAAGACTCATATTCTGCTTTTCCTACCAAAAAGTGTGTCTGACTATCAAGGGAAGCTGGACAACTTCAAGAGTGCAGCTGGGAACTTCAAAGGGAAGGTGAGATGGATTTCTTGGGTCATGAGCTAAGAGACCACCTGCTGCAGAGAAGTGTAGCACTGTTGTTATCTGTGGAGCAGCTGTGGAGGAGGACTTTAAGCCAGCTCTCTCTTCTGGGACAGGGGAGGAAGAGAGCCCAATTCAGCCATACTTGGTTTGAGTGTGTATGTGTGAAGTGTCAAAAGCCACAAGCTACTCATGTTCACCTCCTGCCTTTCACTTCTTTCCTCCCAAGATCCTGTTCATCTTCATAGATAGTGACCACAGTGACAACCAGAGGATTTTGGAGTTCTTTGGCCTAAAGAAGGAAGAATGCCCAGCTGTCCGTCTGATCACCCTGGAGGAAGAAATGACGAAATACAAACCTGAATCCGATGAGCTCACAGCAGACAAGATCAAAGAGTTCTGTAACAAGTTCCTGGCAGGCAAGATCAAGGTATGTTGATAAACAGTACTTGTGGTGAATGAGGTAGCTGAGAGGGAACAGAAGTGCTCCTTGTGAGGGGCTGGAGAGCCAGCTGGAAAAACCCCTCCATCTTCTGCATGGAACATCCCATGGGCTTTGTGATTAGGAATGAAAGGCAAAGCTGCCACGGCCTGGAGGCTGTAGGAGAGTGAGCCAAGTAGAGGGACTTAGGCATGGCCAAGCAGTTGCACTCTGCCTGTGGGGACTGTGCTGTTTATCCAGGTGCTCTTTCTGCTAACAGCCTGTGGAAGGTGTGAATTGTGTGGCACAGGGAAAAGAGCTGTCAGCTCCCATCTGCTGGAGGGGCCATGTGCAGCTCACCCAGCAGCGGGGGTGCAGCAAAGCCCAGTCCTCTGGGAATGGGGCTGTCAGCAGTGCTGCTTCCTTCCTGCAGAGCTCTGTTTCCATTCTCTCTGTACAACAGCACCTGCTATTCCTGCTGGGTCAGGGTGGGAAGGAGACTCTCTGTGGGAGAAGAGGAAGTGACCAATTCATCTGGTTGCTCACAGCCTGTGACTGAGGCACCAGTGGGGTGGTTAAATCTGGGTTTTTCAGGCTATGTGATTGAATGTTCAGTCCAAGCAGCTGTGTAGCAAACAGTATGTCTGAATTTCACTTTTTATTTCAGCCCCACCTAATGAGTCAGGATCTTCCTGAAGACTGGGACAAACAGCCTGTCAAAGTTCTGGTTGGGAAGAACTTTGAAGAAGTTGCTTTTGATGAGAATAAGAATGTCTTTGTGGAGTTTTGTGAGTATCTTCCTACAGCTGATTTCGAGTAACTGGTGTGAAAGGATTGCCAAAACATTGCGTGACCAGGATTAGGGAAAAAGCCTTTTGTAGAGTCTGGGCCCCAAAGGCAGTGCCTTGGTTGCAAAGATGTATGAGAAGTGTCTGGCTGGGGAGGAGTGGTACCTTGTTAGGTTGTTGGTGCGACTCTGTCTCTGTAATTAACAGATGCCCCATGGTGTGGTCACTGCAAGCAGCTGGCTCCAATCTGGGACAAGCTGGGAGAAACCTACAGGGACCATGAGAACATTGTCATTGCCAAGATGGACTCAACAGCTAATGAAGTGGAGGCGGTGAAAATCCACAGCTTCCCCACACTCAAGTTCTTCCCTGCAGGCTCTGGCAGAAATGTAAGCGGGCAGCCGGGCTCGCGCAGTTGAGTAGCCAGGGAGCACAGGAATGCTCAGCTGCTTGCTCGAGTTGTTTTGGACAAGGCCTTTGGGAGGGATCTGCATTCTGTCGGGATGGAACACAACAAGTCTACAGGACACCCAAGACCCTTTGTGGGGGTCTGGGCTGTAGGAAAGAGTCTGGGGGGGGGAGTGGGAAGTGGGAATGGGGAAAAGAGGGAGCATAGAGGACAGTGTGCTCATCTGTAGGGTATTCTTTCCTCGCAGTGATCTCTGAAGTCTAGTGGCTGAGCTGTTTTTCTTCGTCTCATATGGGTGAAGGTGAATTTTTAAATTCCCTTTTGCTTGGCATGTTCACTGTTGCTCAGAAAGAGAATTCTCCTCTCCAGGGGTGTGGGTCTGTAGTGCCCATAACCAGCATCCTTATGTTTTCCCTCTGTAGGTAATTGACTATAATGGGGAGAGGACACTAGAAGGCTTCAAAAAATTCCTGGAGAGTGGAGGTCAGGATGGGGCGGCAGCTGATGATGTGAGTAATGTGAATGGAGTACTCTGGGCCTTTGGGAACAGGGAGCATGGGTCAGGTCTGGTTCTGTGCCTGAATCCTCAGTCCTAAATAAAATCCCGTGTTGTTACACGTCAGGAGAGGATACTGCTGGTGAACAAAGTGCCTGCATCAGTGCGATCTGTTCAGGTGCAGCCTGGCTGGCTGTGGGCCGGCAATGGGCTCCTTTGCTGGAGAGTATCCTGTGGGAATGAAGTAGCAGTGCTGTGGTTGTGCACTGCTGGGGCACTCAGGGCTTGTTCCCTAGGGAGCTTCCACTCAGCACCTGGAACTGGGCTGTGATCAATGCCACATATCTGTGTATCTGCTTGGAAGCTCTCATCTGCTGGGGGTGGAGGCTATTACAGGTACAGGTACCAGCTTCCAGGGGTTCTTAATCCTTAATGTCCTGAATCTGAAGCTCTTGGTAGAAGTCCCTGGATATTTTGTTAGTGTGGCAGCAGAGAGCAGTGACCAGATGAGGGCTGCTGCTCCTCAGTGGTTGGTTCCGGCTCTGCCTCATGTGCCAGAAACCAGGAGCTGTCTAATCTCCACAGGATCTGGAGGACTTGGAGACGGATGAAGAAACGGAACTTGAGGAAGGTGATGAGGATGAGCAGAAACTTCAAAAGGACGAATTGTAAAGAGGAGACTGATATACATCACCCAAAAATTCAGACACTAAATTGGCTGCTGTGATGCAGCCCAGTGAGTCAGAAACCCATTAAGATTTAAAGCAGAAGGTAAATGACTGGAAATCCAGCGATTGGCTTGTAAAGTAACGCTTTACCCTCACTTGTCTGTACACTTACCTTTTCTTTCTTTTGGCTTTTGAAAAGGGAACTGTCACTAGGGAGCCAGCCCAGCCAGCTGGGCTCTTTTTCTATTGTGATGTACTTTTTTGTACACAGCATTTGTCTGGAAAATTCTGTTCTTCTGGGCAGCAGGAGGTTGTGAGGTGGTACCAGGAGTTCAGGGGCCTGACAATCTGGAGCCTTGCCACTAATATCTTCAAAGACAGCTTTTTTTCTCTTTTTCTTTCAAAACTGAAGCCCCTAATTGATTTCTGCACCTGGCAGGGTCCTTAATGGCCTCAGCTGTTCTTCCCTGGGGCTGGCCTTCAGTATATGTAGGGGCAGAGGGCTGATGACTTCCTGGGGAAAGGTGTATGTGAAGGTGCTTCTCTTCATGCTTGCCAGATGTTTCCTTTCCCCTCTCCTTTAACACTTGGAGATGACTATTCCAAACTCCTGGAGGGGTGGCATACTGTGTGCACTGGCTGTGGCAGGCTCCGAGGGTGGAGGTGGCTGCTGGCTCACCAGCTGTATTGACATCCTTTTGATCAAAGACAAGACTTGCAATCCCTTTCCATGAATTATTTTGAGTGGGTTGACCCGGCAGGTGGGTGGTGGGGGAGGGCCTGAAAAACAGATCAAACAGGACATTTGCAATTACTGGGGTTTGGGAATGTGACTGAGGGAGTGCCTCACAGGCCTGAACTACATCAGGCTGGTTCTTAGCATTCTGCTACAATAACATTGGTACTGAATTTGATGGCCAAATAAAGTTGAGATTTTAATACTATTATGTCTCTTTGTCTTTATCAGAGTGTAGAATATTTGAACCTACACTGGAAGGGGAGATCAGAGTTGTAGGGTGATTCTCAAGGGACTCTGCTGCAATGGGGTATGTGTCACTTTCTCCACATGATTCATAAAGGAAAAGAACTTCCCAATGCTTGTGTCCTGTGCAGATTCTAAGGGCTTGTGTAGGTGATCTGTGAGGAGTGAGCGGGCGTGGTTTGGCTCTGAGAGCGTGCAGCCCCTCAGCCAGCTGGCTGGGCTGAGGGGATATTGCTCTGCAGCAGTGGATCAGGGCACGCCAGGGCTGCTGCGGCTCTGCTAGTCAGACTCACATGACCCCGTGAGCCACACTGCTATTTCCAAACCTGCTTGCTGCTGAAGGTATTTTGGTTAGAAAATATGCTATAAATGTCACAGGGAGGGCATGGTGAGGCTAGAGGACAACTGGGAGGGTGGCTTCTGTGCCTCTCAGTGAGTGGGGTGTGTGCTGGAGCAGTGGCACAGGGGTGTTGGACAACACTTGTCTGTGTCCAGCTCCTGCCTTCTCCTGTGGCTCCCTGGGGGCTGAGCCCCACCAGCAGAGTCCTGCTGGGGTGTCCCCAGGTTTTGGGCACAGCAGCACCAGGGCTGGGACTCAGCAGGCGCCCACTCACCAAGGAAACAGGAACGGTTGTCCCTGACAGAACAGCAGCCAGGTGTGTGTGAAACTTGTACCTGCAGTTACATGGAGGGGAATTCCTGAAGACACCTCCCTCCAGGGCTGTGACACCCTGCATGACTGAAGGTGGGCAAGGGCCATTGCCGCATGCCAACAAACCCAGCAGTGCTGGTAGCCTGGGCTGGTTGGTGACAGCTGTTTTGTCTTTTGGGGTGGGAAGGAAGGGAATCTAGTAAAGTTCCATTGGAAGATGCTGTCTACAATTTGACTCAAACAGGTCCATTTTGTAAAGCCAGTTGAAGTGTGACCAAGTCTGAGCTCTTCAGTGGTTCTGCTCTGTTCCTGGGCTGAGACCCACTGTGCTCAGCTGAGAGGAGGGGCCTCTCCTAGCCCAAGGCTCCCTGTGGCAGAGCAGGAGTTTAGCAGCCATCTCATGTACATGCCTAATTGCTGTTCCAAGAAAGCAGGCTGGAAGTGTTCTGTCCCCAATGCTGAGCTTGGATGCCCAGTGCCATGTGAGGTTCATGTAACCACAAGCAGAGGCTCAGCCAAAAGATCGATGCATTTGCTAACAGATAAACACGTGCAGGAGGTCTAAGGTGTGCAGCTGACTGTGCTGCTGGGCTCAGGGCACGGGTCTGCAAAAGGAGGGGCAGAGTGAAATCCCTGACTCCTAAAGCAGCATAGGGATTTTTTTTCTGACACACCTGCCTGGACAATCCCCATCAGCATGACAAAGCACAAAACACTTACATGTCTGACATGCCCAAACTTTGATGGGGAAAAAACAGCGTTTGCTTAAACCCTTGATGGACCTGAATGATTCCTCTGTGGCAGGTGGTTCTGTTTTGGGCTGTGACAGTGTAGCTGGAGAGTATCAGAGGCAGGAGTTGTCTGGTGGTGATGCTGTTCTTCTGCTGTTCCTCTAAGGCTGCTTGCAGTAGCCTGCCAGCAGAAGCTGCTTCTCTGTCTCAAGTAGGACAAAGAACACCAGGGACCAGCAGTGCAGGTTTCTGGTTCTGCACCTGTCTCGGGATCACCAGCAGCACCTCTGGCCTTGCAAGGGCACAGGAGACATCTGACATGCAGGCTGTGCTTCTGTGCTGGGCTGTTGATGCCGAAAGGATTTTTTGCTATTTCTTTTTATACCTTTTACACAGTTCTGTGTATCCACAAGTATTAGCATGCATACTTGTACTTCTTTAAGTCTGATAACTTAGCATAGCTCCAAGGTCCTGTAGAGCTAGGAAACCAAACATCCTACTATCTTGAGGAGCCATGGCTCCCCTCAGTATAACATGTTCTGTAAACTGATTGGCCCCCAGGGAGATTAAGTCTGTAAGTTGTGTGTGTGAGTGGGGTGGGGGGCGTACAGAAGAAGAAGAAAGGAAGAAGAAAAGAGCATGCATGCATGGTGAGCATGTGACGTGATGTATCAGAACAGGATCCTATTAAAATACTGAGGTAAATGACCCTTGACCCTCTAACCTCCAAACGTGTCTAGTGTTCATTCCTGAAACCAGGAAAAAAGGCATCACTGTGCGCTGTCACAGTTGTGCTGGGCAGCACAGCTCCTCCTGCTCCTTTTAAGTTGTCCCCTGCAGCTACAGGAGGGTGCCAGCTCTGGATCCATTTGCGGCCACAGCCCTGGCACATCCACACTTGCACCAGCCAACTGGGACACGAACAGCTGGTTCCCTGTGTTGGTGATTGTGCCCATGCCCCTTTCCCCAGAAGAGCTTGATGTTGGGAAATTGCTTCCAGGCTCCCCTATAGGGCTATCCATGCAAGAGTAGATTTGACCCCTCGGATGGGCACATCAACAGGTGGGTGGTAAGATGAGACACCAACTTCTGCCCAAAAGTGGGAGGCTGCAGGCCCAGGCGGCTCGATTACGAAGCATCATGGCAAATAGCATGAGCTGCATGTCCCCAAAATAGCCCAGGGGAGTCTTTATAACATGGTGCTCCCAGAGAATCATCAGTCCTGGGCCAAGGGCCTGTCGGTGAGCTGCAAGTGTCAGGTGCTACGTCCTGCATGTGACTCAGGGAGTGCAGGAGAGCACAGCACTGCCACTGCCCTGCGGCGAGGGGACACGGACACAGGCACGGGTGCAGCAGGAGCACAGCAGCGTGGGGCCAGCACAGATCTGTAGCAAGGAGAGTCCCTGACAGGCAGAAGAGGAGAGACAGCAGTGCAGTGAGGGGCCAGGCCGAGTGCTGAGCACCCCCCATGCCGCTGTGCCTGAAGGCTCCCGTCAGCATGAGGGACTATTGCCCCTTGTCGGTGCCCCGCTGTGGCCGCTACGCCCCGCGCCTGAGGGCCTCGCGCACTGTGCACTTCCCCAACGACGTCATCTTTCAGGACCACATCAAGCAGGGGGACCTGGAGCAGGTGGGCAGGTTCATACGAGCCAGGAAGGTGACACTGGACACCATCTACCCTTCTGGTGAGTATTGCTGATCGGCGGAGATGGGACAGAGCAGTGGCACAGCTCGGCGGGGCTGTGAGGGACACCGGCGCTGGGCTGTGGGCCACTTTCAGCAAGACTGGAGCAGGCCAGGTCTCTCCCAAGCAAGGGGCAGAGCCCAGCAGGGCCCGAGAGCCCCAGGCCAGGGCCCCAACATCTCCCCTCAACAGCACAGTCAGTGCATGCTGTGGGAAAGGGGAGCTTGGCCTCTGGGTCCCTGTAAGTCACAATCGAGCACCTGCAATGTGGTGGGACCTCAAAAAGCAGCAGCAAGTACAGGCTGGTCTGTTAGCTCCAGGCAGGACCCTGGGACTCCTGCCTTTTCCCCAGATTGGGGGATCTGCATTTGTTCCTGGATCTGCCTGTTTCTCACAGGCACTGCTCCCTCTTGTATGTCTGACTCTGGGGACTCATGGGGAAAGCTTTGTGTTCTGTTTGCACAGCCTCACCAGCAACTGTTTATGGAATGCCTTGATCTGTACAGGCTGATGCAGAGCCCAGATTTGTCCTTTTCTTGTGCTTGGCTTCAGCTTCTGCTCTCACGTGGCCACGGAGACAGAGGCTCAAATGACCCCGGGCTTCCTTCTGTCCATACTGATTCTTCATTAGTGAGGAGCTTCCGAAACTCAGGCAGAGCAGGACGCCAGACACTTTTCTCGTGTCTCCATGTGAGTCCTGGCCAGGACTCAGAGCAGCTGCTCTAAGGGGCAGCTCCTCCTCCCACCCTTTGTCCTGCCTCGCCGGGGCAATGGGTGCTGCACAATCCCAGACAAAGTATTTATGCTGCAGAAGGGCAACAGGAACCCACGGCAGCTCCTCTGGCTTCCTCAGTCTCTGTTTCTTTCCCCACAATCCTCTCCCTGAGAGAGTTAGTTCCTGAACCCCTTTCCTGAGCTGTGCACAACTTGTGAGTTCAGCATGGAGAGCCTTTCCCCAGGTCAGGACTAACGCCTCCTGTCACTTCAGGCATGGCAGCCCTCCATGAAGCCGTACTGACGGGAAACCTGGACTGCGTCAAGCTCCTGGTGAAATACGGCGCTGACATCCACCAGAGAGATGAGAACGGGTGGACGCCCCTGCACATGGCCTGCAGCGACGGCTACGCTGATATAGCCAGGTAAGGGGCTGTGAGGGCCTGCTGGTGCTGCAAAGCCTTGAGAACCGACAGCACCGGGCTGGAGCAGGGTCTGTGTGGCTCCTCTGGGGAGCGCCCGGTCCCTGCGCTGCCCCTGGGGCTGTTCGGGCCATGCCACTCGTGCCGATGGAGGCTGCGGGCCCGGGGCTGCCCGGCCTGGCGGCTCAGCTCCGCGTCCTGCAGGTACCTCCTGTCCCTTGGGGCCAGCCTGGAGGCCACCACTGACGGCGGGGAGAGACCCTCGGACCTCATCGACCCCGAATACGAGGACCTGGTGGAGCTCTTCGGAGCCACCGCGCTGCGCTGAGGCGGGCACGTCGACGAGCGGCCCCGAGAGCCTTCGGGGCCGGGGCGGCGGGACTGCGCCTGCCTGAGGGCCGGGGCTGCGCCCAGGCTGGGCCTGGGCGGCGGCCGGGCAGCGGCGCTCGGTACTGCGAATAGAGAACCACTTTGTACTTTTCCAATAAAGCATTTCGGTTACCGCCTCCGCCGGGCATGGGCCGGGAGCGGGGCCGGGCCGGGAGCGGGGCGGGGCCCGGGGGGCGGGGCCGAGCCCGTCGGGGTGTGAGGGCCTCGGG
>VZTJ01000570.1:123699-142505 GCA_013397795.1 Orthonyx spaldingii | reverse complement strand
GGGGCGGCGGGCGCTGGGCGGGGGGCGCGGGGGGCTCGGGGCGGCCCAGGCGAGCGGCCCCTGTCCCTGTCCCCGCAGCCTGGCAGTGCGTGGAGCGCGACCTGCGCAGCCAGATGGGTTCCGAGCGCGGCCTGGTCGAGGAGTACGTGGAGAAGATGCCGAACCCCAGCCTGAAAGGTGCGGGGGACGGGGGCACCGTGCCGGCTGTGTCGGCCCGGGGGTGCGCGCCGGGCGGGGGCTGTGCTGCCTTTGCCCCAGAGTCTCTCCTGTCTCCCTTGCAGCGTTTAAACCTGTCGACCTGGGTGATCTGAAGAGGAGGAACACACAGGATGCAAAGAAGTCCTAAGGCGGGTCCTCCCTCCGGGTCGGCTGCTCTCCTGAGGTCCTCAAGCAGATTTAATTTGAGATTTTGTGTTCATTTCCTCCTCTGGTCTGTCCTCTTAAAAGCCCGCGGGAGAGCCAGTCAGCTTTGAGGCTGGCTCTGAAGCTGCCTGAGGTCGAGGATGCTCAGAGGCTCACCGAGGCTGCCCAGAGCCTGTTGCAAAGGATTCCAGACCCCCGCTCATAGCTTTCTCTGGGCTCAAACTGTCCTTCCCCACTTCATGCTGAGCAACCCGATCTCCTGTTCCCCTCCTGTCGCTCCTGTGTGTGCCAGGCTGGGCAGGGCCAAGGCAGATGCGCTGTTGGATGGGGCAGCACTGGGTCTTGCTTTCCCCTGTGCACTGAGGCTCCACAGCTGCTGGGGCTGGCCGAGGGTGGGAGGCACAGTCGTGTCTGTTCCTGTGCCTCCAGACACAGGGGCAGCCCCTGTCCAAGCCCCCTGTGCAGCTAAGAGCTGGGCAGACCATAGCCAGGCTCCTCCCAGTTCCACTGTGGCAGCAAGTTGCTGCCTGGGCTGCTAGCTGCCAGAGCACAAGGGCCACATCTGAGGCCAGATTTTCTGCCTGCTTAGATCAGGCCTGGTCCCTGTGGTGCTGGAGGGGGAGCTGTTCCTCTCCCTACAGATGGAGAGAGGCGGAGTGTCAGCACCAGTCCCAGGCTCCTGAGAGGTGCTCAGAGGGACCTGGGCCACCTGCAGCCCCCTGGCCTCGGTGTCCCGGCAGCCCCACAGGAGACAGTGGCCGTGGGGGCAGCCGTGGGGCTGCACGGAGCAGGGCTCAGAAGCTCCTTGCCCTGGCAACGCCGCAGTTTTGTACTAACACCATTTTCCAGATACACACCCTTGGAAGAGACCTGGCCTCTCAGCTCACCCTGGGTGGCCATAGGTGGTGGAACTGCGCCAGGGGTGCTTCCTTAAGCCACTGGCTCCTGGCACTGCTGGGATGGTTCCTGCATCCTTGCCTGAGCCAGGGAGAGTGACTGTGTCAACTTCACCTGCCTGAGCTGCTGGGCTGCTCCGTGGGGAGGGGTGGCAGCTCCCTGCCCGCCTGTGCTCTGAGCTGGCGGGGATGGGGCTGTCAGGCCTGCCCAGTACCAGTGGCTGTGGGAGGGCTGCAGGGACTTGGGGCTGCCAGTACCTTTCCTTTGTTGAGTCCTTGAGTTGTACTGTACCCTTTCCTTTCTGTGGTATGTCACTTGAGGAGTGTTGTAAATAAACGCTGGTGTCCTTTTGGGGCTGCCTTGGTGTGGTGCTGCAGCCTGGCCCAGCTCTGGGGTGTGAACAAGGGGCAGAAAGCAGGAGCTGTGTTTATTTTTCGTAAAGGGGCCTTGGCCTTGCGCTTTCTGGGGCTGTTGATTTCCCTGGGGGCAGGTGCAGCGTGTCGGCGGCACGGTGCCCTTGGGCTTGGGCAGTGCTCTGGGCAGCCAGCACCCCGGGAGCTGTCGCTGCACCCAGGATTTAAATGTTGAGACTATTAATACCCTCATATCCTCTTGCCTCTCCTGCTTTAATGGCATTTAGGCTATACTTAGCATTGCTAGAATTTCTGCTTAAGTGCATCTTGATGCTTGCCACGACCCTGTTTACCTCCCATCACCAAAACATTCCTGCTGCTTGGTTCTGGCACAGCAAGACAGGAACCCAGCCCCTGTTGCCTCCCGAGCTGCCCCAGGCCCTGCGTCGCTGCGGCTGCAGGCAGTGGGGAACAGGGAGTGATGGTTGTCACTGTCACGGCCCCTGTCCTTTGACTCTTCTGGTGGGATGGGCCCTGTGGTGTGTTCAAGGAGCCTGACAGGCCAGTGGAGCTGCCCTGGCGCGAAGACCTGAGCATGTCCAGAGCTGTATCCTGTGTCCAGGCATGCTGCTGTTCAGGTGCGATGGAGCCCAGCACTGTCCCCCTGTCTGGGCACCCATCTGGGGCCATCCCCTGGGCACGAGGGCCCCGCTGCAGCCTCGCTAGCCTCTGCCTTGTTTCCCTCTGTGCTTGGGCACAGTAAAGCCAGAGGCGAAGCAGTCATTCAAGCTCTAATGAAATGTACAAAAAATATTCTATAAGCAGGTGATTTTTATAAAGACTGATGTCAAATTGCAGGGCAAGGATGGTGAGGCGGTAGGGGAGGTGGTGGGGGTTAGGGGTGTGAGGAGTGAGGCCACAGGCCAGAGAAATCAGGCTGTTTACCTATAAAAATCGACCTCATCAGGGTTTATTTCCCTGTGCCTCGGACACCGTGCTCTTCATTAGATTAAAGGGTGGGAGGAGGAGAGGAACGTGTTTGTCATCAAATTAGGCGGTGGGAAGAGGCCTGGCAGCAGGCAGAATCGACTTAGGAGACCAATTTGTGGTGCTCAATTCCCTTGATAAAGTGGGAGTTTTCCTGCGAGGTGCTGCGCCTAGGGGTGCCTTGCTGTGCTGGGGTGGGGGGCAGTGCCCGTGGTGCCTGGCTGTGTCGGGAAGGCACTGGCTGGTGGGGCACTGCCCAGGCCACCAGTCTGGGGGGAAGATACTGCTTCAGCCCTATTCCATGTCTTGGAACGAACTCCACAGCCAGGGACTGGCACCATGGCTGTACAGTCTCTCTAGAGGAGTCTCTTTGCTTAGGGCAGTGAGGTGCTGGCATGGGCTGCCCGGAAAGGTTCCTGGAAACACTCAACACCAGGCTGGATGGGGCTCTGTGGAACCTGGCCTTGTACAGGTATCCCTGCTCACTGAGGGGGCTGGGCTGGGGGACCTTTAAAGGTTCCTTCCCACCCAAACCATCATGCAAGTCTGGCCAGGCTGCTGTCAGCGCCTTCATCCTGCTTGGGTACCAGGAACACGCGACTCCATCGGGCAGCTGAGGGCGGCACCTGCCTGTGTGTGTGTACACGCAAGTATGTGTGTGCACACGTGTGTGCATGTGTGTGTGCACACGTGTGCCTGTATGTGGTGTACGTGTGTGCACGCGTGTGTGTGTGTGGTGTACATGTGCACACGTGTGTGTGTATCTGGTGTAGGTGTGTGTGTATGTGGTGTACATGTGCACACGTGTGTGTGTATGTGGTGTATGTGTGCACATGTGCAGAGGCTGTTCCGTGAACCTGAGCTGTTCCGTGGGGTGGGGGTGCCCCGGGTGCTGGCAGGGTGGGCATGGGTGACATCACTGCTGGCAGTGCCAGGCCATGGCAGGGAGGGGTGCTGTTCCAGCAGCTTTGCAGTGACAGGAGAGGATGGTGCCACACTCGCGTAGGAGCTGTGTCCTTGGGCCGGGGCCAGCCCCACTTCCAGGGAGGTCCCAGGAGCAGTGTTGCCTCCCGACTCAGCCGTCCTAGGGGTCTGGAGTTACCGTGGTTTTTGGGGAACTGCTGGCCAGAGCATGTGGCTGTGGGAGTTGTGGGGCGCTCAGCCCTGCAGCACAGGCAGTGCCCAGCTCTGGGACACACCTGGCTGGCACAGGTGCTGTGGGACGTGCCCTGGTGCCGGCAGACATCGTGTGCTCCTGGGGCTCCTGGGCACCGGCAGACACTGTCCCTCCTTGGGGCTGTTGGGCCATGGGGGTTTGTGGGACATGGGGCAGTGCCAGGGGACACAGCAAATTTTCAGAGGGGCACCCCATGGGCTCGGGGATGGCTTGGGGTCCCTGAAGGGTCCCCATCATTGTGTGGGACACATAGGGCTACCCTTGCTGGGCAAGGTCTGGGGGCCAGCCTGGCCCCAGCAAGGTTTTGCGGGGTCCACAGTAGGGTGTTGCCACAGCAACGCTGGAGCAACAGGCGCAGGGCACGGCGCCGTGCCATGACCATATTTACCTTCCCAGAAACTGCTTCGTGCTCCAGCAATTTGCCTCAATTAGGCTTGTTACCACGTCAGGGAGGCCGCAGTGACGGCAGCGGCTATAGGGCCGTTGGCTCCGCGCGGGCTGCCTGGGCCACTCTGGCACCGCAGCTGTGAGCATGGTGATCCCTATCCCCCTCTCTCTTCCTGTCCCCATCCCTGCACCTGGGGGCCTGGGCAGACCCCCAACCCTGTGCTCCCCTCCCCTCGCCCATTCCGCCACAGTCCCTGTGTCCTCACAGCCCCACGGTGCTGCTGCCACTGCCCCACAACCCCGAGCCCCGCCGCCCAGACCCTCTGTCCCCTGTCTCTGCTGCTCCCATCCCCGCTGCCAGCGCTGCACTGGCTCTTGGGCGCCGGGTCCTGCTCGGTCGGGGCAGACAGCAAGTTGTCGAGTAAACAGAGGAAAATTACTGTGTGCTGGGCTGGGCTGTGGTGCCGGATCCAAGCTCTGCGTGGCCTGGGCCACGGCTTCCTTCCCCGTGCCACGCCAGCCCCGCGGATGCCTCTCTGTGGTCCGGGACCCCGTCGCCCGCAGCAGACAGCGTGGCTCCTGATGGCTGGCGTGGGTGGCAGGGCCGCGGCCGGGCAGTGCGGGTGATGCTGCGACAGGGTGGGATTTACCGAGGGGGCTGCCCCGTGCTGCTGTTTGCTGTGTGGGGCCGGGGCGCAGCTCCAACTCTCACCCCCCGCTCAGCACGTCCCCCGTGCCGGGCTGCGTACGGGGCTTGGACGACCGGGGACCGTCACCAGCTCGGGGCCAGGTGGGGCGGAGTGATGATGGGCGATGGGCAGTGCCCACGGCCAGGTCCGTGGGTGGTGGGGGTCACGGCAGGGCGGCTGTCCGTCCCGCCGCCACCCCTCGGGCAGCGTGAACCCAACCGCGGAGCACCACCTACGTAATCCCCACACACCAGGCGATTGTGGTGCCCAAAGCTGCGGCATCCGGGCTTAGCGCTCATGTGCGCAGCCCAAGCCTCTTAGGGCACGGCTGTGACCCCGCCCCGGCCAGCCCGGCCTGTCGGCACAGGGGTCTTGCAGCCCCACATCCCACTGCTGCTCACGGAGCTCAGCGCTGCCGGCGGCTGCTGCCCGGCCATGGCCTGGGCCAGCTACCGGGAGAGCGGGGGTGCCGCGGGCAGAGCCAAATGATTTAATTAAGGACTCCTGGCAGCGAGAGGACAGAGCCGATTAGCGGCCAGAGGAAAGCGCGTGCTGGGGGGGCTGGAGCCGCGGCCGGTAGCGCTGCAGCGGCTGCTGCTGCATGTGTGCCCCACTCACTTGTGCGGCACGGCGGGGCACGCAGCAGGGCAGCAGGGCTGGGGTCAGGCAATGGGGCACTCAGTGGGGCTGTCTTCTGGTGCAGCCCATCCCTGCCAGGTGACTCAGCTCCCCATCCGTGGCTGTGGCCATCCATGGGGCGCTTGGAAGCATAGTTAACACATGTCCAATGTCCCCAGTGTCCCCAGTCCCCACATGAGGCACACACGGAGCTGGCCCTGCAGCCCGGCATGGGCCCACACCTATTTACAGATATGACAGATAAATTACAGCACTGCTCACAGGGACTCGAAGGCGCACGAGGACAGCACAATAGGACAAACTCCAACTCTCAGAGACCCCCCTGTCCCCACAGTTCCCCCTTCCAGAGGTCCAGGTCCCACTTGCCTGCCTCATTGTGTCCATTGTCTGTGTGCCCAGCACAGCACCCTCACCAGGGCGGCAGTTCCCAGTGCCTGCCAGCACCTGGGGAGGACGGGGCAGGGGACGGTGGCATCCCAGCGGCTCAGCACAGCCTTCCCACCTGGCTGCAGGCTCAGAAGTGGCTCTCCGCTGTGGTCTCAGGAAACTCATAGCAGTGGTGATGGCCCCCCAGGGCGAGGTGCTCGGCAGTGCTGCGCCCACTCCTCTCTGGGCGCTGGGAGCTGGGGTGGGGGCCCAGGCTGCGCCCCAGCCCGTTGGCGCAGCCACTCACCAGCTGGTGCTTCTCGCAGGTGCTGCCGGCACCATTGCGGGCGCTGGGTGCATGGCTGTAGGTGTGCTTGTACTCCTCAGCCAGGTCCTTCCCCAGCTTCCAGCGCTGCCACCGCTTCAGCAGCTCTGCCTGCACCTGTGGGCAGCAGCTGTCAGTGTGACCCCATGCCCCTGCTGCCCGTGTCCCCGCTGTCCTGCTCACCTCCTTGTTGACGAAGCAGTAGAGAATGGCCACCAACATCCCCTGGGAAGAGGGAGAAGAGGCGTGAGGTGCATAAT
This sequence comes from Orthonyx spaldingii, assembly GCA_013397795.1. Lineage (NCBI taxonomy): Eukaryota > Metazoa > Chordata > Aves > Passeriformes > Orthonychidae > Orthonyx > Orthonyx spaldingii. Next base: position 136,062 of record VZTJ01000570.1, on the reverse strand, counting down.
CGGACCCCAGTCTATTCCCTCCTGAGACTGAGTCTGCCCATGGAGGGCTGGTCCCGTGAGGGCTGGGCTCACCTGGAAGGAGCTCAGGAAGAGGTCGAAGAAGAGCTTGACATAGCGCAGCGTGCCCTGGGCGTGCTCATCTGTGATGAAGGCGAAGACCACCTCATGGATGCCCAGCAGCGGGATCAGCGTCAGTGTGGACTTGGCCAGCCTGTGGGATGGGGGTCACCGGGTGGACACACACGCGTGTGCACCGTGGGAACGCAGGGTGAGCCACATCCAGCACCCACCTGAACTTGTAGTCAGTGTAGCGCATCTGGTGTGCACGGAGCTTGGAAACAAGGATCTGAATGATGCGGATGAAGATGAAGAAGTTGATCTGCAATGGAATGGAGTGAGCCAGGGGCACAGGCAGGAGCAGAGGCAGGGGCAGACAGAACAGCTCTGTCCCCCTGCCCTTGGCAACCCCTCTCACAGCCATCTCGGGGCCTGTGAGAGAGACGCCGAGCAAGGGGCTGCAGTGGGCTCACCAGGATGGCCAGGAACACGGGGAAGCGAAGGATCCACCAGAAGCCCATGTTGTTGTTCGTGGACCAGCACCTGCAGAGTGGAGGGATGGGGACTGCCAGGAAGCCCCTTGACCAGGCAGCTGCTGGAGTCTGGCATGGCACTGGCAGCCTGAACCAAATAAGCACTAAGACCCAGCACCCTGCTCCTTGCACAGGCAATGGTGTGAAGTCTCTCCACGGCCATCACAATGGCTCTACAGTCCCATATGCACCCACCTGTGCCCTGTGCCCCCCTCCAGCCAGCAGCAGGAGCTGGTACTCACTGTATGTTTTCGTAGAGGAACTTCACAATGACCCAAGGAATGAGGAACAGCATGGGTGCTCCTGAGGGCAGGTGGGAAGAAGACAGGTGAGGCACAGCGGGGGACAGGATCAGAGGGGCCAGCCCACCCACACTCACCCCAGCCGATGCACAGGTAGAGGGTGAAGTAGCTCCTCTCGGAGAAGACGGCCACCACCAGCAGGTTATGCAGGTAGATGCCTTCCACCAGCAGCCAGCAGTAGTTGGCCACGATGCCGTACTGCATGAAGACCGTGGCTGCCCGACAGCCTGCGGCTGCCTGTGGGCAGGGGTCAGGGCTACAGCACTGCCTGTGTGTGTGTGCCTGTGCCCCCAGCCCCACCAGTGCCACCAGAGCCCAATCTCAGCAGTGCCCGCAGACCAGCCAACCCCCAGCCCCACCACCACTGCCTGTTCCTGTTCCTGCCAGTGCGGCACTGACCTCATCGCTCAGCCAGACTTGCACGTTGTAGCCGTCGATCTTGTCACTGTAGTGTGTCTTGAGCAGGGCATCGATGACCAGCACAGAGATGCCCTTCAGGATGAAGGAGGCGAAGAGGTTCATGTGGATGTAGTTCCTCATGCAGTGCAGCTTGCTGCAGATGTGGGGGCATTGTCAATGCCCGCGCATGGACCCCCAGCCTCCACTTGCCCACCCTGTGGACAGCCATGCCCAAACTCCCACCTGAAGCCCAGCAGCAGGGCCAGGGCAAGCAGCAGTGCACAAAGGGACACAGAGTAGCCCACAGTGTACATCACCTTGAAGCTGCCATAGGTCTTGGCAAATTTTTCCTGGAAGAGGAGGGAGCAAGTGAGGGCAGGGGCAGACAGGGGTGCAGGTAGTGGGGCAGGCAGGGACCCCCACACCCCTGCTGCCCAGGTCTGCCCACCTGCGCCTTTAGGTCCTCATCATCCTGCTCACACTGTGAGGCATCGCGCAGGGACTGTCCGTGTGGCCCTGTCACCCATTGTCCGTCTGGCCCACAGGTCTTGAACACGTGTCTGTGCTTCACTGTGAGGGGAGGGGATGGTGGGGTGTGCCAGCCCCAGCACCCCCTGGGCAGTGTGCACTGGCCCAGGTGTGACTGCCTGCAGCAGCACACGCACACCCCGCACAGGTGCATACACTGCGCAGGTGCACACACGTGTGAACACACTGCACACGTGCACGCACACATGCGCCTCACGTCGTTACCTTTCTGGTACCAGGGCAGGAACCAGGGGCAGGGCACGCTGGCTGTGCTGTTGGGCATCGTGTCGGGCCAGCATGAGAACTTGTCGAAGGTGCGGTTACAGACCAGCTCTGCAGAAGGACAGGTGCTGGTGACGCTTTGGCCTCACCCTCTCTCTGGGTGCCAGGACGTCCACTGGCCCCTCTGCTCTGTCCCCTATCCTGCTGGGACCCTGTATCGTCTCCTCTGCCCCATCCCCATCTCAATAGGACCCCCACCAGACCCTGTTCCCATCCTATCCTACCAGAACCCCACTGGAACCCCCACAGGCACTGACCTGTGGGCGCAGGCAGGTGGCTCATGTTGCGCTGGCACTCTTCGCTGTACTCCTTCCACCTCTCAAACAGGTTATCTGTGATCTGGGCAGAGGGACCCTGGGGGCACCAGGGAGCATCACCTGTCACGTGTGTCCTGCTCGCAGGGACCACCATGCTGTGCCAGGCAGCAACCCCAGCTCGGGGACAGCCACAGGCGAGTGCAGGCTAATATGCCATGACATTCTGTGCCATGCCATGCCATTCTGTGCCATTCTGTGCCATGTGGATGGCAGGGCAGGCAGGAAGGGGCGTTAGCTGCTGCACCACATGCCACAGTGAGGGGCTGGAGTGGGATGGGGTGGATCAGTGGCAATCCTGCGTGGGTAGCGGGCTAAGCATGGGGCAGAGCACCCTCATGTGGGACAGCCCATTCTTACCTGGCAGCAGAGCAGCAGCACCAAGAGGGTGAGGAGACGTGGCTGGGACATCCCTCCTCTGGACCACATGTATGGGACACAGCGCAGGGCACACGGCTTCCTAGTGGCCCTCAGCAGCTTCTCCACCCTGGTGGTGACGGCCCTGGCATGTGGGCAACCCTGTGCAAGATGCCTGGTCACGGGGACTCCTGGGACAGAGCTGGGGGACACGGGGCTGGGGGTAGGTGGGGTTGGAGGGGGCCGCTCTGGCACAGAGCCAGCCGCAGTCATGATGCCGCACTCCTGTCCCCATCCTCACCCGACCCTGCTTGGTGTTTGCATTCAGCTATTTGTTCGCTCATTTTCACCTCAAGCACCTGTATTGTCCTCCCCAGGATGGCACTGGGACAGTGACCATGCAGGCCCACTGCCCGCCAAACCAATTCCAGCCCCTGTGTGGCTGGAGTGCAAGGGCAGTACTGCCTCCAGACCCCCATGGAAAACCTGGGCTGGTGCCACCCCATGCTGGTGCTGGGACTTGGCTGTGCATCAGGGCTAAGCCCTGAGAATGCAGGACCCCCATGGCAGAAGGGACCTCTCCTCACACCTGAGCACCCTCCCAGGCACAGGCTGGCACCTGGGCTCTCCCTGTCTCCATGGACTCTCATGCCTGGGCTGCTAACACCCAGCCATGGTCTGGCAGCAGCACCCACTGTGGATGGCAGTGGGCAGGGAGCCACTGACAGCATGGGGGCCAGCAGGGATGGGGACATTTGCCATTAACCCCACAGGAATCCTGGCTCGTGGGGCTGCCATGGCTCTAGGACAAGTTCAGCTGGGCTGTGCCCCTGTGGGTCCATCACCCCCAGCTCCAGGCAGTGATGTGGGGCCTTGCCTGACATGGCGCCCATGTGCTCCACACAGACTGTGGCTCACGAGGTGCCATAATTCCCTCCATCCTCCTAAGCCGGTTATGGGGCTCCTGAGCAGGATTTTGTCTCTTCCCACAAGGGCCCATTCTGTCAGTAGCCCCATGGCACGGCACTGCTGTGTGGGGTGAGGACAGCCAAGCTGGGAGGAATGGGATGGACAGCAGTGCCAGTGTCACTACAGGCACAATGGCATTACCCCCAGCCCCTGGGCTCCCCCTGGGCGCCAGCCAGAGCATCGGGCTCCCTGACCAGTCCTGCTCCCAGGGTTCGCTGCTCTGCCTGTGCCTATTTTTATCCCTGGGAAAGTCGTGTTTCCTCCATCCGTGCAGACCCACTTGCCATGTCACAAGTGGCTGCCGGAGAAGCTCATTAATCAGCGCATGGGGCTCCAGATGCAGCTCGGGGAGCAGGACCTGCAATGGCCTTATTTAGCCAGTCCCAGGACAGAGGGAACTGTCTCCTGGGACAGTTCTCACTGGGTGGGCTCTTTGTTGGGTGCCCACTAGCCACCTGACCATTACAGTATCCCTGCTTTTGTCATCTCCCCAGCCCCACCCCAGCAACACTGTTGCTCCACCAGCATCCCTGTCCTAGTCCCCCTCCCATCCCACCTCAGTATCCTTGTCTCTTTCCCCCTACACCCCTATGCCACCATCCCTGTCCTTGTCCCCCTGCTAGCCTGACCCTGCCATCGCTGTGCCCCCCTCCAGCCCCACATCATCCCTACCTGTGCCACCCTGTTGCCACCCATGTCCCGGTCCCATGGGAAGATCCCAGTGCCAGTCCCTGGCCAAGCATCAGTCCCTGCCCTGCTTGGGAATGCTCTTCTAGGTCCGTGGGTCACAGTGACTTGCTGCCAGCCCCTCTGCGCAGCCGGGGAGCAACTTTGGGGCAGAGGTGTCGCTATTTTTAGTTGCTGCAGTGGGATTTAGCAGCAGGGAGGCCTCTGCCCTGGACTCCCCCCATCTGGCAGCTGCTCCCCGGCCCTGGCCCCACTGTGGCCAAGCCAGGCAGACTGCACTGGGTGAGGGGTCCTGGCACAGGGGTCAGTCATGCTCCTCACCCCAGCACGGGGCTTCCCCCTCACCCTGCCCAGACCCTTTGCCCCAGCTGCCTGTGGCACTGCACAATCATGGCATCATGCCAGTTCCCCACTACCCACAGGACAAGGGGTCCCTCCAGACAGGGGGCTGTTTCCAGCAGAGACGTGGGTGTGCACCAAGACACAGGGAATGGATGGAAAAAGGCTTGTGTTGGGATTTTGCTCCCCTCTGGTGGGTGGGCAGCCTCCATGCTACCCTGCAGCAGCTCTGTACCAGCATGGACCCCCGCAGCCAGCTGAGTGCCCAGCCCTGCCTAGGAAGAGACTCTCTCCTCATCCCACCGTGGTCAGTTTCCCCTGGGGATTTTGCCAGCTCAGCCCCTCTGGCTTTGCTGCCATTGCACGTGTGAGAGAAGGAGCTCCACATCTGGGATCACTGCGGCTGACAGTCACATGGATCAGTGGCTTGGTAAAGTCTCCATAGGACACTCGTGAGCATCTGCAACGTGACCTGGGAGCACCTTGTCACAGCCACAGCCCTGCACAAGTGCTATGCGCAGCCCCCAGAGTCTGGTCCCACAGGACTCTTGCCTCCCCGGTGGGGCGGGCACCTGGCCTCCTGTGAGCACAGCCCTGCACCCAGCACAGCCCCATCGGCCTGGAGGCAGCTGTGGGGGCTGTGCAGCCTCTGGACACAGGATTAGCCCCCCGTGCGCTAATGCGGTGCTTTCCACGGCTGGCTTGGCTTTGAGCTTGGAGCTACATGCCAGCACGGCAGGGGCTTTGGCACTTGGCAGGGGAGGGGACGGTGCTGGGCCAGAGCTGATGCAATGCCAATGCCAGCCTGGCCCTGCAGATGCTGCTCCACTTTCCATCCAGGACCACAGCAAGCAGGGCATGTCTAGGGGAGATGGCCATGGCAGGGAGGCCCAGGAGATCTGTCCTGCACCATCCCTGCCCTGTGTCTGTGCCCAAAGCTCGGCGATGTTTCCTACTCCCCTTCTCCATTCTTTCCTTGAGAACTGAGTATGAGGAACTTTGTCTGCAGAGGAGCAGCTGAGCCGCCCGGAACAGCCCTTGTGCTGCAAGACTGTGGCTTGTTTGCACAGAGCTACACGATTGTGGAAGCCCTGAGCAGCGGCACATGGAGAGAGCCAACATCACCAGGTATCAGTGATGTCGGATTCTGTGTCACTGTGGACCAAGAAAACCCAAACCAGCCCTGACAGTGTTTTCATCAACAGCAACACAGGATGCAAACAGCACAAATGCTCTTTGTATCACCTCCACAACCGCCCGGTCACCACAAGGCATGGTCAGGGGCACCTGCACAGCTACCCAGTACCAAAGAGGGACCATGATACAGCCTGGCAGCAGCCAAATGACCTTGCTGCCCAGCTGGCTCTGGCAAGAGGATGCTGAGCCACACAGCACCTCATCCCTGGCTCAAGGAAAGGGGTGTTTTTGTTGATCATGTTGCATGAAAACCTATGAAACACAGAAGGAAGGCACGAGAGGCATGGTGTGACACGTGTGGTTAGCATGTCACAGGGGAGGCACAGGGCTGGGAAAAGCCTAGGAAAAGGTCAGTGCAGACAGGCTAGCGCTCACACTCCCCTGCACTGGGAGCTCCACGCCCACCCCTCCAGACCAGCAGATCTGCAGCCCCGGGTACAGCCCGGCAACAGCCCCAGCAAGGCAGGGGGTGCTGCAGGGGGCACATGAGCCCAGCCGTCCACTGGCCCCTGCTGTGCACAAGCGTGTGCACTAGACTCCAATGCTGGGATAGATAAACAAGGACAGAGCTCTGGCCATGGGGACGGAGGACAAAGCAGGATGCAGTGGTGGAGCAGAGGGGGACGGAGCTGAGCAGCCATCCCATCTCCCCAGCGTCCTGTGTCCGGCTTCCCCTGCCCCTGCCTGGCACAGCAAGGTGCATGGAGATACTGTGCTCAGTGGCTGGTTTTAGCCCTGTGCTGCTGATCAGGGTTTGTGGTCACATTTTTTCATTAACTATTTTTAATCCATATTTTGCCTATTCTCCATTCAGCCTTTTCTCTTTTCCCCTCTCTAGGCAACAGAACATAAAAAAAAAATATGCTCCGCAGTGTGCGGAAAGGAGCAGGATTGGTGGGAAGCACAGGAGCTGGCAGCTGGGGCAGCACTAACACGCTGACGAGGGGTCCTGCAGGCCCTAAATTTTCCTGCTGATGCACAGACAAAATCACAGGGGCAATCACTGAATTTGGTGTGGGTCAGGACACTCGCAGCAGGCGCTGCATGGGGCAGGGTGCCGTGCCGCGGGCACGGCAAGGGCTGAGCAGAGCAGATGCTCCGTCCTCAGCCCGTCCTGTGTGAGGGGAGCAGGCTGAGCCCCGCGGTCCCTGCTTCCCTCACCACCCCGCACAGGGAAGAGCAGTGCCAGGCAGAGGGGACCCGCAGCAGCTTTGGAGATGCAACCAGGAGGACGGCAAGGTCACATACCCGACATGTCCTGGTTAAACAAAGCCATTTACCAACACCATGTTGACACAGCAAAGCTCAGGACAGAGTCACAAAGGGCACTCGCATCAGGCCCCCGTAACACCCAAAGAGCTTGGGGAGAGCTGGGAACTGGCAAAAGTGTCCCCTGCTTCGGCCCCTCGGCAGGAGACCCACGGGCACTGCTGTGCCCACAGCAGGGAGACCACGAGCGTGCCACCCCGGCTAAAGGCTGCTCCGGGAATTATTCCCAACGCGACGGAGTTCAGCTGGTGTCGTTGGCCGGGGGCTCACCACTGCCAGGGCAGAGCCCCGGGGTGCTGTGAGCCTGACGGCAGCGGTCAGACGGGCAGCGGGCACAGTCCTGCTGGGACCCCAGGCCCAGAACACCCGTCACCGAGGGGCTCATATTCCCCGAGGCCGGCACCCAGCATCGGGGCGGCTTTGGGAGCTGCGGCTCTGGGTTCCCGGGGCTCAACTCGTGTCCCCGGTGTTGCGCAGTCGTCACTCGAATCCACATCCCCGCGACGGGGCGGGCGACATCCCGAGCTCCGAGCCCGCGGCTATGGGCGCTCCCTGCCCTCCCCCCTCCCTTCCTCGTACCTGTCGGTGCTGGGCACGCGGCGGCTCCCGAACGCATCTCGGGACCGGCGGGGACCGGTCCGGCGCGCTCGCCGAAAACTTTCGCGGAGCCGCGACGGCAGCGGCTCTGGCGGCTCAGGGGGAGGGACTGGCTCGGAGGGAGGGACCACGGGCGCGGAGCCGAGTCCCGCCGCCCCGCTCCTCCCGCCAGCACGAGGAGGGCACAGCCCGGTGCCCCAGCTCCGCCCGGGTGCTCGGCGCTGCCCCCCCCGCATCACCGGCGGTCGCTCCCGGGAGCTGCGGAGGCGCCGCCGCTTGCCCCTGTCGCTTGGTCCCCCGTCGCCGGCTTCTCCGTCCCGCCCCGCTACCGGGCACCGGCTCGGCGGCGGGGACGGGCGGAGCGGCGGCGGCAGCTGGACCGCGCCAGCCCCAAGGGAGCGGGCCGGGGGTCCGTTCCCCGGGAGGTTTCCCCGGTCCCACCGCCCCTGCCGCGGGAGTGCGGGCTGCTCGGACCCTCAGCACCCGGACGGATCTCGGCCGCGCCGCCGGGAACCGCCTCGGCACCCGCGCTCCGGCCGACGCCGGCGGTGACGAGTCGGTGTTTGCCGCCGCTGTCCCGCTGCAGGTAAACACAGCCCAGAAAGAGCAACACACCGGGACCGCCTGGCTGGGGCTGAAAAGGGACCCGGGGGAGTCCCCGGCCTGGGGTGCCCTGTCCCGGCCCCTCGGCACGGACACGTTTACCTTGAGCCGTGCAGGCCGTGGTGGCCATCCCGGCCGTGGTAGCACTGCTGCAGGCAGCACGTTCCCCGGTAGCCCCCTCAGCCCAGCCCCAGCTCCCCGGAGCCCCCAGAGCTGCCTCCGTCGGGGTCCCACTCTGCGCGGCCGCCGCTGGCTGCTAGTCCCTGTGGGCATGGGCAGAGGAGCCCGAGCACACACTGGGGCCTGCGGGTGTCTTGCCATTGCCACGGGGATCGGACGCACGGCTGCCCCCCTGGAGATGGCCCCTGCCCCCTTCCAGGCCAGGATGGGGGCTTTGGGGGAGAACTGACAGCTCCCAGCCCTAGCTGTGCCTGGGGGAGCCCCTGCAGGCAGCTGCCGGGGTCCTGGCAGAGGGCAGGGTGGGACCAGGGGCAGCCAGCACAGACACGGGCACAGGCTGCTGCTCTCCGATGCTCAAGAGATAAGCAGTGCCCTCGCACTGCAGCTGTGGGCGCTGTGCTCGCGGCTGTGTCTGGCACATGCTGTCCTGCCAGGGTGACTGCTGCAGTTCAGCTGCCACAAGGGATGCAGAGAGAGGGTACGTGCAGACCGAGCTGGAATGCCCCTGCCCCCGGCTGTCAAGGGGTTGAGCAGGGTTCCATGCTGCTGGGCAGCCATGGGGTTCCATTGCTTTCCTGCTCCATGCCGGCCCTTTGCATGACAGAGCAGCACCCATCGGCCCCAGGAGCAGTGCTGTGGGACCTGGGGGATGAGGAGCACAGCCTGGCAGGGTAGCCCCCAGCTACTTGCGAGGAGAGGGCCCAGCTCCTGAGTGCTCACCTGCCCATGGCCTCTGCTGCGGCTGGGCATAGGCCCAGAGTGGTGATGCCAGTTAGCATCATTAGGCCTTGTTAAGGTGACGAGCTTTCACTGCTCCACTGTGCCAGCCTGCTCTGTTCAGTCTGCCGGAGACCAATTAGTGTCACATCCAAGAGGCAGCTCCCGCAGAGGTGACAGGCACCCTTGGCAAGCTCTACCCTGGAGCTGCTGTCCAGCTGAGACCGGGCACAGCTTGGCACAGGCCTGGCTGTGGAGCCTGCCCACAGCTCCCTCTGCACACGGGGCTGGGGGTGCTGGGCACAGAGCGGGGCGAAGACCCCCTGTGTGGCACAGTGCCAGGGGCCAAACCTTGCTGCCCTCCCTCAGCTCTGGAGGGCTCAGCTCCCAGCCCAAGCCCTCACCAAGGAAAAGGGGTACAGCATCTCTCCTAACAGGACAGCAGGCTTTGCTCTTTATTATACATTAAGGTCTCACATATTCCAGTTCTTTGATCCTTAGGGCCAGCACACGCACGGGTGCACATGGTGGAGGGGCTGGTGCTCACAGCCCCCATACGCTGGGTTGTGAGGGGTGGGGGCTGCCCAGCCCTGAGGTGAGTGAGGCCGCAGAGTGGTGTGGCGGGATGCCCCCATGGACGCTGGGTGAAGTGTGGGGTAGGTGCACTGTGGTAAGTGAGTGCTGGGTCCCCGAGCAGGCATTGCCAGGCCCTGCCAGAGCCACGCCATGTTCCCCACCATCATTGGTATGAGGCACAATCCCTGAAGAGCCCAGCAGCCAGTGGTGCTGGGGAGTTTTGGCCAAGCAGAAGCAGAAGGTGGGAGGCCAGGAGCAGGGCAGGAGGTCCAAGCTGTGCTGGGGTTAGGGAGGAGCACGGGGGCTAAAGGCAGAGGGAGGACAGGGCCTCACACACATTGCCCCAAGTCCCAACCCCACAGCCACGGAGTCAGCAGCCCCCCAGCCCCATGGACTCTGTGATGAGGTACAGAACCAGGCATTTGATCTCCCTACTCCCTGAGACAGCACAGTCCTGCTTCTGGGGCACATCAGGGACAAGGCTGAGGGGGGGGCCAGTAGGGCAGTGGGAAGACAGAAAAAACTCCCCACAAAGACCCCCAAAAGCAGTAGTGCAGAAGTGGAGATGCTGAGAATGGCGGTGAGAGGAGAGGTGAGTTTGGGCTGGGGGTTGGCCGCGGGTGCTGGCAAGGCACAGGAGTGGGGTCAAGAGGAGGGGGAATGGCACCGGCCCCAGAGAGCAGGGAGGGGTTCTGGGATCTTGGGGGTGACCCACACGCTCACCCCCCTGGGGCAAGGCAGGGTCCCGTCCCTCCAACTCAGGTGGTCACTTTGATCCCAAAATATTTGCGCAGCTGCTCCAGGAAGACAAAGGTAAGAACAGTTTGAGGAATGAGCCGGACAGCAGCAGGAACAAAGCCCTGGAAGGGGACAGCAAGGAGGAGGAGAGTCAGTGTGTGCCTGCCACTGGTTGTCCCGGCAGCCCCAGCCTGGCAGCAGCCCAGGTGGGTGGGCACAGGTCAGCACTGGCCGGGCACATGCTGTGGGCTGCGGAGCTGTGGCACCGCGGTGCACACGGGTCTCAGCACCACATGCCAACCCCTCTGCTCCACACATCGGTGCTGGTACCTGCAATCCTCCTTGGGAGCTCGATGGGCACAACAGGACCACAGCTGTGGTGCCTGGGCCCAGGCTGAGTCCCATTAAGGCAATACCTCGGGGCCAAGCCTGGGTCGGGCAGATAAAGGCCAGATGCAGGAAGCAGCTGGGCTGCCACAGCAGAGCCTGGAGGGTCCCCTGTCCCAGGACCGTTCTGAACCACAACCTCTGCTCCCAGCTTGGCCCAGCCTGCCCCACCTCATGCACCCCCAGCCAAGTACCTTGTAGAAGGCAAGGGGTCCGAGCTTGGCAGTTTCCACGGCACAGTGGGTGACACCCTGGAGTGAGAGGGTGAGAGATGAGGTGGGAGGGGCTGGGAGGCAGGGGCTGGCACATAGAGAGGGGAGGACAGGCAGCAGCAAGGTGGGTGACTCACCCGATACTCTCCATGGGAGTTCATGAGGCGGGTCTTGAGCACATCCAGGGGCTGGCACAGGAATGTGGCACACCCACCCTGCAGAGAGTCAGCCAGGTCAGGAGACCTCGGTGCCAGCAACTGCTGTGGTCACTGGAGAGCCTCAGAGCCACACTGGGACCCGACCTCAGGCCAGGAGCCTCCTGAAGCCACTGTGCCTGGCCCTGCTCCACCAAGTCCAGAGCGGCACCCTGAACCTGGCTGCAAGCAAATCCAGCCCCGGCTCTGCCCTCCCCCGACCCCAGCCCTACTCACAGCGATGAAGCTGGACAGGAAATGAGTGAAGATGTTGTCTGACAGCAATCCAGTTGCAAGAACCAGCTGCTTGGCCTGGTCATAACAGGAAAGCTGCAGAGACATGGTGAATCAGTCACATGTTCCCCCTTCCTTGCCACACCAGGGACCATCCTAGTCCCCATCCCAGTCACCTGCTGCCCAGCAGGGTTGTCTTACCTGCCCAACAGTAACAAGGGCCCCGCGGCCGGATGCCACTGATGCTCCCGAGAAGAGTTTCTTCAGGCCCTCTGTAGACAGGCAGATTTGGATCAGCACAGTTCTCTGCCATCACTCACACACCATTCCCCCTGGAGCCTCCTTCCATGCCCAGTTCATGTCCCCAATTCCTCACACAGCCCTGCTTGAAGCACACCATAGCAAACAGGCTGCAGGAGTAGGGAGTCCTTCAAAACAGCGTGACCTCCTCCCTGCCTCTGCTCATCCCCTCTTCCACCCACTCCACCCTCCTGCACTTTTCTGTTGTAGCTACCAGCAGGTTACCCTTTCCCACCAAGTATGTGCAGGCTGCCAGGCCCTGCCAGACCTTGCCCAGCCACTGCCTCAGTCAGGCGATGCAGAGGTACCAGACCCTGCGCTCCCCCGGACTCGCCCAGCCCTAAGGGCATCCGCTGGCCCCCCTCCCTGCCCTGGCTGAGCAAACTTCCAGG